>LPNX010451544.1:191190-286245 GCA_001517045.1 Pseudotsuga menziesii
ATGGTCCACACTGCTATGTCGAGTCAATGCTTTGTCTCATTGAATATTAAACTTTGGAGCTTGTCAAGATCTCAATCCCTGCACTTTAAATGAGATAATTCACCAACGTTCATATTCCATACCCAAGTCCAATCACATTGGGCATCATGGTTGTAGGTGTGTTTACTCAACCAATACACAATAATGAAGCAAGTGATCAAACAGATATACAAGCCCAAACAAGCATTCAAACACATGGATGTAAGTATTAATAGAATTTTACATCCAATGATTTATTTCCTTATGGAATTTAAATAAGGCAATCAAATAATGACTATAGCCAATCAATTAACTACACTGAGGAAATATAGGCCAATAACGAAACTTTAAACCTAGTGCAATCCAAGGATGTTTATCAATTTACTTCAAAATTAGAGGAGAAGTTCAAAGCAAGTTAGTTAACTAGGATCAATTCTAGTTAATTTCAAGGTAGTTAACTTAACAAAACCTACAATTCAAGCCTAAGCAATTTCAATAATAATCGAATAATTGTTATGCAACCAAATCTCAGAAATAACATAAAAAGGGAAGAAATAGACAAGAAGAGAGTAATCGATGCCTTAATAATGAAGAATATAGATAAATAACAATCCTCTTCAAGGGAGGAACCTCCTTACAAAATGTACTATGAACCCAAGACAAGACAATATACAATGCTTGCTCAAATGAAAATATCTCCTTCCTATATATAGGAGACAAATGTGTACAATAACAACTAATAGACCCAATCCTACATCAATAATATGTAATACACCTAGAGGGGTAACTATGCCCAAAATTTAAGGCTTAACATGGCCCTCCCCTTCAGATAAGTGTTGTCCTCAATGCTTGGGTAGTTGTGGATGCATCTGTATGAAGGCATCATCTTCCCATGTCGAATTTGCAGCTGGTAAGTTGTTCCACTTGATGATCTAATCAATAATAGCTTGATTTCATAGTTGTTTGGCCCTTGTTTCAATGATTTGTTCAAGTTCCCATGTGTTTTTTCCTTCTTCAAAACTCCTTTGACTGTGATGTTGATCTACATGATGTTTCATCCTATTTTTGGACATCTTTAGTATTTGGAGACTGCTTGCTAGTGCTCTATGTGATCTACCACTGCTTGAACTATAGAGTTTCCTTCTTCAACCTTGATTGGAATATTGTTTTATGGCCAACTTGGACTGAGATAAATTTAAAATTTTGGATCCTCTAGGTATGCAACTTCATATTGTGGTGTACTTATGTGTCCTCCTTTCGATGTCATAGGTCTAACCTAATTTGGATGCTCCGATAAAACTATATTGCAATTCTCCCAACACTTGTTATTTATGGGCTATCTAGAAGATAAAACATGTATGGTATTCAAGTGTCCAATATTTCACATATGACTCTGAAAAATATACCACAAATACTATGTTCAGTCTTCTTTTTGATGCAACAGGTCTCACTCAATTTTGATATTGGAGGTTCTGGATATAACAATTTCCCCTAGAACACATTTTTTTAAACCCCAATTGGAAGACTGTTTTAGGGCCGAATTGAAACTGAGAAAAATTGGAGTTTCAGATCCTATAGGTTTGAAACCTTGGCTTGTTGTATTTTGATGTGTCCGCTTTTTGACCCCGCAAGTATGAGCTAATTTAAATGGCCAATAAAAAGTTATTGTAAATATCCCAAAATTTCTTATCATTGGCCTACCCAAAAGAGAGAACTTGTAGTGTATACCATATGTCCAATATTTTGTTTATGTATCTAAAAATACTATCGGAGATACCATGGTATATCTCCTTTCAGATGCAACTAGTCTCACTCAATTTGGATTCCAGATTCCTCTGTGATTATGTGTTTCCCCTATACACTTGTTTCAAACCCTATTTGGAATATTGTTTTAGGGTCGACTTGTAACTGAGATAGTATTTGAATTTAGACCCCTCTGGGTCTGAAATTTTTGCATAAGGTACTTTGATGCATCCTCCTTTGATTCTGCAAGTATGACCTTATTTGGATGTTCCAAATTTTTTTTATTGCAAAACTCCCAAAACTTCTTATTTTCGTCCTATCCAGAAGAGAGAACTTGTACCATATTCCAAGTGTCCATTTTTTTTTGTTATGTAGATTAAACTTCTACCATAAATACCCTAGTCCATCTTCTTTCCTATGCAATTGGTATCACTCAATTTGGATACCAGATTCCTTAGATATGATATTTCTCCATAGAATACCTGTTTTAGACTAGCAAAAAAACCTAGATTCCTCCACAATTATCTCTGAAATGGTTATGGATCGAAATTTAAATTTCGAACTACAAATGGTTTAGCCTCTTTTGGAAGTGGGTTTTTAACCTCAGTCTCTAAATCCTTGTATAAAAAAAATTGTAGCAAGAATTCCAATATGACTCATTTTGTAGAAATCTATCCTGAGGAAAGAGCTTTGATACCAAGTGTTATGCAACCAAGTCCCAGAAATAGCATAAAAAGAGCAGAAATAAACAAGAAGAGAGTAATCCACGCCTTAATAATGAAGAATAGAGATAAATAAAAATCCTCTTCGAGGGATGGACCTCCTTACACAATGTACTTTGTACCCAAGACAAGACAATATACAATGCTTACTAACATGAGAATATAACATTCCTATATATAGGAGACATATGTGTACAATAACAACTAATATACCCAATCCTACATCAATAATATGTAATACCCCACCATATAGGGGGTAAAGTGCCACACTATAGGGGGAACTGTGCCCAACATTTAGGGCCTAACATGAGATATTCCGATCTGTCTTCTTTCAGATGCAATTGGTCTCACTCAATTTGGATCTCGGATGCCTTAGATATGATGTTTTTCCCCATAAGACCTGTTTCAAACCCTAATTGGAAGATTGTTTTAGAGCTGACTTGTAACTAAGATAAAATTTGAATTTTGAATTCTTTGAGCCTGAATATTTTACCTATGGTACCTTGGTGTTTCCTCTTTCTAATGCCATGGGTTTGACCTAATTTGGATATGCCAAAAAATAGTTATTGCAAATCTCCCAAAGCTTATTTTTTTTGCCTATCCAGAAGAGAGAACTGGTACCATGTTCCACATGTCCAATATTTTGTTTCTATAGCTGAAAATTCTACCACAGATACCCTAGTCCTTCTTCTTTCTGATGCAACTGGTCTCACTCAATTTGGATCTCAGATCCCTCAGATATGACCTTTCTCCCTAGAAAACTTGTTTTTTGACTAGGCTTTGGACTAGTAAAAAACCCTAGATTCCTTTGAAATTGTAATGTATCAGGATCTAAATTTTGGACTAGAGATAGTTCGGTATGTTTTGGAAGTGGGTTTTTAACCTTGAACTATGAATCCTTGTTGAAAAAAACGTTGTAGCGAAAATTCCAACATGACTCGTTTTGCAAAAGTCAGTCCCGAGGAAAGTGCTTTGATACCAACTGTTACGCAACTAAGTCCTAGATATAACTTAAAAAGAGCTGAAATAGACAAGAGAGTAATACATTAGAGGAAATTTTAACTCAAAATGGGCCTCCTAAAAAAATTAATAAAATAATAGTTAAAATAATAAAATAATATTTATTAATTTTGGAGGAAGAAAAAAAACTATTTTTTTGTTTGTATTTTTGACATATTTCCCCTTTTTTTTACTCAATTTTGATCGGGAGAGCTCGTTGGAAGAGGAATTAAATTCTGCATCCAACTAGTACCCACTCAACATACTTTTAACGGACCCCGCTACCCCAAAAACAAGAAATACGTGAAAAAACATGATGATGATGTCATCATCACATTTTTTTTAGGTATTTCTTTTTTTTGGGGTAGTGGAGTCCGTCAAAAGTATGCCGAGTGGGCACTTGTTGGATGCAGAATTTAATTCCTCTTCCAACGAGCTCTCCCGATCGAAAATTGAGTAAAAACACGGGGAGATATGTCGAAGATACAAAAAAATGTAGTTTTTTTATGATACCTAACCCCAAATTTATATTAAAAAAGTGTTTAAGACCTATATGGTATTTCAAAATTAAAGCAATTTCATTGCCTAACACGATGACATGGAATTTGAATTAGAGTTAAAAGGCCCATTTTGAGTTGAAATTTCCTCTAATGCATGCCTTAATAATGAAGAATAGAGATAAATAAAAATCCTCTTCAAGGGATGAACCTCCTTACATATTGTACTGTGTACCAAAGACAAGGCAATACAATGCTTGCTCAAATGAAAATATCTCCTTCCTATATATATGAACAAAGGTGTACAATAACAACTAGTAGACCCACTAATAGAACCAAGCCTACATCAATAATATGTAATACGCCACCATATAGGGGGTAAAGTGCCACGCAATAGTTGGAACTGTGCCCAACTTTTAGGGCTTAACATTAATTATATTTGGTGATATCACACGCCAGTCTTCAATATGGATCTATGTCATTGTTTACAATTGAAATGCAACTATAAAATCAACTTTTGCCTCTTCCTCTAGGGTTCTCTACAACATTCACCACCATCTAAAACTTAGATTATCAATGCATACTCTTCAAATCACAATCACAAGTCTTGGTGATTGGTTCCATACACAAGTCGTGGTTGTAGCTTCTCAGACGTACATGTCTCCCAAGTTGCAGGCAACTCTAGTCAAATGTAAAGAGATGTGGCTTGATGGATAACATGATTCCACATACCAATCTTATTCACACGAGAATAGGTACACTCGACAGAGTTTATGCAAGTGTCGATCGACCCGACAATGCCTTGAAGCTTATGTGTCCATTCAATAGGTAGGTGTTAACATTAGGTCATGCGAGCTCCAAGTCACAAGTAGTCACGCGGTTCTCAACTCAGTCAATATTAAGAGAGCCTCAATGTAATATCTGTATCCAGATATTCTCGAAATCTATCTCAATTGAATAGTCCAATAGAAAATAGTTCCATGCTGGATAATTACATAAGAGTAAATATGAATATGAATGATGATGAAATATTACAAAGTGAGTGCCATATATATAATAATCGTAAAGGCACTTTGGAGACAATCCATGAAAGGATGTGTCATTTTAGAATAGTTTATTAATAACTATTTATGTGCTATTAATATTTAACATTTATATATTTTATTTATATTACATTCATTCTTATATTTTATTTATATTATATATAATTAATGTTTATTTATATTTATAACATTGCCTTACTCATCAAAGATGCTTTGTCCTCAAAGCACTATTGAAGAATCTTCTTTACTTTTGGCCTTGGTGTATATTTTGTCATAAATGTGGCTACATGATGATATGCGCTGGTAAGTGTTGAGCACTTCCGAAATGAAAAATTATTGATCCATCCTAATTTGATTTTTTTCGGAGTGTTCAATTCCATGATAGGTGGACATCTTGGAGTTCATTTGCTGTAGAATACATATTTTTTGTCCCTTGTCTTCAACTTTTACAATATCTGCTTTTATGATGTGGATGGCGATAAGGTACTCGAGTCACTTGTGGAGTGTTTATAGGAACTTCAACCTTTTTTGCTTCTGGCAATTTATAGGTTGATAATAATTCCATTGAGTGTGTATTTGTTTCTTTATTGTCAACTTGAATTTGTTTTCTTGAGATTCTGGATGATTTTGTCTGGATTTTCTCTAATTTATTCTAATAGATTATTAACATATTGAATATTCTTGAACTTTTCTTCTTACGGTTGTTCATTATATTTTATCTTCTTAATTTGTTCCTCTAGTTCTTGATTAAGATTTCTCAGGCAATGATTTTATTCTTGATTTTCGAATATTTTCCCTTCAACATCTTCATTAACTCTTTCTGACTTCCAAATAATTTTTTAATTTTTAATTTTTGTAGCTAGAATTTTGTTATGGTTTCTTAGTCGAAATACTTCAGTATTTCTTGATAACGTATTATTGAATTTCATAATTTCCAACTTGTGCGCCTTTTTAGTGTTGTCGTATTTATGTTGGAGTTCTTTAAAGTGTTGTTGATGTTGATATATCTCTGATTCTTGACTTTCTAACTTCTTCTGGACTTTCGCCAATTCATTATCTTTGTTCATGATGAGCTTTCTTATACATTTTATTTCTTCTTCTAAATCATCATTGCTTCTATAAGGTGATTCTTCATCATTCTTTGACTTTCTGATGTTGTCTTCAAGGTAATTATTGTGACTTTTTAAATATGACATTTCTTCGTCCTTATCTAATAATATTTTTTAAAATGATTCATTAGCTCTTTCCAACTTTCGATTTTGATCTTTTAGGCGAGAGATTTTTTTTTATTTTGTTCTTTGTTGTCACTTGTTAATCTTTCAATTTGAGCGGTTAAGAGACTATTTTCCTGTTTGATTAATTCCCTAAGAATATTATGCTTCTTAACTTCGAATTGTAGATGATTATTGCTCATTTTATAATGTTATAGTTCAACCAATACTGCTTGTAATTGCGTCTGCAATTTTGATTTTGTAATCTCCATAATTCGCGACTTCTAGTGTTGTTTACTTCAATAATAATCACCACAAGTGCAAGAATACAATGTAGTCTTTATATCTTCTTTTGACCCTTTGACTTATTTTCTTCTTAAAACTTCTTTACGAATTGTGTAAATTGGGTGGTTGGGAGGAATTATTATTACCCTTCCCACATTGGTTCAAATCATGCTTTATACCCTTCTCTTTTATATAAAGAACATGTTTTTATCTCACGCATTTAACTAAATAACACCTTCACTAATAAAGTAGTAAACTACTTATTAAAATTACTTGTCTCTTATGATATATGAATAATCACTCTCTTTTATTACAAACTCACCTATATATATATATTTTAAATCCTTTGTTTATTTACATCTCCTTATTTATGTTACTTTAGTGTAATATGTTGGGTTAAACCACGTGGTTTTAAGAAAACCACGTGTTGGTTTCTTTTCTTTCTTTTCTATTTTTATTTTTTTACTTTCCATTTTTTCAACTTTTTTTTAGTACAGTCAAAGGTCTATTTAATCCAGAAACTCTAATCTTATTGTTTCTTCTATTTTATTGTCTTACCTCTTCTCTTTTTCCTTCTTGGTAAAATACCACAATTTCAAGGAAACCCTAGGATAATGGTTAAAAACCAAATTACACAAAGTATAAATAATGGCCAAGGGTTGGATTGCTCTGATACCAATGTAATATATGTATCTGAATATTCTCAAAAGCCATCTCAATTGAATAGTCCAATAAATAGTTCCATGCTGGGTTATTATATAAGAGTAAATATGAATATAAATGATGATGAAAGATTACAAAGTGAGTGCCATATATATAATAATTGTAAAGGCACTTTGAAGACTATCCATAAAAGGATGCGTCATTTTAGAATAGTTTACTATGTGTTATTAAAAGTTAACATTTATATATTTTATTTATATTATATATAATTAATGTTTATTTATATTTATAACGCTTGACCAACCTATAAGCACCAAAAGTGCATGAATCCAACATAAAATGAATACAACAATACTAGGTAGCCCGATACTAGTAATTAGGATTTTTGCAACATGCAAATTAGGGTTTTGACTTTATGTATCTCCACGTAGCTCACACAAGGTTCTCCGCTACCACACAATGGTATGTATAATCTCAATACATGCAAGAAATAACACTAGAGATTGGTAGACTTCAAAGCGCTTTCTCTAGACTTCAAATATTGTCTTCAAATTATCAACAGCGAAGCACGTAGACTCCAAATATTCCAAAAATCACATCTCAAATTTCCATTCGTTGAATCTTGGCTTTACTTCTCTGTGACAAGTTGTGAACTCTACAAAATAAAAATAAACAACAACTCTGCAAATTCATTTTCGTGGCTCAACTCTTTGGAGGCTTACTACTCCTCTATAGGCCCTTAGTAACTGTCTTCAAAGACGAGGGACAAAAAACGAGTGCACAGGTCGTGAGAGAGATACTCCAGACCCTGGAGGATTTTTGGAAAAGTGTTATTGTCTTTTGCATGAAATTCAAAAGTTGAAGATGTCTCATTCCAAGGGAATAAAAATACAGAGTACTCATTAGAGCAAATTTGAGGTCCAAAATGGGCCTCATAAGAAAAAGATCCAACTAAAATGGGCCTCATAAAAGAAATATCCAACCAATAGAATTTCAAGAAAAAAATCAACCATAATGGTTGACTTGGCGTATTTGTCATAACGAAAACTACTTTTTTCTTTTTATTTTCAACATATCTCCCTGTGGTTTTATTCAAATTTCGAGCAAGAGCACTCGTTGGATGCAGAATTCAATTCCACATCCAACGACTACCCAAACTGCATACTTTTGATCCACCCCACCCAAAAAAATGAGAAATAGTTGGGGAAAAACATGTTACTTTGAAAATAACATTTTTTTCATGTATTTCTCATTTTTGTTGGATGGGATCCATCAAAAGTATGCAGTGTGGGTACTTGTTGGATGCATAATTGAATTCCACAAAAGTAACACATTTTAGGTATTTCTCATTTTTCGCACCAAAATTATGTTGTGTGGGTACTCATTGGATGTGGAATTCAATTATGCATCCAACGAGTGCTCCCACTCGAAATTTAAGTAAAACCACAGGGAGATGTTGAAAATACGAAGAAATTTTTTTCCCTCTATTTTTCCAAAATTCATAAATATTATTTTATTGTTTTAACTATTAGCGAGGTGCGCTCGAACCTGATATGGGGGAAATTATGTCACATTAGTCACGTTATGCTAGCCAACATAAATAAAAATATTAGAAAAAAAAAAACAAAAAATATAAATTACATATCAACTTATAAAAAACTAGCATAGATCCATTTTAAACTCAAATCTATAAGTACAGAGAGGGATCCAAATGGTAAAAAAATGTACACCTCAAGAAATTGGATCCCTCTCGGTGCTTGATAGATTTGGGTTAAAATGGATCTATGCTAGTTTTATTATTTTCCTTAGGAGGCCTGTTTTAGACCTCAATTTTGCTCTAATGGCGTGGCCTGAAATAATGCACGATAAGTCAAAGGGAAGGCATGAAATAACAGTGCAATAGATTCAAAATGTCGCCAAAGCAAGGAATATGCTAGAGTATATGGCAATTGAAGGTTTGGCAGAGAATATGGCAATCTATCTGGTGAATTTTGCTGCAGTAAAAGGGGTGGAATTCCCACATTACTCAGAATAACACAATCTACAAGCTCAAAATAACTGAGCTCTGATACCACTGTTAGAATGCATAGTTGGGAAGATAATCAAGGAATAAATAGACAATCAAAGACAAGAGGGAATAGGCATGAAAACACTATTTTCCATTAAATATTTACAAATATAAATACAATGTGGAGTGTCGCTTGTTTTCATCTTCCAAGTTGTCTCTTGGACTTCAATGTGACATTTCATATTCACTAACTCTAACGGAATAGGTTTCTAACAGAATTGATTAGAGAGGATCACCAATTTTCTTTGTCTCTGTAGTCTCCCCTATGCTTGAAAACGACTCTTTTATCACATCAAGGGGAGTCGTACATTCCAGTAGTTGTAGCATTACATTTATGAGAGAAGACATCCAAATTTGGTATTTCAAGTTTCCCACCCGACACCTTCACAATTATTGAAGTCTACCCATCCTTGTGAGTTTTTTGACATCATCATTAGTTCCCCCCCTAAGGCCTCATGCCATCATATCAATGTTCTATTTACATATATTTAAGCAAGTTCTCAAGCCAACTTCGAACCTACATCAACAATTCATAGGTTAGACACATTGGTCTTCTCTTATTGTAATTACCTCAATAGAATTAACACAAGCATAGGGATGCATGTCTTGTATGTGTAAAACCATTATTTATATGTCAACTATCAATTTAGCGCTTCACTGGTTATCATCAACACTACCCCTGGAATACCTTTTACTCTCAACAATTGATAGCTTACTATCACAGTAACTAAATATCAACATGAGGGAAAGAAATAATGATGTATTTTCAGCTATTTAGATCCCTCCTAACGTCACACATTAAGGAGCATTTGTTATCACCTAAATTTTACACACATACAACATTTTGACAAGTATTACGAAAAGACATCATTGGCATATAACATGCAACATATAAAGATTCTTCTTCAACAAAATCAACATGTGAAACAAAGCAATGAATCAAAAATCAAACTTTGGTCCAACCATGGACGTTTGTTAAAGGAAACCCATGCGACATCACATAGAAAAACCTCTAAAAGCAAGACACATCTACTAGCACCTGAAACATTAACTTTTGTGGCACATTTAAGGATTTGCAACCACATTTCGGCTCCAAGAAATTCAAATTGGCCTTTTTCACATGCTTTGAGATTCAATAGCCCTATAGTTGTACCTAGATTCCACTTCATGAGAGCTAGCATTCACATGAAGAACTAGTTGTTTAAGTACCACCATTTGGTCTATAAAAATAAGCCATGAACATGCATTTCTTAAGGAGAAATCAAGACCAAGTTTGAGTTGTAAGAATCATCTTTCATCCTCATTTTCACCACCCATTGGCATTTCAAGCTACTTAGAAGAAACAAGTCTTTTCCTTTCATCCCTCTAAGTTTAGTTAGCAAGCAATTTGAGAGAGTTCAAAGGACCCTCTCAGAGGAAGTCTCAATTACCATTTACAAACAACATTATCCTATGTGACACCATTGTATTCAAGTTTTTCTATTGTGTTTTTATGTCATTATGGAAGTTTATTGGACTCACTAACCATCGATTTAATATGTTGCCTTACTTGCGACCTACAAGGGAAGGAAGAATCACTCACCATTGAGTCATTTTTCTCACAACAATGATTGAACAAGTAAAATCAAACATGAGTAAAGCTTTTGACATGGTTGTCTCGGCCTTCTACATTACTGTCTAGATGTAGAAGTTTGTCAAATAGGTTGCAACAATTTTGTCCAAAAACCAAATATGCCAATAGTTTCCAAGACCGAATCAAAGGCAATGAATGGCAGTTAGTATACAAAAAGCTAGTGGGTAGCTTGATATATCTTATGGCCACTAGGCCTAATTTGAGTTGTGTTGTGAGCTTCACTTTCATAATCATGACAACACCAAAAGCATAGCATTAGACTACAGCAAAGAGGGTGTTGAGATATGTGAAAAGGACACTTGACATTGACATTCTATACAGTAGAACCAAAGTTCCTAGGTTATGTGGATATACAAGTTCAGATTAAGCATGTTGTGTGGTTCATAGAAAATCAACCTCTAAATATGTATTTAGCCTTGGCACAATTGCAGTTACATGTAGCAACAAGAAGCACTAGGCAATAACCATTTCATCGACATAAGCAAAATGTCAAGGAGCAATGAAAGGAGCATGAGAATAATTTTGGTTCAAGAGGATGCTTTTAGATATGAAAATGCAATAGACAGTGAATAACCCTATTCTACAACAATCAAGGGGTACTAAAACTAGCCAAGAATCCAATCTTCCACGAGTGCACTAACCATGTTGAGATACCACTTTATCATACAACTTGTAGACGTTGGAACTGTTTAACTACAGATTCATCCCACAAAGAACCAAAGCATAGAGATTTTCACCAAATATTCGGGTCTTGAAAAACATTTAAAATTTCGAGAGAAACTTGGTGTATTTAATGGATTGATTATTTGCAAATGGTGTTAAATTAGAGCTTAGCTTTACATCATAGTCAGCTAGAAATTAGACTTAAGATTTAATAAAATCACTTCAAACTTTATATTTTTTTTTTGGTTTTACACTTTTGTATTTCTCGATCTATCCCGCATTCATAAAGTGAATTGACTTGACCTCATTGTAACCACATATAAGAAAGTTTTTGTTTTCTCATCTATGCAATAAAATAAGTTATTTCTTGGTTTCTTTATGTGCTATATTTTTGTAATTCTAATCAATTAAGCATGATAATGCAAATCTATAAAAGGAAGAAGAAAATCTTCCAAAGGTGTTAAATTTTTGGAGATAAGATCCTAAGGCTAAAGGTGCTATCACTTAGGAGAGAATACTATTTGTATGGAGAAATATGTTTGAGAGACAACGGATTTCAATAAATGAAGTTGACTCGAGAACATAAGAATATAATGTCCCTACACATGATTACACTAAAGAGATCATTATTGTGAAATTTAGCATCTCAAACATGCATGTTTCACTACACGGTGCATACTTTTGGGGATACTTGAGTGAAACTTGCATTTTGCAATATTACAGTGCATTTTTGGAACATGATGCATATCTTTCAACAAAAAAATTGAACATTCACAAGGGCATGCATATTTTGATTTGCATACAAGTAGTGTCTCACTTTGATCTGCATTTTACTAAAGAGAATTGAACTTGCATGAACTCTATAACATATGGTGTGAATTTCCCTATCACCAAGAAATCGTTTTGTCAACAATGTGCAATCTAAGCATGATGGAAAGTGTACTGCATGGGATGATGCCATTGACATGCTTCACATTAACCATGGCTTGCATTTATGTTATGTCCCCAAATATTTTTCACTATGGACCACTCCTTGGACTAGGGAATGCAATGGCCAAAGTCACCTTGTAAATTTCATGGAAATTAGTAAAGTAGTGATCTAGGGTCATGAGGCACTATGGCAAAACCAAGGTCCAAGGAAAATTTTATGAAGCTAGGAATCATTCTCTCCAAAAAATCATATTTTATTATTTTGAGAGAATATCGCTAAAAAGGGCACATTAGAAGAGGAATGGATCCCACATGAGGTGTAACTCCCATCAAAGGTGGAAGGAAGCTCATAAAGGATCTCATTAGTTGTAACTCCTTGGCCAAACATAGTAAAGAAATCTATGACAATTTATGACATAATCTATGGCAATCTATGACAAGTTGCAAGTCCTAAATTTAGCCAAGGAGGGTGCATGAGGGAAGAAAGGGTCCACATGGTGTTGTAACTCCCACAAATCAAGCTAAGCATCTCCAAATTCAAATTTCAAGGTAGACCAATTATTCACGAGGCCAAAATAGCATTAGAAAAGAAAGTTAATGTGTCCTAAGGTATCCCAATGTATCATTCTCATGAAAATAATTATTAATATTTTGTTGATATTTTTTAGAGAGAATTCTAGTAGGAAAAGTTGAAGGATGAATTAAAAAGAAGGGTGAGGGCTCCTATTGGGTATCTTTTGGAAAATTTAATTCTAAATTGGAGAGATCTTGTGGCTTTCATAACTTGGGAGATGAGCCCCTTTCTAGCTTGGGAAATGTGCCCCTTATAGTTTTGAACTAGTTTTGGTGGTGAGAGACTTTACCCTAGAATGTTTGTTTTGAGAGAGATCGCTTAGATTTCTCCCTGGAGCTTCACTGATTAGATGTATGTGTGAGTTTATAGCATATCTAAAGAATCATTAGTGCTCAGGTATTTTTCTTGTATTGGTTTCCTAATGTTTCTAGTGTGTTGGGTTGGTTCCCGACCAAGGAGGGCACACCAGTGGGATCTCATTTGGGTTGCATGCATCTTTCTTAGGCTTCATATCACGTATATATTACCGAGGGAATGATTTGGGAGAAAAATATCTCATTTGGAGCGACTTTATATTGATTTAGAGCTTGAAGAGGTGTTAGTGTGCCAAAATGGCGGTTCTGGCTTTGATACTTTTGAGCATTTATGGGTCGTGAGACTTGTTTCATTACATTCAAAGCATCTTTTCTAGTGAGAAACACTTTTTGTTTCACTCAAAAATGTTTCAAAATGACCAAGATGAATTCATTTTACCATATCTACTATATTCGACATCTCATCTAGTACAAAGGCGCATCTATACATTTTCGTCTATGTATTTCTTAGATTTCAAGCTACAATAAGAGCCATTCATTATTTTAATCAGTACTATTATTATTTCCAAACATTCATAATAAATATTTACACTTCCTTTCTCCACATTGTGTTCAAATATTGATTTGTTTGTTGGCATATGTGCAAATATTTTAATATGGACATGCCATCGATTTCGAGCTACAGTAAGAGCCATTTATTATTTTAACCAGTACTATTATTGTTTCCAAACATTCATAATAAATATTTACAATTCCTTTCTCCACATTGCGTTCAAATATTGATTTGTTGTTGGCATATGTGCAAATATTTTAATACAGACATGCCATCTCAATGTAATGTGCATTAAACTTCCATAGGAGATCCCTAAAGTCCGTTAGTGAGCCATTGAGATATGCATGTATGTGTTTGGAAGAATTCAGGTGTGTTTAGGGGTGCTTGGAATGAGTTGGAAACAAAGATACTCGTGTGGAAAACTGGACCTAGTCTTACTAAATTTGAATTCATGCGTATGGGGTTGTTCTTGCTTGACCAAATCTAAAATATTTACATCATTCATACTGTTCATTCAGTCAAGGACTCTCCGTTTGAATCTAATGATGTTAGTCTCTGTGCATCAATGTTGAGAATTAAGAGAATACATACAAAGTGTTTGGCAAAACTCATGAATTAGCTTTAATGACCAGCCACCATACATTTAAAGATCTTATTTGGGCACATATACAGTGGTATAAAGCATATTTTATGGTCTGCACATCTTTATTCAAAACCTAAATTATAAATACATTCCTCCATTGTTGAATTAGAGCATTTAACAAGCCTTCATAAACCATTGTTTGAGAAAAAAGTTGAAAATCAACATAATTAAAGTTGGAACCTTGGAGATAATATTCCTAATATATGATCGGGGATATTACAACTTATCAAGCATGGCATGCATTTCTACAAATAACAATTACATTATGTTGGAAAATTTGGAGCCCAATAGATCATATTTTAAGCACTATAACATACATTTCAAGTATGGCATATGATGTGTCATATAAGATACTACATCCAACATGCATCATCTTATCCCGTAAGTATATTAAACAGCATCAAAGTACATTTTGACAATGAAATTTTATAAACAATTAACATTTTTTAGTATAACATGCATTTTCAGTTGTTGGAAACAATTGAAGGAAGCGATGAGATTGGTTAAGATTCCTAAGTGGCTTTTAATGTGTAGCTCAATAAGGGAACTCATGTAGAATGACTTGGAAACTATCCAATACAGAAAAGACCTTGAATTATGAAGAAATCCATGAAAATTAGTATAAAATGATGAAATGGGGTATGGAACCATGATTCACGAGGCTTGAAGGTCACTTTTTTAAATGAACAAACACAAAAGGATGACCATCTTTGGCTTTGTCAAGAATAACACAAGGGTGGATTATTCCTCAAATTTGGAATTAAAACACCAATCTATACGTAAGAAAACTAAACTCACCCAAAGGGATTGAATTCCTAGAGATAAAGTCCCTAGTGTAAAGGTACTATCTTCAAGAGGATTAGAGGATTATGTGATACTAATAGTACCTTCCAATTTCCTTTCTTTTTGTATAGATCAAGTTATTGTAATCGTGTTTCAATCAAAAGTTGTCAATGAGTAAGCTTTCGTCTTTGTGGATCTTATCTATCATTTTTTAAATTGTCAATTTGTTTTGTTCATGAAGCTTTGATCAACAAAAATACCAACTATTATCTTTACATGGTTCATGAAAGATTTATGCTTATTTTGAAGATTCAATTATGTATTCATAGCATCTTCATTTTATATCAATATAATAATCTTATTTATTCATTCAACAATATTTGTTACTAATCAAACCACCCTATTAAAATTCTTCTACACTCATTTACAAGCCCTTTTTTTTTTAACGTAAGACTCCAAAACCCAAAAGCACATGGCCCTATTTTATTTAATCCAATTAAGTATTAAATGATATATTTTATGATGTTCTCTAATCTATTCACTTCCATGTTAAGATTAATTTGTAGATAAGAAGAAGCACATAGGGATACCCCCCATCAAAAACACTCCTTACGGAGCGAGAGAATGAATTGAGTTGACAATAACCCTTACCTCTAAAGTTGCATCATATTTGTTCTAATTGGTATGTTAAACTTTATATTTGGAAGAAGCAAGTTTGGGAAAGGAAATAGGTTAACTGACAACACTATATTGGAAATGTACAACATGGTAAGAGGAGTGTTACAAGAGTAAAAAATGATGAGCACTACAATATCTTGGCATATTTGCATTTCCAACTCATTGTTATAAGGGACTATGGTATGATTGGTTTTATGGCGACTTCCATCTTATTGCCATAGACATGAGGATTTTCCCATCTCTTCCCATCAACAAGGCTTGGCTATTATTAGGCAGAGAAGTCAAACAACCTATCAAGATAAGGCTTATAATGACAGGACACAAAATAAGGTCTAAGGAAGGAGGGTCAAGGCCTTTGTAGAGGTCATGGTGGAGGAAATTATGGTGCCACTAACTCATGGAGACAGTCGAAGCCTCAACACAATGAAACTTGCACGAGGGCTATCAAGGAGGACAATAGTAGGAGCAAATAGGACAAAGGGGTGAGGCTTTTTCAAAGGAGAAAGAAGAGATGTACACCAGTAAGAAACTCTATGCTAACTTATTCCCAAGGAGGGTTGACTAAAAGAGAAGTGTGATGATTTTATCACAAACAATCTCTGGTTTTTTATTTTGATTTTTACCCAATCATATGCTAGGACTAGCTCTCGATTTATTATTGTAAGATCAAGATTGCACGTGTTTGGGGTCCTAGATAGACTATAAGACATATTTGACAACTATTGGTAAATTGAACAATGATCACATGTAAGGGGATCTCTAGAGTTTAAGGCCATTACACCAAGGTTTTTACATTGTTTGTGAACACAATACAACTAGTGCAACAAAAGCTTAGCATTAGCAAGTTGGAGGGTGAACTACACCTGGAGGTAGATTGGGGTAGCTTGGGGGAAGTATGGTGTCGATGGAGTAGGTTGGGTCATCAATCTATTGGAAGCATACATACTAGTAACCCAGTAAGGGCAGTTCCCAATCGAGTAGAGTTGGCAATAAGGCCTAGACTCACTAGAAACCACAACCCACAATTCCCACTACTCATTTGACAAATATTGCCATCTTGTGTATATTATCAACCATTCGTGAATGAATACAAAAATTTACTACACTATCCAATCTTGGATAGATGGTATGATTTGTATAGCATCTTTGCTTTCCTTTAAGCTCAAATTGGTACACTATCCAATCTTGGATTGATGGTATGATTTGTATATCATCTTTGTTTTCCTTTAACATCAAATTGGTGAAGTATAGAGAAGGAAAATAAAAAATGAATTATTTTTAGGTGTTTTTGGTTATTTTCATTTTTCATGATTTTTTAAAAATTAAACAAAATAATACCATAAATAGAATACGGGAAGAGACACAAGCGCATAGGTAAGCAACAGCCCGTTTGTGAATATATTAAGGCAAATTATAAATATTTTTGGTTTTTGTGATGTTTTTAAAGATATATAAAAAATAAATTACTATGAATAGAATGTCAGAAGAGACACTAGTGCATAGGTAAGCAATAGGCTGTTTATCAATATAACAAGGGCAAACCAAATTGATAGATGAAAGCCAAGACACTAGATGTCGGAATAGGCACTAGTGCACAGGTAAGAAATAGCCTGTGTCAATATAACAAGGGCAAGCCAAATTGGAAGATGAAAGCCAAGACCTGCAGTACAATATCATAGCATAGACTAGTGCCTACATAGTACTCACAACCACCATAGATCTTAAACAGAAAATTACTAAAGTCACTTAAAATGTTTCCACCTTAAAACAGAATATGCTTATAACACCTCATAAATCTGAACTGCTGTACAAAGCTACTGTAACTGACATGCAAAATCACAAAGTCACACATTTATAACAAAGAAACTTTCTTTACATCAATATTTAGATCAAATTGATCAAAGGATAGGCATTACTCATAGAGTACAACTCTTGATAGCAGAAAACACGATTTTCCACATGTACATAAACTTATATTTGAAAGTCAATGTCTTTTTGGAAACTGAAACTGCTGATACACGAAAACCTCAAAGCAGACCTTATCAGATACACCAATAAATTTGATGCTTCTTTATGTTTCTAACCACCCCATTGCAGTTCACTGAATCCAAAATGCAAAGCATAAAAAATCATCTACATTCATTTGCATTCAGCTTCCTTTCCTTTGAACCTTATGCCAGATAAATTAGGTGCTGTTAAAATAATTAAATTGCTTTCACCTTAGACTTTCCATTTCCACGCAATCTGAAAACTGTTTCCCTTCCAAACAAAAAATCTATTTTTTCATTTTTAAATTGTACCTTCAAATTTAGATCTCCAAAACTTTTATGAATGATCTGTCACAGAAAGACGAGGAATTTCTACAATTAGAATAAACCAGATCAAGCATCTTCTTTGGTTATAAGCAATCATACAGTCCTTTAAGAACAGAGGAGAGTTACCTGAGTCAATAATAGAGTTCATACCCTGCGCAACCATTCTTTCATCTAACTAGGTATACAGTAGAGAGGCCATTAGTCATTAAGCATATCAGTTCCACCAGAATCCCACAAACACATACTTCCCTTTTATTTCACTGATGAAAGTAACCCCAGACACACTGCGTATCTTACAGTGCATGCCTGAATGTTTGAGAAAAAAAATTGGACCTACCCTTTAGATTCATATGCTGTCCCTGTAAAAATACACAATCACAAAAAAACCATCCTACTATGCATGATGGTGAAGGAGCAAGGTTTCAACATAACATCGCAATACTTAACCACTCAAAAGGTAAGTTTAAAAATAACCTAATATAGACCATGATCACATGTATGATGTAAGGCTACTAAACTAGAAAATAATTCGACCAAATGAAAGACAATAAGTTTGAAAATATTTTCTTAAAAATCATGATTGACAAGAACAATCAATTGCAATTTGATGCACAAAGTTGAAGATAATCAGCATAAATGGAATCACATATTTTCTTGGAGAATTTACATAACCTTTCCAATAATGCATCCTTATAAAAGGTGAAGCAAAGAAAAGTACAAAAAGGAGAACAATATATGTAAAATTGCGCATATGTTTGCAGGTCTACACTCTACATTTCACTCTTAATTAATGTGAGTCACAAACAAAAACTAGTAATTAGTGTGTGGGTAAAACAATATCAATATATTTACTGAGATGTCCTGTAATGTATAGATACTTTCCAAACCAAGCAAAATACAGCAAAGTCAGAAATAAAGGCTTCCCAAAGGGAAAAAATGGAAGAAGCTTTTACTGTAATATGGATACACACAGTAAAAGAGTATCTCGAGCTATAGAGCATATACACCTGGGTAGCACATACAAAGAGGTTAAAATAGCTAAAATCGGACATCATGAAGCCAAATGATAGCCAATCATGTTGAAATGGATGAAAACCCACAATATTATATGCAATGTGCATACACAGGCATGGCATATATAAGGAACAAATGCTCTTTAATAATCACCTTCAACCATAAATACTATCGATTACTTTATAAAAAAGTAAGAGAAACATACTATTGACTTCTACAAGAACGAGAATATCACCTCATCATTCGGTATCACCTTGCATGGCCTTTTAACAGTTTTAACAGATGCATGTGCAAACAGCTGAAGACCATAAATTTTCATCCTAATAATTATTCAACAAGGAAAATGATATTGTCCAGTCACTTTGACCTAATATCCTAATAGAAAACAGAGTAGCAATATTCGGCTGTATCAGGAGAGCCTGTACAGAAATTTGCATGGAGTTCAAGTTTTACACTGTTTTCAAGCTGTTATATCATATATTATGTTTGAAATCTGAGGTATGTTTCAAGTTGCTTACAATGAAGAATGAATGTTAATTTAAGGTTTTGAATACACGTAAATCTTTAAATCATTAATAAAATAAATAATGGATGTTTTATATTTATGAGATGTCTACTTCCGTATTTTTGTTGTACTAGAATTTTTCTTTACGTGTTTTTTCCATACCAAATCATATTCGTCCCCTAATATTGCTACTACGATACAAAAATTGGTAATCTTGCAACTGGTCATTGCTTTGAGTAAGTTTGCACAAAACACATTCACCAAAATATTTGAGGGGTGTAATTGTTTCCTGAACTGTGTAATATGATCCAATGCATGCAACTGGCAGATCTAAATTAGGAATAACTTAAACATAGATCAGAAATAACTTGCACAGAGATGAGAAATATTTGGCAGAAATCAAATTTCTTAATTTGATCCATCTAATTATAGAAAATCAATTTCTCTACGTACAAAATAAATAATATTTAATGTCTGTGACAAAAGATATATATAATAATAATATGAAATAATGTGAATCTGCGAAAAAAATCCATGGACAGAAAAAATGTAAGCCAGACATTAGGAATGACACAAATTAAATAAATTTGATGGTCACATCCCAAAACATATGCATTTTTTATGCCAAAGAAAGTCATGCTTACCTGAATCCAAGTGGGGCACTGGAAGCTGCTAAATACAGGAATATCCGTACAATGCAAATAATATTCCACTCTATGATAGGCTAGTAGATTGACAGTCTGTCTGCATCCTTATTAATCTGTTTGTCACCAGTACTATTATCACATTGCTACTAGTCTCAAACAAATTCAACGTAGGAAGTTCAATATAATTATGTGTATCGAGCATTTAGAGCTATGGATATCATCTGCTGGTAAAAATAAATTAAATGCATACTCTAGGGGTAGACCAACATAAAAGTGACAATGCACAAATACATTACAGTCTAAATTCATACTGTGTAACATAATGAAATAAGATAAGAAGATACAATCTATGATGGGCACTTGCTCTACAAATAGAAGTCAGAACACTTACAAAATAGGCATATAAAGATAAAGATGAAACAATTTTATTAATGTCCAATAGATGTCCAAAGAAATAGGTCAATGGGACTAGAAAGTACAATCAGTTATAACAAATTGTAGGATTATGACAGGCTAATTAGAAAAGCAGAAAATAAAATATACAAATGACCAAGTAAAATAACAAAGAAAAGTGAGAAAACACTTCTCTTTCTTATTTGAGGTAACAACCTATCTTCTTTCACACAACAGTTTTTTCCCTTTGTCTTTGAAAATTACAATTTATTCTTTAAATATTCTTCTTATAATACCCTAGCTTTCTCTTCCCAGGCCACTCTACAAACGACATTAATGATAGGACTTCTATTGATTGCTTATTAAGTGTGTTAGTGATTTAGCTCTGGAGGCATTGGACATGTTTTTTGTTTTGTATGGCTAAAGTGACCATGCACTAGGTAGGCTACTTTACTTTGTAGTTGTGTTTTATAAAGTTTTAAAGTGACTATTATGTAATGGGACATTTTATAAAGTATTTCCTTGTTTTAATTTTATAAAGTGACTTTATGAGATAAAGTGCACTTATTTCATAAAGTAAATGGTGACTTATTAAAATTAAATGTAACCGTTTTTGGAGAGAATGTTTCTCAACCATTGATCTTGAATGCGCAAGATTTAAACTTGGCCTTTGGATTTAGGGATAGGAGAAGGTGAAAAGTCACTCTCAAGTTATAAGAGAGAGCCCAGGGTAGTGTGCAAGACAAGGAAAGCATTTCCAAGACTGAGCATTTTGGTTGCGTTAATTTCCAGAGAGAGAGGGAACTGTATTTTTCTCAAGTGGGCATGAATCCCAAGAAGATTTTTTTTTCAAGTGGGCACGAATCCCAAGACATTTTTCTTTCAGCTGAGCTTTATTGTACCGTACAATCCATACTGCACTTGCTGGGCATGATTTTCGAGGAGGGCATACAGTGTACAAACTGTTGGGCATGAATTTTGAGGAGTTGTACAGTGACATATGACTGGGCACGTTTTTCGAGGAGCTGGGCACATTTTCCGAGGTGGGTTGCTACTGTGGAGGTTTGCAATCCATACTGTCAGCTAGGCACAAAAATCAAGGTGCTGCACATAAATCGAGGCACTGATACAGTCATTAAATGTTGCTGTAAATTGCATTTTTGCCTGAAAATGCTGCAATAAAATTCTATTGGACTGGTTTTCCCCAAGGGAGTTTTTCCAGGGTTATCTTGACCAAAATTTATGTTGTTTTATGGGTTTATTAGTATGCTAATTTTTATGTGATTTTTCCGCTGCTACAGATTTAGTTTCAGTATTTCAGCTTGTTGGGTTGTTGATTTAAATGCATGAGAAATATGTTTATTATTGACAAGGTTTATCTGAAATCTGGGTTAACTAAGTGTTTGCCCAAAGTTTGATTTTCTCTAAATTTCTACATGGTATCAAAGTTGAGGCTCTGTGATTACAGTTGATTGTGGATGCAACAGTATTGTTGAGTTGTTGGGCATGGGTTATTGTTGTTTTTTTTAACAACTTGTGTATTGGAAGACCTTATCTGCATGTGACTTGCAGGTGGTTGGAAGAGTGAGACTCTTGTTCTTTTGGTATATTGTTTTTTTTTTATAACTCTCTGAGATGGCTACTAGTTTGAGGATGGAGGATAGATTAGATGGGGCTGAGAATTTTGTTCCCTGAAAGCTAGAATTGTGCTTATTTTGGAGGAGAATGAATTGTGGGATGAAGTGGTGCATAACACATAGGCGAATCCAATTCGGGTTCTTGCTTCTGCCGATGCACAAGCACTAGCAACCTTTAACAAAAAGGACATCAAGGCCAGGAAGATCATCCTTGATGCAGTAAAGGACCATGTTATTCCCACCTCTCAGGTAAGGATCATGCATTTAAGACGTGGGATGTCTTCACTAGCTTATACGAGAGTTTGAATGAGAACCGGAAGATGGTTCTGAGGCAAAAACTAAGGGTCACCAAAATGACCAAGGCAAAGAATGCTTCTTCTTACTTGACTCAGATTTCTCAGGCTTGGGATGAGATGGGTGTTGTTGGCGAGAAGGTGGATGATGCAGAGATAGTGAGAGTTTTCTTGAATGGTTTCTCTCAACCTTGGCATGACTTTGTTTGTGCATTTGTGGCCAGAGAGAATTTGCCTTCATGGGCTAGACTTTGGGATGACTTCACTCAAGAAGAGCTGAGATATAGCTCCACTTCCACAAGTCAACAGAATGCACCTGATGAAGAGAATGTTGCTCTTTCTGCAAAGAGCAAGAAGAAGTCCAAGAAAGATTTGAGCAAAGTTTGGTGATTTGCTTGCAGCTAGTATGGCCCCTTTGCTTCTCAGTGTCCTACGAAGAAGAAGAAGGAGGAGGAGGATACGATTGAAGTAGAGGACTTTGCAAGAAGATTCGAGAAAGAATTCTTGTTGTTCTCCCTTATTTCTATTGTCGGTAGCAATGTAGTTGTTTAGAATGGTAGTTGGTATATTAATAGTGTAGCCTCTTGTCATATGACCGGAATATGACATATATTTCATATCATTTCTGAGACTGGTCCTGACCGGTTCGTTCAGTCAAAAGGGGGACAGGCACGTGCAGCGCAAGGAGTTGGAAATGTTAGATTCTAGCTTAGTCATGGAGAATACATTGAGCAGGATGGGTTCTCTTTGTTCCAAGGATGAGGGTTAACTTGCTCTCAGTCTCAGCTTTGGAGGATGCAAGGTATTCAACATTATTTCGGAGGGGACATGTGTACATATTTCCAGATAGAGATGATCTGGGACATGTTTATATATACTTGAAGAGAGTGGGACTGATTGATCCACAGTTGATTGGTGATCGGCTCGGTGAGCTGTACAAGTTCAGTGCACAGCCCATGGTTGATGAGTCAGATGAGAAGCAGGAGGCTCCTGAGGTTGCAGTGGCACCAATGGTATAGTCTCGAGTTCCGATGGAAGAGAGGGAGTCTCTTCTGAGCAGTGTGGAAGACATCAATCATTTATCGCGATGTTTGCGATATATCGTGATTTCAACACCCCGACGATATATCGCAGGGGTAAAAATCGCGATTTTTACTCGATTTTCCGTCAAACATCGCGAGTTGATGGAAAATATCGCCAACCCTGCGGAAAGTCCGGGAATAAAGGTCGTTTTTGGCTTTTTTTTCTCAT
This sequence comes from Pseudotsuga menziesii, assembly GCA_001517045.1. Lineage (NCBI taxonomy): Eukaryota > Viridiplantae > Streptophyta > Pinopsida > Pinales > Pinaceae > Pseudotsuga > Pseudotsuga menziesii. The sequence continues at coordinate 215,266 of LPNX010451544.1, forward strand.
TTTGCTTGCTTGTTGAATGGTTTGGAGAGCAAAGGAGCTTGCTATCAGTTTACTTGGAGCCAAGTAGTAGATTCATTGTGTTTCCATCAACAATCACCAGGTTATTGTGGATTGGGGATTGATTCCCATTAGTGGTTTCTCAATTTGTAGGTATGTATATCATTGTTTAACTATTTGCTCATCTTTTGTTTATTTTTTGGGTAAGTTTCTTATAGGTTTAGGGTTCTTATAAATGTTCCCTCTTCTTGCCAAATTTTAAAGAGAAATCTACTACCATTTATGCCAAATCTAGGATTGTTTTGTTATTTGCAGCATTTTTTTTGCGGGGGAAAATTTCAATGAATCTTACCACCTATTATCTTCATTGTTCAAGCTTGAATCTGAAATTTATTTATCCTTTTTTTTGCCCCAGGTTGGATCATTGTTGTGTGAAAAATCAAAATGCTTAAAGCTTTGGATTCTATGTGGGTATAAGGTGAGCCCTTGGAAGGGTTTAATAGGCAAAAATTGACTTGCAAGTTGTGTTGAAAGGAAATGACAAGGGGGATCAATCGATTGAAATACCACCTTGCACAAATTGCTGGGCATGAAGTGGCAATTTCTGAACAAGCAACCCAGAAATTGTTCAAATTGCCAATAAATCACTTCATGATATGAATATGAAGAGAGATGTGAGAGCATCAATGAGGACTGAGATTGGAAGAAGTAGAACTAAAAGTGAGAGATTGACCTTAGCTGCACATTCAAGTCCCACAATGCCCTCATCCGCCTCAACTTACTATGTTCCAAGAACCACTCTTGGTGCACAACCTTCTATCGGGTCAATGGTTAAAGTAGAGAAGGCTGAAGCTGGAAAGCTTGTGGGTAGGTTTTTTTTATGGAGTGACATTCCTTTCAGCATTGCCAAAACCAACTCCTTCTACCAACCTATGTTTGATGTTGTTGTTGTTGTTGGCCCGAGGTATAAGGCCCCCACCTTTGATGACTTGAGAGGGCCTATCCTTCAAGCTGAAAAGGTTGACTGCACTCAGAGATTGGAGAAGTTTAAGGAGTCATGGGGACTCACAAGATGCACGGTTATGTCAGATGGTTGGAGCGACCAGAAGGGTAGGAGCGTTCTTAATTTCTTAGTCAGTTGCCCTGGGGGGTCATGTTTATTAGATCTATTGATGCATCTGCACATATCAAAGATGCAACATTGTTATGTGAGTTGTTGGATGGGTTCATCCAAGAGATAGGTCTACAGAACGTTGTCCAAGTCATAACGGATAACGTTGCTAATTATGTGGTTGATGGCAGGTTGCTTATGATGAGGCATCCGACTTTGTTTTAAACTCCTTGTGTTACACATTGCATCGATTTGATGCTAGAGGATATGGGGAAAATTCCTTTCATCAGAGATATTGTTGATTCATCTAGGAGCATCACAAAATTTATATATAATCATACATCTGTGCTCACCTTGATGAGACAATTCACTAATAACAGAGAGTTGGTGCATCCGGCAATCAAACGTTTTTCCACAAGCTTCATTTCATTTCGATCTCCCTTGGCTTGTATGTGGGAGATTAAGAGAATGTTCCTTTTCGATGAATGGCATGCATTGTCATTTAACACAAATCTAGAGGGGCAAGCCATATATAGGATAGTGTCACTCCATGAGAGCTTTTGGGCAAGAGTGGAGGAGATGTGTGCTAATAGTGAACCTTTGGTAAAGGTTCTTCGGTTGGTTGATGGAGACAAGCCTGCAATGGGCTACTTGTATGAGGCCATGGATAGGGCCAAAGAATCCATCCATGCATATTATGAGGACAAGGGGGATGAGGAGTATGAGAGAAGATTATTGATATGGAAGGTCATTGATGAGCGATGGAACAATACACTCCATCACCACATTCATGCTGCAGGGATCTACCTCAACCCCACATTCTCCTACTCTTGTGGTTTTAGATTTGATGTTGAGGTTATGGATGGATTCCTCACATGTGTTCAGAGGATTGTGCTAGATCCACAAGAACGTGCGGAGATTTCTAAAGAAATGTAGATATATAGGATGGTTGGTGGGACATTTGGCTTTCAAATGGTTGTTCATGATAGGAAGTCTAAAAATGCCAGGTAAGCTTCAAGTTCATTTTATTGCAAATTTCAATGTCTCTTCTCCATTTGTTTCAAAGTTCAAACTTTAAAATCTCAAGGTTATTTTTCTTTAATTATGTTTCTGACTTTCTACTTTCTCTTATTTGTTCTAGATGCTTGGTGGACAAGCTATGGCCGAAGAGTATTTACAAAAGCTTATCATTCGGGTGCTAAGCCAAACATGTAGCTCGTCAGGATGAGAGCACAATTGGAGTGTGTTTGAGAAAATACACACTAAGAAGCGCAATAGGTTAAAAATTTTCAAATAAACTTTTAAAGTTATTTTAAATTATAAATTTATAATTTTATGCACATTGCTATGCCAACCTTTAAAGTTTAAATTATATATTATAAAATTTGAATTATAATTTATAATTTATGCCCCTCATACAGGTTGGAAACTTCCCGCCTCAATGACATGGTCTACGTCTACTACAACCTTCAATTATGGGTGAGGCAGCTTTAGAAAACACCAGATATGGATGTCATTTCATTGGATGGGATTGACACCACTAGTGCATGGAGGGTGGAGAGCGAGGCACCTGTGATGGAACAGGACCTTGACTGGTTACATGAGGATTTGGAAGCGGGGGTGGGCCAAGTGGCAAGGGAGGAAATAGAGGAGATGGAGGATGATCTAGTGGATATTGGCCATGGGAGTGCACTACCACTTTCACAGACACAGACACTGGCGACAGAGCGAGCTAGAATTGGACATAGCAGTGGCACTACTACTAGTAGAGGACGCCGGATTCTAGCTTCTTCATCTTCTAGAAGACGTCAAAGTGTAGCTTCTCCTTCTGTTAGAGCACATCAAAGTCCGTTGCCACCCAACTAGAGGAAGAGCCATTACCAGAGCCATCACCTTTACCCGTAAAAGGGGCATAGGGAATCACTAGTTTGTTTTATTTGATTTCATTGTACTATGCAGTATGTAGATCTTGGTTGACACTTGACTCATGATGATGAGATACATTTATTATATTTTTGATGATATTTTGAGGCTCTAGAGTTAGCACACCCATTACTACTCAGGAGTCAGGACATGATTTAGCATTGATGTATGATATATCATTAGACATATTATACATCATATATATATGTTTTCTTTTCATATTTATGTGGCAATGTGTTTATTTGATGTTGTTGCTTTAAATGCTTAAAAATTTGAAAAAAATGAATATTTTTGTATTTTTTTGAAGTTTGCTGATATTTTCTAATATTTTCCCCGATGTTAACAATAAGTTGTGTTCCGGACCCTCCGCGATATTTCCACCGACATGATGTCTTCCACACTACTTCTGAGTATTGGTAGGAGGCTCAACTAGTATGAGCGGACCAATGCTCAAGATTGGAGAATGGATTCTCCTAGGAACTCAGGATTTCAGGTGGTTGCCATGATGTTATCTTTAGATTCGAGCTTAAAGCAGGTAGTAGCGTTAGTTCTAGGTCCAGAGGGAGATCCTACTGCAAACAGTGTGATGGATTTGAGGACGGGACCTGATGATGATGGCAGTGAGTACCTCCCTCACTAAGATGGAGTGTTAGTGATTTAGCTCTGAAGGCACTCCGCATGTTTTTGTCTTGTATGCCAAAGTGACCATGCACTACTAGCTAGGCTACATTACTTTGTAATGGTGTTTTATAAAATCTTAATGCGCCTCTTATGTAATGGGACTTTTTATAAAGTATTCCCTTCTTTTAATTTTATAAAGTGACTCTATGAGATAAAGTCAGTGTTCAACGGGGACTCACCCCCCAAGGTCGAGAGCTCGCCCCCCTCACTCCCCACGCCCCGGGGGCTTGGGGGTTCCTTCTGAAACGTTTATCCTCGTCCTCGATTTGGTGAAAATTGCAGAAATGCAGGGGGGAGCTCATCCCCCTGTTTTGAAGCATGCACCAATGAAGTGGGGGGCTCCTAGGCGCTCCAGCAATAATGGTAATGTTAAATTCTTAAAGTAAAAGTGGTATTTCATTTTCTATCATTTTACTTAAATTTTTAACATTACCATTAATTGTTTCAGGATGTTTGAGAGTGGTTCCAACCTCATCGGAGTTCATATGCAAAAGGTAGAATTTTAAATCCCATCCATAATTCAACAGACTTAACAATTTTCAGGATTTCAGGATTGCAACGTTTCCACTAGATTTTATCACGTATAAGGTTAAGGGATTGTCATTTAATCAAGCACATCAACCTTTCTATGTAAATTGATGTTGGTGGTGTTGATTGTTAAACTCATCTATCATGACCTCAAAATGTACCCTTTCGTTAAGCAAAATCACTTATTAAGCATGATTTGTTTTCTAATTCCACCTTATTTTAATGTTTGGTTTAGGAAGTTTCATCAAAATTGTAGGGTGTTGAGTAATGTCCTTTGAGGATCAACTTCGATTCAAGGTAGAGGCAAGGTCTAAAAACCTAGAGGAGGCGGGCATAGGGTGCTATTGATGAAAATAATGCCAATATAGGATTAATAGTTCACTCTTGCATAATTGTATGTTGGACTTGAAGTACTCAAATAATGGGATGCCCTCTGGAATCATGAAGAAATAGGGTCCTTTGGTCACACCTCCTCATTACAACATCTACACCATGGATTTACAAAATGTTGAAGTGTGTTGAATCATTGAAAAATTAGACTATATTTATAGGGAGCAACTTAAACTATATTTATACAGGATGAATTGTTATTGCTGAGATTTATAATATTATTATATTTTTCATAATTTTATGACCTCGACGTCCCCACGTTCCCCCTGAATTTCCCTAAAATTTGGGGGTGGTCTCCACACGTCCCCAACGTGTGTTTCCCTGCTCCCACGCTCCCGCATCCCAGAAACTTGGGGGAACATTGGATAAAGTGCACTTATTTCATAAAGTAAATGGTGACTTCATTAAAATTAAATGTAACCTCTTTTAGAGGGAAAGTTTCTCAACCGTTGATCTTGAAAAGGAAATATTTAGTCTTGGCCTTTGGATTTAGGGATTGGGGAAGGTGAAAAGTCATTCTCAAGTTATAAGAGAGAGCCTAGGGTGGTGTGCAAGACAAGGAAAGCATTTCCAAGAGTGAGCATTTTGGCTGGGTTAATTTTCAGAGAGAGAGGGAGCTGTATTTTTCTCAAGTGGGCATGAATCCTAAGGAGAACTTTTTTTTTTCAAGTGGGTAGGAAACCCAAGGAGTTGGGCACGCATCCCAAGACATTTTTCTTTCAGCCAAGTTGCATTGTACCGTACAATTTGTATTGTACTTGTTGGGCATGATTTTCGAGGAGGTTGTACAGTTTATGAACTTCTGGGAACAAATTTTGAGGGGTCGTACAATGATAGATTGATTGGGCACATTTTTCGAGGAGTTGGACACGCGTTTCGAGGTGAGTTGCTGCTGTGGAGGCCATACAAGCCATACTATCAGTTGGGCACAAAAATCGAGGTGCTACACAAAAATCGAGATATTGATACAATCATTAAATGTTGATTTAAACGCTTCTGTAAATTGACATTCACTTGGACTGGTTTTCCCCAAGGAGGGGTTTTCCAGGGTCATCTTAACCAAATTTCTGTTGTTTTATGGGTTTATCAGTCTGTTGTTTTTTATGTGATTTTTTCGCTACTACAGACTTAGTTTCAGTCTTTTAGCTTGTTGGGTTGTTGATTTAAATGCATGAGAAGTATTTTTATTAATGACAAGTTTTAAGTCTAAAATCTAGGTTAACTAAGTGTTTGGCCAAAGTCTGATTTTTGTCCAAATTTCTACAAGGTGGTGCAAATCAGTCTAGGAGTTTTTACCAATGTTGAAAAAGTCAGCAAGGGTCCCAAATACAACTTCTTGACAACATTGGCGAAAAAATCAGGAAAAATCAGCAAAAGTCGACAAACATTAAAAAATACAAAATACATTCATTTTTTTCAGAATTTTAAACATTTAAAGCAACAATAACATTAGATAAACACATTAGAACATAAACATGGAGAAAGCATAAACATGGAGAAAGCACTAATATATATCATCATCATGTAGTCATGCCAAATGTAAAATGATACATCGAAGTCGATACTGTATCCTAAAACATCATAGTTGTCCAATCAAGAACTCAAACGTGGATAACCACTACAACATGACATCAAATATATAAATGTATCCGAGGAAAACTAGCATCTAGCTATCTAATATCAATGTTCTCTTCCCAAGTTTCTTTTTTACTTATTACTTGTTTCTCATTTTCATTATATCTTCACTTCATAATTTATTCTATTTTCCATTCATACTTCATATTTTTCCCTGCTCCAATGATTAGGTTTATATAAGGTTTCCATAAATGCTTTTTACTTGTCCCTCCATCTTATGACTTAAACCTAATTTTTGAAAGTTATATTTTATTGATTTGGTTGACATCCATTAAATGTATTTCTTGTTTTGTATTGGTGATAAATCATAGATGTATTTTTCACTCCTCCCAAATTGAATTTCCAACATGAGCCTCACAGTTAGCCCTAACTTATCTACCACTTGAAACATTGCTCTCTTTTTCCTATGTGCTATAATGATCCCTCCAAATATGTTTGCCCAAAAAATTTCCTATTAGTGAAAAAAAGTAATTCAATTACCATTGTGATCTTTGATAAATGGATACATATTTTGTATAGCTTATCCTTGCATGGTTTGATTTTCAAATACAATAAAGTTTTGAAGTATTTATATGGTAGAAGAAAGGCGTTAGTATACAACAAAAAGGCTAAAATGGCTAATTTTTTGGAAAATTAGCCATTTTAGCCAAAATGGAGACTTTTTTGAAAAAGTCGAGACTTGCCATTTTAGCCATTACGACTTTTTGGAAAAAAAGTCGCGATTTTTTGGAAAAAGTCGTGACTTTTTGAAAAATTAAAAAATCTGCGATTTTTTCAAGTCGATTTTTCTGCGTAGGGAAAAAATCGTGACTTTTTAAAAAGTCAGCGATTTTTCAGAGAGTTTTTCAACACTGGTTTTTACATGGATAAAAACATAATCACTTCATATAATAACTTTACAACTTAGTTGATTAACCCATTCAAAGAAAACAATAAAACATAGAGGCAAACACCATATTGTATAACTACCCATAGGGTTAAACACTAGTACTAGGCAATAGCTCATAAGATGACGATGTATATATGACCCTTGAGATGTGTATTTAATATTTATACATCTCAAGAGGTAGGATGCCCTCCCCAAAAAGAGTTATGGGCCCACATAAAGACAACAAGGTCAGCCTTAACCATAACAAATATTTATAATATAACACCATAAATAATGTCGACCGTGACTGAATTTGTAGAGTACATTATTTCCAACATCCCGTATTTATCTGAACCAAGGTTGTTGGGAGCGAGGAGAGGGGGCGAGAAGCACAATTTTCGAAAGGCCTCCAAGAGCGGAGCATTTTGTTAAAGTTAGTGCAGCTGCGAGACCCATTCTCATAGAATGGTTTCCTAGTTAGTTGACTAGGACAGAGTAAGACCCTAGAAGGTACCCTAGGGTCCCCAGTAGTCTCTTGGGGTTCTTGGTCTAGGACCAAGTAGGTTGATGCCATGGCAAAGCCCCTAGCATGTGGCTAGGGCCCCTATATGCCTCTAAGGTATTCTGGTCTAGGACCAGGGATGTGATGTCCAAGTAGAGCCTGCAGGTAGAGGCAGAGATATATTCTGGTATGGGACCAGGGACACGATGTCCAAGTAGGTCCTACAGGTAGTTTATCAACTTTCAGTGTGAGACTAAAACTCAACTTAGTACTGAGAACCATTCTGCGAGAGAATGGAGGACTTGGTCAGGGTCCAAGGATTGATCAACATGATTCAATGTGAGACTGAAACGCAGCCTAGGGCTGAAAGCCATTCGTTAAGAATGGAAGATAATGATGTCCTCTCTCCTAATCGGTTATTTCTAGATTGCTTCTCAAGGGACTGGCCACCCCTTAACGATGTACCTAGTACCTAACCCTTAGGAGCAGTGTTAAGGACAAAAAGGATTGTACCATCCGTTTGGATCTTCCCCCTTATACAGTGATGGCAAAATAGATAAAATTATGTATCTTGAGAGAGAAAATTCTTTGGTGTTGTTGGTCCTAAATGTTGATTGTCCACTTTTACAGTTCACCTTGATCTTATGGTTGTTGGCTCTTGGTCCTACTCTTATTTGGTCTTAGCACTCTCACTTGTGTGCACCTTTGATTATGATGTCTCCTACTTTATGGAGTGTATTTACCTAATGGTTTATTAAGGACCATATATTGTTATGGTTACCTTATGTTTTGTTAAAGGACCCTTGACCCACTTACAGTTTTGGTTTATTTACCTTATATTGGACTTTTGGACTTTCACTTTATTATAAATACATTAAATAATTATTTCATAGTCTTATTAATAAAATCTTATGATTTTATTAATAAACTTTTGGACCATATAAACTTATGTTTAAGTCATTTTTTACTTTATGTAATAAAATATGTTTATATTACTTTTTGGACAAATTACTTAATTTATGATTTTATTATAATAAAATCTTTGGACTTTTGATGGTTTACTTTTGGACCACCTACTTTTTATTTTATCTTAACTTGTTCCTAAGTATTTTTGGACCACCTACGCTAACCTATATATAAACCAAAGAGATTACTTTTATGATCCATCCATGCTTCGTGATATTTCCTCACGTGTTTATCTACGGTGACCTCTGCGATTTTTTGAGTGTTTTTTTTTTAATCTCTGGTGACCTTTGCGATTATCCTTCACGGTCTCTACACAGGCCCTGCATGTTTTACCTCTGCCATTTACCTACGAACCGTTTGCACTCTATTTGCAGGTTGATTGATTTTCCCACACAAGCTGTCTGCAATCTTCTCCGCACATGAGTTTCAGCGTGAGTCTCTGCAATTTGTTTATTCTGCTATTTTTCATCGTGACTCCTCACCGAGATTTCTCACGGGATTTGCTTGATCTCTCTCTGCAATTTCTGTATTCACGATCTCTGCAATTTGCCGAACTGAGTTCTCACGGGATTTGCTTGATCTCTCTCTGAAATTTTTGTATTCACGATCTCTGCAATTTGCCGAACTGAGTCTTACCTCAGCATGTTTGCGATCTCCCTTTGCTGCGATTCTTCCTCGGCATGTTTGTTTACGGGCTCGACCTCCCTCTACTGCATTTGATCTCTGTGTGAGTTCTGTAGGTGATTGCTTAAGGTCTTATCTCTAGACATGTCTCTGTAATTGAACTCTGTGTGAGTTCTTACGGGTGGGTAATTGCTTATGGGTTTTGCAACACTTATGTGTCTTTCCTTACCCATGGTCACTTGGATGATTTTTTATTAAAGCACCTGAGATCTGTTTAGTCCTACCTGAACCCTCTCTCTCTCAAGGTACGTATATGGTTTAACCAGTTTGACTTGTCCTTTCAGTGACAAGATCAAACTCAAAACTAACTGAGTATAAGGTGGATCCAACGAATGGTTATGATTCTTTATCTTCTGTAGTTTATTTGAGATTTAGTCTACTGCACATGTTATTTATTATTTTTCTGTACATGACATTTGATGAAACATTTCAATGATCAACTTTAACGCAGTGACCAGCAAAGTGTTAAAGTTAACGTAGTGACCAGCAAAGCGTTAAGTTGAAAGAAATGAAAGATATGTTGTTATGTTTTATTATAGTTTAAATTTTACCTCAGTTTTTATATGTTCATGTATTGAAGTTTAGTACTTGTATTAACACTCATCTAACCTGCAAAAATCAACACATTTTGGGAGTGTTTTTTATGAAATATATATTTTAATATATTTTGATGCATATATATGAAAAAAACATTGCAAAATGCTGAACTAGCCACTAAAAACATGAAAACATAGATCTATCTATTGGATTAACGATGATCATTAAATCATCAACCATTTAGTACACATAATATCTTAAGTTGCTAGGAAACTTGGGTACGGGGACGAGGACGGAGACGGGGACGCCACTTTTTGAAATAGGGGACTTGGGTACGTCAAGGGTATTGTATATATATATATATATATATATAATAAAAAATTAAATCAATTTATTTTTCATTGGTATTCAATTTCAATAATTAACAAGTACAATTAACATGCACATTGCTTCAAAGTACATATGAACCTTAAGTATAAACATGACAATAGTTGATGGAACTTTTGGTTTTTCAAAATTAGAAATATGCACATGCATAGAAACGTTTGCACAAACATCAACAACGTAGGTTTTCTATCATTCATAAGGACAAAGAATACGATATGTGCAACAACATTGGAACAACTTGCACAAAGGATAAATAATTAACACAGACTATGCCAATAAAAATCTAATGACAAGATCTAGGGTCATAAAAGAATAAAACAATCTTCTAGAAGAAACAGTTTAAGAATAGATTCTTGCCCCTCCAAGCTAGATAGTGCCATGTCATTAACTTAAAAGCACAAACCTTTTAAGTCTAAGACAACCTAATCTTGTCTTGCCTCTCATCTGCCTATATCATCTTCTTTGCGCAACAAGCTCTCCTCTCGCGGGATCCAACACAATTCAAGGCTCAACTCTGCATTGGGAGAAGTGGACAGGGCCGCGAGGTCTTAAGAGGGTAGGGGGACCCATGCCTACCTCGTCCCTCTTCGTAAAGTAATTTTTTAATTATAAATATATTTTTTTTTAATTTTCACATACTGGAGTTTCCCTGAAGTCCCCAAAATCGGGGGACGAAGTTTTTTGTTTTGGGGCCAGAAGTATCTGATACTTGGCGACTTCGGCAGGGACTTCAAGAGACGTCTATTAAGTACCTGACCCGGTTTCTGGGACGTGGGGGCAGTACCTAAGGACGCGAACCCAACCCCTAGGGACAGGTACCCCTGCAACACAGCATAATATCAATCATCTAGCAGTTATAGCTTATAACAGTGTCATAAAATGATCAAACACCAACCACAACATCAACCATCAAGTCTCAACATATAAGATTCGCCATCAACGAACTCTAACAAATAACATCAGCCATGAAATGAAACAGAGAATCATATTCAATACCAAAGAGTTGTAAGATGCAATCAAAAGTTCAAACTTAAAAGATAAGTTCAAAGTTCAATTTCAAATTAACCATCAAGAACATACCTAACCTGTGCACAAAATTCACCGTTACATAAAAAGATAGGAATACATAATAAACTGTAATATAATAATACAAGTAAAAGACAAATAATAAATAATAAGAATTACTAGATACATCTTAAATATATATTAACATTAATTAAGAAAGGGGTATGTATATAGTGACACAACCCTTCAATCAAGAGGCACAAGCTTCTTGGGAATATATTTATATTGAATGTTATTCTTGTAAAGATCATCATACGCATTGTTTAGTACTACTTTCTATGCAGTTATATTTTTCTAGTTATTATGTTATTGGCAAACAGTGTACTTATGACCTAAGTCACATGGTTCAGGTTCAAATTCTAGTTTGACAACGATGAAATTAAATTCCATTTTAAATTTATTGATGAGATTCAGATAAGATTCACCACTAGATTGGTCCATATCAGTGTTACAAACATTGGGGATATATTGCCAACATCGCGATATATCATGATGCTCCCAGCTTGGCGATATTATCGCTGGAAAAAATCACTATTGGAAAATATCGTGAATTTTTGAAAATATTGGAAAAATCTGAAAATAACGGCAAAAATCAGGAAATATCGACCGAGTCAAAAAATGAAAATATTTGTATTTTTAAGTTTGCCAATATATTGTCAATGTTTGCTAACATTTTCCCCGATAAATCTAATAGGTTGTTTCTTGGACCCTCAGTGATATATATAGCCGACACGATATTTGTAACTTCGGTCCATATACAACTTTCAAGATTTTTAATATATAAAAAATATTATGAAAAAATTGAAATTTTTTCATCTTTTCCATAAAAATACACATAGTTAATGAATAAAAATGTTGATTTTTTTTTTAAATTCAGGTTGTACTTGGGATTACGATTCACCTTGAAATTCACCTTTGAAATTTGGTGAACTCCAACGAATTTCAAATTTTTTGAGATTCGATGAATTGCAAACCTTATCAATAAAATTCACCTAGTAAAATCTACCAAAACAGTAAAAAGAATTTTATCAGCTGGGTTTTAAACAAAATTACCAACCCAGTAAAAAAATTTACCAACTTGGTAAATATATTTTTTACTAGACCTGGTAAAATATTTACTAGGACAAGTAAAATTCTTCTTTTACTAAACCCAGTTAAACTTCCATACAACCACCACCATCCTTTTGAATATATCATGGATATAAATATAGAGGTTACAAATACCATCTTCAAAATATCTATAAATAAAATAGATAGAATACTTGAAAAGTACAGAGAGGAATCAAAAAATGAAGAGTAATTGAGAAGTACAGAGATAAGGAACACATTGAACCAGAACCTACTCTGAAAGAAAAACCATAAACCAGTCGACAATGAAGTCAATTAATTTCTAACATTGAAGGATTCTTGCAGAGAAATGATTGTAAAATAACCAACTATGAATTCTAAAGCCATAAAAGAATTGATGATGGTGATCAACAATCTAGTGAGAAGAAAGAAGTTTGTGAGTGATCAAAGACTCCCAAAAAAACTCGAGATTCTTGATCTTACCTAACATGGTGAAAGGCTTGTTATCGATGGGCAAGAAAATCCCTTCTTTTCCTCTACTTAGAAAATATATGTAACAACACATTGTGGATGTGAGCTCCATCAAGGACATACAATAGTTTCAAGCAACCACTGAGTGACCAGCATCAATGAAAGGTGAGGATACGTGACAGTAAAGAAACTGACGCTGTCGTTTGCTCCAAAACCATCAAAAAAATAAATAGCAACAATGCTGCAACATCTACCACATACAAGGAAGTAGAAATAATGCATCAGTTATCAGACTACCATAGCATTGGCAAGCTTCAGGTTGTCTATGGGAATCCTCGAGATGATTGCATTCATCTAGTGATGGAGTTGTCTTGGGCAAATATTTCTATGATGCCCTTGAAAATAATGGGCACACCTTCACTGAATACCAAGCCATGAGCATCATTATACAAGTTGTATAGAGCATTCAGAGTTACCTTGAGAACAGCATTATGCACTACAATATTAAAGATTTTGAACATCACGAAGATACAATAGCTAGAACTTTATTCACGTCCAATGATAGAATACTCATAGAGAACTTAACAAGTGCACAAAATCACATGAAACAACAAGCAAATCAGCATAGAACAGAAAGAGAGTTAGAAGTTGGAAATTAGGTATTTGTAAGACTTCAACCATACAAACAAGAAGGAAAGAACACCGTATCCCCGACTTTTATGAACAAGCTATCCCCAACTTTTATGGGCCATACAAGATTAACAAGAAAATAAGTCAGGTAGCATATGGTTAGGAATTACCAGATAAGAGTCGTATTCACAATGTTTTTCATGTGTCATGCCTCAAGAAAATCATGGGGCAGCAGCTGTCAACACAAACGGAATTTCCTATATTGGATGATGTAGGAAAGGTTGTCTACGAGCAAGAAGCTATCATTTGTACAGGGGAGAGGAAGCTAGGTTCTAATAATCAAGAAATAACTCATTAAGTGGAAAATTTTTCCAAAAGAAGATGCTTCTTGGGAGACAAAGGAGTTTCATTAACAATATCCCTCACCACTCTTTGGCTTTGAGAACAAAATATCTTGAAAAGGGAAGGACACTGTTATAGACATAAAAAGACAGGAATACACAATAAACTATAATATAATAATAAAAGTAAAAGACAAATAATAGATAATAAGAACTACTAATTAATATTAAATATATATTAACATAAAATAAAAAAAGGGTATGTATATAACAACATGACCCTCAAATAAGAGGCAAAAGCTTCTTGGGATTATATTTATACCAAATATAATTCCTCTGGCTGCCATTACCAAGGATAAGGGTGGTTAAAACGTGCTTGATTTAGCAATTATGGGTAATGAGAGGTGCTTGAGCAATAGGAGTAACATCACGGGCCATGAGGACATAGATGGATCCGAGAACATAATATTATCTAAGGCAGTGAACTCAAAATTTGAGGGGCAAGGGGACAGCATCATTACCCTCGGTAAGCAAGGTTTTAGGAGGGCAATTGCACTAGAAGGTGCGACATTCGACAAAGGAGTGAGTGTGGGTGCAATTGAAATTGCACCAAGGAACCTGTCGTGGAGAGGTAGGTGCTGCGGGGTGGGGAGACGAGGAGGACACAAATCTAGAAGTAGAAGGGAACCAACACGGAGAAACTTTGTGTTCCACAACAAAGGCCAAAGAGAAACTCAATCATCTTAAGAGCGGTGGACTAAAGGATGTAAGTATTTCCCTCCTTATGAAGATGATAGGTGTGATTACAAGCATGTTAAACTGCCTGGCCTTCAAGTTGATAATGTAAGTTTTTCTCAGTTTCAGCCTCCGGTTTACATGTCAAAAAATAACTCAGTTTAATGCCCAACCCTGAAATTCACAAGGCTGGAAATAACATAAATTTTCAGACTTAAATAAACACTATTGTAACTCAGTTTTTATGACAGAAAATAAAATAAATGCATTTCCAGAAAAACACACGTACTCAGAAATTTTTGGCCAATAGCCCTGGAAAAACCCACAAGGGGAAAACCGGTTAGAGAGAAAATTTTTATTATTTCTTCTAGGGAAAAATCAGGACAGTCATTTTCAGTCAAAATACAGCTTATCTCAACCAGAGAAAATAACCTAGCAGGCTGCCTTGATTTCTGTGCAAGGCTGTCTCGATTTATGTGCAACTTCCTTCTCGAAAAACGTGCCAGAAATAACAGCTTCGTTCTGCCCTCGAAAACTGTGCCAGAACCGCCTCGAAACTCTTGCTGTATGGACTGTAATAAATGCAGCTATACGGCCTAAAAAATCGTGCCACAAAATAGTTTGCTGCCTTGGGAAATGTGCATGTACTCTCCTCGAAACTCGTGCCACACATTAAATGCAAATGATGACGCCTCGATTTGCATGCCCTCTAAAAACTCTCCAGAAAGGGGTGCCTCGAATTCTGTGCCTCTCTCAGCTCTCTCTTCTCTTCACTCTCATCTCAAGAATGAATAAATTTGCCTCTTCCCTTGCTTTTGTCTAAACCCTAGGTAGTGAAGAGCCATCTAATCCAATGATTTAGATTAGACTAGATCAATGGATGAGAATAAATGCTCTCATTTAATTCTCATAAATATTAATTTCACTCACCCACTTAAATTTATCAAAATTTGACTTTAATCTCTAAAGTCACATTAAATGCTCATGTCAAGTCGGTTAATGCAAGGGTCACTTTAATTTCTCCTTTAAGTGACTAAGGCTAAAGTCACCTAGGGGAACATTTCCCTAGGTACAAAAATCAACAGATAAGGAATACTAAGAAGAAGATCTATGTAATTCATGAAGAAAATAAATAATATTCATATGAGACTTTCATACATTTTGTCAAACACTTGAACGTCTAGGGTTTATGATTAAAAATTTAATCATAAACTTGAAATAAAAACCACCAGATTCAAGATCTTCTCAAATATTGAAGTATCCATTCACCCATAGAAACACAGATATTTTGGTCAACAAACCGAGCAAAACCCCAACTTTGGGAAAAAACCCTAAGAAGATTTCTCATTAAGAAGAGCAGAAATTTCAATACACTGAAATTTATCTTTTAAACCCTCATAGGCAAAAAATTTCAAATTTGAAACAACAGCAAAATAGCTCAGAAAACAGAATTTATCTCAAGATCTTTGCCAACCTCAAAATTCATGCCAGAAAACTGATGTATGGTCTGTTGTACGGAACTGTACTTTTCTACCTCGAAAGCTGTCTTTTTCAGCCTGCAACTGCATTTATTGCACTGTCACTTTCTTGGGAATTGAGCCAGTTACATTGGGATTTGAGCTCACATGTGTGGCTGTCATAAATGTTGTTGTACTGCCTGTTGAAGACTGCCTAGGGATGTGTGTTGCTCCTCTCTTGAAAATCATGCCCTCCTGTTGAGAACTCTTCTTGGTCTTCAATGTCCTTCTCTGATGGAGTATTCAATGTGTCCTCATTCTCTCTATTTTATACTTTAAAAATTGTAACCACCTAATCTAGGGTTGAGATACTTTTAGAAAATCTACTGCCATTATTTAATGTACTCACATTTAATAATTAATTCACTTTAATTATTAAATAAACTTTAAGTGAGACCCAATCTATAAGGTATGAAGCGTCACTTTATTTATATAACATTCACTTATTACATAAATGTACAAGGACAAAGTCTAAGTCCTCATTACACCACACCAAAAATATGAATGAGGACCTTCAAAGTTAATTTTTCAACACTCCCTCTCAACGAGGAAGGTCCACAACACCATCTCCATTTCTAACTCTTGAAACAACTCCCTCCTGCACTATCTCACTCTCGAAAACAAATGCTCAACTCCGTACTCGAACTCTGAAGCCTGAGACTTGACTTGAGCCTCATCCACTTGCTCATCTACACCATCACTACACTGGCCAAGTATCCTACCAGTACTCTGGAGAGAGTCGCTCTCCTCATTAGAACCATGTTTATCAAATGCAACTCTCGCCTCCTCCCCTGACTCTGAAAGCTACCCACCTATTCATGTTCGTACAATGTGCCCTCTCAAAACATAGATTATGTCCCTGCGATCTCCTAACAGAATGGTAGTACTAACTGGCTCATCTCTTCGATACAGGAAAACATGGCCAGACCTCACCAACATTCCACAACCTTCATCCTCAAAGGATGATACTGAGAGTTTACTAGTACAAAAAGCACTTTGTGTATTTCCAGGATCTAACCAAGGTCTAGTTGGAACCTGATTGCTCCAACCCCTTGTATCTCTATCTGTTGACTATCAATATCTGTCCGAATGATGTGTCCTGGCACCAACTCTGTGATGATCTGAAAGATATCATAGATTCCAGTCATGTGTCTGGTTGCGCCACTGTCAACAACCCAGACATTCTCAAAAACTAAGCTCTATATACTGGAATAAATCAAGACAAGAGAAAACTCTTGTTCAAACTTCGTTGCATAGTCTTCTACTGCTTCAAACGCTGCCATGTCTCTCTCAGTCTTCTCTTTTTTCTTCTCAGAACATTTCGAGGCATAATGTCCCATCTAACCACACCAGTAACATCTAACGTGACTGATGTCTTTCTTCTTCTTTTAACTTTTGTTTCAATTGCCACGTTCTGCTCCACCTCTTCATTGACCTGACTACCCAGAGACCCGTCACGAATCTCCTCCTGAGTAAAGTATTCCCAAAGTCTGGACCAATTAGGAAGCTTCTTCCTACCTACAATGCACTTAACAAATACTTCCCACTTCTTGGTGAAACCATTCAGGGTTATCCTCACTAGTTCTGAATCTGGGACAATATCTCCTACGGCTGTTAACTCATCTTTGACTTGTGCCACTCGAGTTAAGTAGGAAGCCACACCCTCATCGTTGTTCATCATGACATTGTGTAGCTTGTCCTCCAGTGCCATTTTGCGGTTCTCATTCTTGGCTTCGAATAACTGGTTCAGAGTATCCCACATGTCTTTAGCAGTCTTCTTCTCTGCCAAATGTGGGATGAGATGATCCTTTACTCCATCTAGGATCACTCTCTAGGCTCTGGCTTCAAGGGCTTCAAACTCATCTAGTTCAACCTGGTATGTAGGCTTAGTCTTCTTGGTGTTAGCAAAACTCCATATTTTCCATTCTTTTAGCATAACAGTAATCCTTACTTTCCAAGGAAGATAGTTGGATATTCCATCCAACCTATCTTCATACTGTATACTCATCATTGGAATTTACTTACAACAAATCTTTTAACTTGAAAGACAACACAACTTCTAACTGTGAATCACAATCTTGAACCCTACTTCAGTTCAACTCTGATACCATGAAAAAAATAAATGACATTAATATGAAGCTTTCATTCACACATTCTGTCAAACACTTGAATGTCTAGGGTTTATGATTAAAAATTTACTTATAAACTTGAAATAAAAACCACCATATTCAAGATCTTCTCAATTATTGAAGCATCCATTCTCCCATGAAAACACAAATATTTTGGTCAACAGAATAGGCAAAACCCTAACTCCAAGGAAAAACCCTAAGAAAAAGATTTTTCATTAAGAGCAGGAATTTCAATACACTGAAATTTATATCTTAAACCCTCACAGGAAAAAAATTTCGAATCTAAAACAATAGCAAAATAACTTAGAAAACAGAATTTATCTCGAAATCTATGCCAACCTTGAAATTTGTGCCAGAAAGTTGTTGAACGAAAATGTACTTTTTTGCCTCGAAAACTGTCTTTTTCAGCCTACAAATAATGTTGTATGGTCTGCATTTATTGCACTGCCACTTTCTTGGGAATCGAGCCAGTTACATTGGGATTCGAGCCCACATGTGTGGTTGTCATAAATGCTGATGTACGGCCTGTTGAAGACTGCCTAGGGATGTGTCTTGCGCCTCTCTCTTGAAAATCATGCCCTCCTCTTGGGAACTCTTCTTGGTCTTCAATCTCCTTCTCTGATGGTGTATTCAATTTGCCGTCATTCTCTCTATTTTATACTTTAAAAATTGTAACCACCTAATCAATGGTTAAGGTAGTTTTAAAAAATCTAGGACCATCATTTAATGCACTCACATTTAATAATTAATTCACTTTAATTATTAAATAAACTTTAAGTGAAGCCCAATCTATAAAGTATGAAACATCACTTTAATTATATAACATTCACTTATTACATAAATGTACATGGACAAAGCGTCCTCCTCATCACACCACACCAAAAATATGAATGACGACCTTCAGAGTTAATTTTTCAACACTTCAAAGCAGACAGATCACACACCATGGTATCGCGGAAACAACATAGCGCAGGGTGACCATGAGGCAAGGACCAACTTTCTGTATCGAACCTAGTTGGTAAGGAGCCAGTTGAGGACTGGCGAGAATGGTAAGGCATTGAACAAAGTCCTAAGCCACGATGAGGATGGCCAGAACATGCTTGATTTGGCAATTATGGGTAAAGAGAGGTACTTGAGTAGTGGGAATAACAATAAGGGACATGAGGAGCAGACATGGATCTGGGACCGTAACGTTATCTAAGGTAATGGCCTCATAATCCAAGGGGGTAGAGGGTAGGCCGTAGAATAATTACCCTCAGTGAGAAAGGTTTTAGAAGGATGATTGTGTTAGAGGGTACAACATTTGATGACATAGTGAGTGTGGGTGCAATGGAAATGGCACCAAGGACCTTGCTATAGAGAGGTAGGTGTTGAGGGGTTGGGAGAGGAGGATGCAAAGCTAGGTGGAAGAGGGCGACAACAGGGAGCAACTTGTTGTTCCACAACAAGGGCACGAAAAAAGCCTCATCAAGGAAAGTGCTCGTAAACAACTTTACTTCTCCACAAAAAGCCAATAGCAAGCCAAAATTAAATTTAGGAGTAACTCTTCACTTTCAGGAAAGTGGATTTAGATGCGAAGCTTGCAAAAGCAGTCAATGCATTGTTGTATTAATTGTACAGTTAGTTGTTGATGTTGGAGCAATGACACATCAAGTTCTGAAGATAACAAGGAGGATAATATCGCCTTCACAAAGCTTGGCAAAAATCCTTCCATTGACAAATACGACAATGAGAAGAACTGTACAAAGAACTAGAACTACGGTCCACGACAAGCTCAAAATGCTCATCTTGAATCTTCTACCAAGTCTAAGCCACACCTTCCAGCTAGAGACTAGCAATCTAAAACTTGGTTTCTTCATTGAGGTCGAAACATGTTTTGAATAAGTAGAAAGGCTCTTTAAGGAATCAAACATATTCACTTGCATCTAGCTAGGATACTTACGAGCACTTCCCTTGATGAGGCTTTTTTCGTGCCCTTGTTGTGGAACAGAAAGTTGCCCTACGTTGTCACCCTCTGCCACCTAGATCTGCATCCTACTCCTCCCCCAACCTCTCAACACCTACCTCTCTACAGCAGGATCCTTGGTGCCATTTCCATTGTACCCACACTCACTCTGTCATGTTTTGAATAAGTAGAAAGGCTCTTTTAAGGAATCAAACATATTCACTTGCATCTAGCTAGGATACTTACAAGCACTTCCCTTGATGAGGCTATTTTTGTGCCCTTGTTGTGGAACAGAAAGTTGCCCTATGTTGTCACCCTCCGCCACCTAGATCTGCATCCTACTCCTCCCCCAACCTCTCAACACCTACCTCTCTATAGCAGGATCCTTGGTGCCATTTCCATTGTACCCACACTCACTTTGTCATTGAATGTCGCACCCTCTAGGCTCTAACACAATCAGCCTTCTAAAACCTTTCTCACCAAGAGTAATAATACTACGGTCTACCCTCTACACCCTCAGATTATGAGGTCATTACCTTAGATAACATTACGGTTCCAAATTCATCTCTACTCCTCATGTCCCTTATTGTTGTTCCCACTACTCAAGTACCTCTCTTTACCCATAATTGCCAAATCAAGCATGTTCTGGCCACCCTCATCATGGCTTAGGACTTTGTCCAATGCCTTACCGTTCTCACCAATCCTCAACCAGCTCCTTGCCAACTAGATTCGATACAGAAAGTTGGTAGTCGCCTCATGGTCACCATGCCGCTATGTTTTTCTGCAATACCATGGTGTATGATCTGTCTGCTTTGAATTACGTAGATCTTCTTCCTAGTATTCCTTATCAACTTGAATGCTAGACAGTTTACCATGCTTGTAGTCACACCTATCATCTTCATGAGGGCAATAAAATTTGTTTCTTCGAGAAAATCCAACATAAATATGATAGAAACTCCATAAATGGATAAATATATAAAATGAATAATAGATAAGTGATAATATTACAATGAGAAGGATGCTTGTATAAATACCCATGCAAGGGTTGCTTTGGTGATGAGATACTACCTTTCATAAGGTTCTTTTCATTTATTTATTTATTATAATAATATTTATTTTTATATATTTTGTTCATTACATTGCCTCTCCCTTAGAGATGCTTTGTCCTCAAAGCGTAATTATGTACAAGTTTTATCCCATGTTCTTGCTAGTAACGTTTTTTCTTGATCTTCTGTCTTGGTAGCTACAACACATGGCGAGACGAGACATTGTGTTTTTTTAAATATTAAGTAAGAATGTTGTGTCATTTGTGAAGTGGTCACCCAAGATCTAGCTTCATCGGAATTGTTTGTTGATCAATTCTTCAGAGTTGTCAATTTTGTCTCTGCTCTTTGTAGGAATAATACTGGTAATTTTCCTCTTGTCCTTGTCATCGATCATAAGGATTCTTTTGATTGGATGGTGATAGGGTACTCGAGTCGCATGTGAAGTGTTTACAGTAACTTCAACTTTTGGTGATTCTAACCATTTGTGTGATTGCTTTTTGGAACCATTTTCTATTGATGCATGTAGCGATGTGACAATATGATTGTTCTTTTGAATTTGAGCATTGACAAACTTTGTATTGCTTCCCTTTACTGATGTTTGAATTTGAGCCTTTGATGACTTCTCTATTGCATAAGTCATCATTTCCTTGTTGATAATTAATACTTTGCAATCTAATTTTTCTTGTAAAGATTTATTCTCGTGCTTTAGTTTCCTAACTTGTATAAGTATGTCCTGATTAAGTTCCTTTAAGCGTACGAGTTCTTCCTTATAGTTTGATTTGTCAACTTCATTTTAATTATCTTGGTGTTTGTGCTCTCTTTCTTTTAAGTTTTTTATTTGCTCTAGCAATTCATGATTAATCCTTTCTAAGGAAGAGCTTTCTTCATCCTTGCCTAATAAATCTCTTTGAAGATCTTGATTCTCCTCTTCTAACTTTTGATTGCGTTGAACTTTATCCTTTTCCTTCTTGATTTGCATAAGTAATTTTTTATTATGATCCCTTAGACGAGAGGTCTCTTCTTCTTTATCAGCGATAACCTTGTAGAGTTATTTCTGTATCGTCTGTATTGATTTCTCATTTCCCTGCGAAATCACTTTTGATTTTTCCTTGAAGTCTTCAGATAACACAACTTCTGATTCAACTTCATATTAATCTCCTGTAATGTGATCTTCTTCTTTTTGTAGGGAAATGTCAAAAACTTCTTTTCAGCATTTAAGGTAAACTCCCCAATGTTTCTATCCACGGTAATCCCAAATTTAAGTCATTGTCACTGCTCCACAAGGATTTAAATATGAATTGCAAGATGCTAGTATAATCTCCAATGTTCAATTTTAAACTGCTTAATTCATATTCTTTCGTATTCCAAAATTCTAACCTTTCACCTATATTTGACTCTGGAAACACTATCTCATTAGCAAAGTCAGCACTATTATAATTATTGTGTTCGACGGAAGCAATAGAAATAGTAATGTCTTTCCCTCTAATTGTTCCTTTTATTTGAAATAACACCGAAGCATAAGTTTTGGAAGTGCTTGGAAATCTTCCTTGTTTTTCACTATTAGACCCCATTAGTTTTTTTTTTGCCTAAGCTTCCTTCAAAAAAGACCTTGATTACAACTTAAATAATACTTTAATACTTGAGACTTGAATTTGAACTTTTTACAATAGACTCCCTTTATAATCCTTTGATTTGAAACTCAAGTATTATTTATAATACTCTTTTTATAACTTTGAAATGTAACATAAGGTTCACTTAATTCCCCTTTATAACTTTGAAGTACTTCTAATACTTCTCACTCGACTTTTATACTCAACTTGCCTTTTTTTTAATTAATTTCACTATTATTCAACGCTTTTTTTAACTTCAAAACTTCCTTGATATAACTTTTCTTCTGAAATTAAAAATAAGGATCAACTTACTCATCTCTTTTAATTAAAAAAAAGGTGACTTGCACCTTAAAAGTCACAAACTCGATTAAACAAAAGTGATATACTTATCTCATTAAAAGTCACGATGCTTCCTTAGTCACGATTCGACCCTCTTTCCTCTTAATTGGGACTGAATGATAATACAAACCATATGCTTTCAACCGATGACCAATAGATGTCCCTCTCTAAATAAGAATACACGCAATCCTTCAATGTTTCCAGTGATTAGAGTTTTTGGTCTCCTTCTTGGGATTAATAAAGGATAGCGATGAATGCAGTTTAGTCTAGGCGCGGTTTACCTTTGTAATTTGAATTTATTATCTTGAAACTTAACCCACGACAGTCTTCCAACACTGTTAATTACTGGAGGATGTTAACCCACTGCGTCTGCTGTAATTCCCTTCAATTTTGCAGTGCATTTTTCTTCGAATTGTTGATATCTAAGTCTGCCTTTCTTCAACTTTTGTGTGCAGCAGAGTAATTCTTTATTTCAACATAATTCTGAATTTATAATGACAAATTCTGAAATCTTCTCTTTCAATTTCTGCAATTGATTATTAGAATGAGGTCTCCCTTTATTTTTTTGATCCAACAAATAATTACTTTCACTGTAACCTCTTTTGTAACAACTCGTATGGCATTTTTTCTATATCTGCTTAATATTTGCAGCAGAATAATCTTCAAAATCTTTTCTAGCTTTTGGTTTTCTTACATTTGCACTGACTAGTATTTCCTTCTTGATTTTGGCAGCAGACTGTTTAAAATCTCAGTCACCTGACACGAGGACACGGGACACGAAGGGCACGGGGATTCGAGTGTCCGACACAGACACGCTGACCCCCGGAATCAGGACACATAGGACACTTTATATATATATATATTAATTATGTATATTAAAATTATAGACATATAAATCCAAATATTTACAAATATTCAATATAAATCAGAATCAATGCACATTTAATATTAGTATTACACATTTACAAATCAAATCAGCAATCGCAATGAGATTATGAGACACATAGATAATTCATGATACATTGATACAATATACTCATCATAGTCATAGATCAAGCTGTCAATACTCGGGAGTCAAAACCATATTTCATTAAGTCATGCAAATCAAAATGTATAATGTATAACATAGATGTACATAGATGTCGGAATGCCACTGACAAATTCCAAATAGACCAGTACTGTAGTAATAATAAATACAGAAAGGTGTAGATCAAAATGGAAGAATGAAGAGTCTCATCTATCAACAGTCCTCGTCCTCCTCCATGCCTGAATCAACAAACTCATCATTGCTTTCCTCCTCCTCCTCAACCATCTAAGGATCAATATCTGTTGGTGTGGAGGATGACCCCTCCAAAGGATCACTATCATCAAATGTCACCGACTCTAGCACTAGATCATTAAGATCCAAGTTGGTTGATGCCAACTCAGTACTGTTGTCCAAACCCATATCATCAGGAAATACATCCCACATCTTTGTCTTTCCCTTCACCCACTCCTCCCTCTTCTTGTAAATAAGACGAAGGTTGGTGTGCACATACACCATCGTTTATGCTCTAGACTGCTCAAGCCTGCTCTTCTTCAAACTGTACAAGTTGCCATATTTGCTCCAATTCCTCTCACAACTAGAGGATGATGTAACTTGAGAGATGATCCTCAAGGCTAGCTTATGTAGAAGAGGGCATGTCTCCCCATGAGTTTCCCACCAATTATAGGGCTTCTTAACTCCCCTGTCACCAACCACATCATAGCCTCCAAATCTCCCAGTAGCAGTGGAAAACTTTACGAAGCCCTCCTCCACCTCATCAAGTAAGTCTCTATCCTGAAATAGCCACCTAAATGCTAGCTTCCTCCCCTATGAAATCTCTCTATCCATGTGAGGAGGGACTCTATGTGAGGGCCCACCATTGTGCCATTCCTCACTATAGAACTTGGGGATCAAGGAGTGGGCCAAGCAATGCAAAGGTGTGCAATTCTTATCCCACCTGGAGATAAGAATACCCTGAATGGTGGACCATAAGTTCTCTGTTGATGTCTCATACTCGGGGCACTCACTCTCCATAAGAATGGTCCTCGTGGACTCAATCATGGAATCCCACCCCAAATAAACATTTGCTATGATGTATTGGTCCCTGTCTACAAAGCGCAACAAAAAAATGAGT
This sequence comes from Pseudotsuga menziesii, assembly GCA_001517045.1. Taxonomy (NCBI): domain Eukaryota; kingdom Viridiplantae; phylum Streptophyta; class Pinopsida; order Pinales; family Pinaceae; genus Pseudotsuga; species Pseudotsuga menziesii. The sequence goes on from LPNX010451544.1 coordinate 240,530, forward strand.
GGCTACATGATCTTAGTGGTAAGATCCACCCTCTCCCACTGTAATATCCCAAATACTGATATTCTTTAATGTTCTATGATAGTGTTGACTCGCACACTCAATCTCATACAAATTTGCAAAATAACTTTGCATGCAAACTCGCCACGCAAAAATGCCCTAAAATATGGCTGAATTAGGGTTAGGGTTTTGCAGAGAGAAATTAACTCTTACCACCGATATTCTGGCTGATAATGACCCCAGAGATAGCTGCATGCATAAGGATCCGGATGGGTGGTCTAATAATGCTCTTTTCCTCCAGTGTTACCGCCCCGCAGTACCATAAGCACCCTCCAGACTGAAGGTGACGTTTTTGTAGGAGGAGAGGTTCGTTCAGGCTGAAACTTTCTGAGCTTATCCGTCTATTGATGCCGAAGAGATGGACTGGCATATGCGGGGGTTTGGCTACCTCTAAGTACCCAAGTGAATTGATTGGCAGTTCTATTGCTTATGCCTCCAACTGATTTGTTTGGCTGATAGCTGTTCCAAGTGAGCAAACTTATGGCTGATAATTACTGCATACCGTAGGATAGGCCTGCTAAGAAAGAGGAAGCTGACATGCGGAGGAAAGACTGGGTTTTGTGGTCCTAGCGAATCCTTCTGTGTTTTCCCTGCTACTTCTGACTGCAAAACATCGATCTGCTAATAACCCTTCGAAATGTGCGAGATCTACGAATATTGTAGTATATGATGGATGCAATGGATAAACCTGGATGATCTATCCCAATAAGAGACTAGGGCATATATCTCATTGCTGAACTCTCGCTAGCTAAAGACACCATCTCCCCCCAACTGTCGCGGCTACACGCTGTGCTACTGCTCGAAACTCCAAAATCAATCAACAATAACAATAGATACCTTCTTTGGCCTCATAACCCTCTTAAATAGTCTCATGTACTTTTAGGGTTTGCATGTCATTTTAGGGTTTTCGCTTCACTTTTGCATGCATGCAATTCTATTTTGATGTTGACTTTTAAGCCTAAAGAAAAAAGGCTTCTTTTATTCGACTGATGACTTGACACTGAATGAATGTCATGTTATGTTCTAAGTATCAAATGCCCTCAGCCAATTCCCTCATGCAATACCCAATCGAACCTATGGGAATTAAGTAGGTTAGCGGGTGTTTTTGGATGCTTAATTAAAGGGGGACATTAAAGTCCTCCCCACTTGAAATTGCTTGTCCTCAAGCAACTGAAAACTAGGATGCTGCAATACTTGCTCTCCTTCCCATGTGGCATCCTCCATAGGTAATTCCTTCCACTTCACCAGATACTCTCGAATCACCCTGTTTCAAAGCTTCCTTTCTCGCACCTGTAGGATTTGCTCTGGAATCAGTACCAGTAACCCTTAATCATCTAAGGGAGGTAACTCAGTGGATGGAGTAATGTGTTGTCCTAATGTTTTCTTGAGACTGGACACATGAAATACATTGTAAATCTTGCTTTCCTACGAGAGTTCTAGCTCATAAGCCACCTCTCCAACCTTCTGAATTACCTTGTAAGGACCATAGAATCGAGGTTTTAGTTTTTCCACTCCTTTCTTCTTGAGGGAAGATTGCTTGTATGGTTGTAGCCGTAAATATACCAAATCTCCTACCTTGAAGCTCCTCTCAACCCTATGTCTGTCTGCGTATAGTTTCTGTTGATTCTATGCTACCTGTAATTTCTCGCTCAGGATCTTAAGGATATCTTGACTGTCATGTATCCAATCTTTGGCCTTGCGTGCTCTATTGTCTCCAAAAGCTCGATTTGTGAAGCTCAGTGCCTCATAGCCGTACAATGCTTTAAAAGGTGTCATCTGGATAGACATATGGTAGGTGGTATTGTAGCAGTATTCCCCTAAGTGTAGCCACTTAATCCATGTCCTCTGTTGGCCTGGTACATAATTGCGCAAATACCCTTCAATCCACTTGTTGACAATCTCAGTATTTCTGTCGCTTTACGGGTGATAGCTCGTACTTGTAGCAAGTTCTGTCTCTACCAATCTGACTAGCTCCTGGCAGAAGGCACTAGTGAATTTACTGTCTCGATCATTGAGAATGGTCTTGGGTAGCCCATGTAATATGAAGACCTCTCTGAAAAATAACTCGGCTACCTGGGCTGCGGAGTAATCGGATGAGATAGCAAAGAATGGGCTAATTTGGTAAGTCGATCAACCACGACATATAAGCAATCTCGCCCTTGGACCTTAAGCAACCCTGTAATGAAGTCCATGGAGATACTTTCCCACTTCTGTTCCGGAATTGGTAGTAGCTGAAGTAACCCTGCTGGATGGATGTGCTCAACCTTGTTCTGCTGCCAAATGCTGCATTCCGGCACGTGCTGCATAACCTCTCCCTTGAGACCCTTTAATGAGAACCTCTCTCGGATCTACCTATAGGTCTTCAAGAAACCTTGATGTCCTGATAATGGAGAGTCATGTGACACCTGTGTGATCTTCTTTTTTAAGGCTGATTCTGGGACAAGGTATATCCTGCTCTTGTAATAGATGATGCCATCAATAATTCTGTACCTGTCATCCTGAATCTATCCATCAAATAATTCAGAAGCAAATTTATTTTTGGAGTACTCTACCAAGAAAGGAGACCTCCAATCTGTCGATATACTCATGAGAGATAATGAAGCAGGTCGTCTGGATAATGCATCAGCTACTATATTGTTCTTACCCTTCACATACTCTATCTCGAAATTGTAGGCTTGCACCTTGCTGACCCATTTCTATTGGCGCTAATTCAGCTCCTGCTCCCAGAAGTACTTGAGGCTGTTATGATTCGTCTTGATTTTGAACTTGCTGCCCACCAGGTATTGTCTGAATTTAGTGAGAGCATGTAAGATGGCTAACATCTCCTTGTCATAATATATGGAGTAGTGGCACTCGTAGTTTTTTAGTTTCCTGCTCTCGAATGCAATTGGGTGATGGTTTTGCATCAGTATTGCCCCTAGCCCTTCCCCTGATGCATCACATTCTACTACAAATGGCTATGAGAAGTCTGGTAGTGCTAAAACCGGGCAAGAACTCATGATGACTTTCATCTCCTCAAAGGTTTTCTGTGCTAATTCTGTCCAGGTGAAGGCCCCCTTCTTTGTGAGATCAGTGAGTGGTGCGGCAAATTGGGAGAACCCCTTAACATACCTCCGGTAATATGTGCAAAGGCCCAAGAAGCCTTTCAATTCCGTGACTATTTTTGGTGTGGGCCAATCCCTGATAGCTCGGATTTTCTCCATATGAACCTGTACCCCTTCTGCATTAATGATGTGCCCTAGAGACAACATCTCCTTCATGCCAAATTCACACTTAGATATCTTTGCGTAAAGTGAGTGCTCTTTTAGAATGCTCAATACTTCGTCTAAATGTTTCAGATGTTCCTTCCACGTTTTGCTGTAAATCAAAATATCATAAAAGAATACTCGCAAATACTTACGCAACTGAGCTCTAAAAGTATGGTTCATGCACGACTGGAAGGTGGTTGGAGCATTGGTGAGTCCTAAAGCCATGATGACTAAGAACTCATAGTGGCCATAGTGGCAACAAAAAGCTGTTTTAGAAATGTATTGATCCCTTACTCGGATCTAGTGGTACCCTGAGGGAAGATCAATCTTTGATAAGTATTTGGCACCCCGCAGCTCCTCCATGAGTTCATCAATCCTGGGAATGGGATACCTGTTTTTTATGGTCTTTTTGTTGAGTGCTCTGTAATCGATGCACATTCGCAGTGTGCCATCCTTCTTAACTAAGACCACTGATGATGCAAAGGGACTAGAATTGGGCCGAATATATCCTAGCCCTAGTAATTCCTTGATTGTATTCTCGATCTCTTCCTTATGTCTTTTGGGATGCCGGTAAGGAGTGGTGATGACTTCCTGTGTCCCCTCCTCCAGCTCAATGATGTGCTCAAACCCCTGTCTGGCGGTCTACCTGTTGGAAGGTCCCGAAATACCTTTTCGTGCTTCTGCAATAAGGCCTAAATATTTGATGGTTGTTGGGTGTTGTTCTCTGGAGGTTTCCTAAAGGTGACAAAACATTTTGCTGACCATTCTATGTCATCCTGCCTAAGCACTACCTCCAGTCTTTGTGAAGAGACTGGTTTTGGGGGATAAGTGTTCATGCCCTTCAAAACTACCCATTTCCCATCTAGTCCCTGGAATTCCATTTCCATTGCTCGGTAGTCTATAGTATATTTCCCTATTGAATAAAGCCATTGAACGCCTAATACTACATGTGTATCTGCCACATCCACTACATAAAATGAATCTGTCATCTGGTAGTTGCCTAATGTGACATTCAGTTTTGGAATCCAATAGTTGCACTCCATGCTAGAGTTTTCGGCTACTACTACAATAAATCCCTCAAACTTCTCTGTTGGAATACCCCTCTTGGCTACCCAAGCTACTACTATAGTCCTTCCCTTCACTGTCTAAATATACCTCTATGTACTGAGCTAAGTCACCTGACACAGGGAGAGGGGACATGAAGGACACGGGGATTCAAGTGTCCGACATGGACACGATGACCCCAGGAATCAAGACACGTAGGACACGTTATATACACATATTTTAAACAAAATTATATATATTAAAATTTAAAAATATAGACATATAGCTCCAAATTTTTACAAATATTCAATATAAATCAGAATCAAGCCTTCAAATCTTCTTCACCTGCAAAAAAAACTACTCTTTGAGCTCTCCAAACATTTGCAAATGACAAAATCCAAGTGAAAATTCATTTTTAAAGAGGGCCCTGCCATCTTTTTTTTTATTTGAGTGTCCTGTTTTTGGGACATGTAGTGACAAGGGACACGCTACAGAGAAGTGTCGAACACGCTCTGTCAACGTCTAAGTGTCCAACATGCGGACATGTAGCCCAAAACTAGTGTGTCCGGTTTCTTAGGTAGTGAGCCTTGGCCTTTCTTGTGCACCTGTGTCCTAGAACCCATGGTTCCTAACAAGTAAAACACAATTTCTTCCGTCTCAAGTCTTTCCTAGTGTCATCATCTAACCATGTTTTCTTCAGTAAGTCCTGCTGGAAAGGTTTCCTGTCGTTGTCCCTAACCAAAAAGTTGGTCTTGAGTGGGAACCTGTTCTTCAAGACTGAGTCTTGGAGATCTTTGGTTCGGCTGATGGCATCTTGTAGAGTGGAGGGTTTGTAGGCTTTCACCCACCCCCATAGTGGCTCTGTCAAGGCCTCGATAAACAACATAGTCAACCTACTCTTTGACACATTTGTCACCATAACAGCTACCCTCTGGAACTCTGAGATGAAGGCCTCGACGCTTCCTGACTGCTTGAGTTGAGCCAACTCTCTGAAATGTATCTCTTGATCTTTCCTGTCGAACCGCTCCATGAGTTTCTGAGTGAACTCACTATAGGAGTGGATGGTGTTGTAACCTAATGTCACTAATTCGTGATACCACCACTCATGAGCCTCTCCGTCCAGGTGGAGCGTAGCCAATTTAATGGCATCTATCTCTGTCATGGGTGTGAGTTGGAAATAGGTATCCAACTTCTGAACCCATATCCTCACTGAACCTCCATGAGCCCCATCAAAGTTTGGGATGGTCAACATGCCCAAGGTTTTCTACAACTCATAGTTATGATTGAATCCCTTGTTGAAATTCTTGGGCCTGTTCCTACTCTTCATGTTGCAAAAATCCGCAAAAGACATGGCTACATGAAACTCATCCCCTAAGTCCCTGTATTCCTGCAAATAGACCCCAAAGGGTTCACTAAGCTCTACCTGCTACTGCATTTGCTAAGAAGTGAGGCATAGTAGGCCTGCTAGAAGGTCTGTTATATATGTGGGGTGTGTTCTGCATATTGGTGTATGCATGTTTCCCACTACTGCTTGTAGATCCTCTATCTATCGGTGAGAGAGGTGTACTGCTATTCTCTGGTTCTAGTTTCACCGATAATCTATTGATTGCATTAAGTACGTCCTTTTTCCCTTTGACTAAGTCTTGCAATGCACTTACTAGGTTGTGAAACTCCATTCTGTCCTCATCTTCTCCCGTTCGTTTTCCCTGTCAAAGTGTATACCTGTTGGGTCCATGTCTGAGTTGGTATCTTCTAGTTGGATATCCTCAAATTCCTTCGTGTATCTACTCCTTCTTTTCCTATAGGTTACAAAAGTGTCATCTTCTGTATTCATCTACTTCTCATGTCCAAGCCCACAGCTGGCAAGGAACATGCTCTTATACCACTGTAATATCCCAAATACTGATATTCTCTAATGTTCTATGATAGTGCTGACTCGCACACTCAATCTCATACAAATTTGCAAAATAACTTTGCATGCAAACTCGCCATGCAAAAATGCCCTAAAATATAGCTAAATTAGGGTTAGGGTTTTGCAGAGAGAAATGAACACTTACCATTGATATTCTGGCTGATAATGACTCCAGAGATAGCTGCATGCATAAGGATCCGAATGGGTGGTCTAATAATGCTCTTTTCCTCCGGTGTTACCGCCCCGCAGTACCGTAAGCATCTCCAGATTGAAGGTGGCGTTTTTGTAGGAAGAGAGGTTTGTTCGGGCTGAAACTTTCTGAGCTTGTCCGTCTGTTGATGCCGGAGAGATGGACAAACACATGCAGAGGTTTGGCTGCCTCTAAGTGCCCTAGTGAATTGATTGGCAGTTCTGCTGCTTACACCCCCAACTGATATGTTTGGCTGATAACTGCTCGAGGTGAGCAAACTGATGGCTGATAATCACTGCATACCGTAGGATAGGCCTGTTGAGAAAGAGGAAGCTGGCATGTAGAGGAAATACTGGGTTTTGTGGTCCTAGCGAATGCTTTTGTATTTTCCCTGCTACTTCCAGCTGCAAAACATGGATCTGCTATTAATCCTTCGAAATGTGTTAGATCTCCGAATACTATAGTATATGATGGATGCAATGGATAAACTTGGATGATCTATCCCAATAAAAGACTAGGGCAAATATCTCACTGCCGAACCCTCGCTAGCTGAAGACACCGTCTCCAACCCCAACTGCCACAGCTGCACGCTGTGCTGCTGCTCGAAACTCCAAAATCAATCAACAATAACAATAGATATCTTCTTTGGTCTCATAACCCTCTTAAATAGAGTCTCATGTACTTTTAGGGTTTGCATGTCACTTTTAGGGTTTCCGCTTCACTTTTGCATGCATGCAATTCTATTTTGATGTTGACTTTTAAGCCTAAAGAAATAAGGCTTCTTTTATCTGACTGGTGACTTGACATTGAATGAATGTCCTATTCTGTTCTAAGTATCAAATGCCCTCAATCAATTCCCTCTCATGTAGTACCCGCTCGAACCTATGGGAATTAAGTAGGTTAGCAGGTGTTTTTGGATGCTTAAATAGAGGGGGGCATTCCAACCACCAAACATCATCTAATACTGTTTCCTTCACCTTTTTTGAAGCACTTTAATCCATCTTTCTCCAGAAAGACCAATACTCTGAAATCACCATGGACCCAAGAGCGGATATGACCTCCCTCAACCTCTTGAGCATGATGAATAAGGAAGCAAACTGAGTATCTGCAATCTTCAGCAATGAAAGATGTGTGTAGTCTTTGTAGATGGTGAGGGCACTTGTGTGGTTTTGTACAAAGTTAAGGATATGGCATGCATCCTCAATAATGCTGCCAATCCATGTCACATCTGAAGCAATGGATTTGAGTGCTAAGTTCAAGGAATGGACAATGCAAGGTGTCCAAAAAATCTGTAAGAGCAAAAAAATTAAGTATAAAATTTAAAAGAGTCTAGAACACTAACAACTAAAATCATTAAAATGACATTTCCCCTAGTTAAATTTTTTTGATAAATTCAAAGTTCAAACAATGAGCAAATTAGCAATGAAAGGTGTCCAGAATGAAAATACCTGTGGATATTTAGTTTCCACAATCATGCCAGCGCCCTTGCAAACAGGTGCATTGTCCGTGATGATTTCTACACAAGAATCAACACCTACTTCTTCAATGATTTTGATGAATAACTCACCCATAAAATGTGCATCCTTGTGTTTCCCAAGAGCATCCACCGCTTTCAAGAACACCGGTCCATTTTGGGAAGATACCATGAAAATGATGAGTTGGATCTGTCCATCCATCGAAAACAATACTCACTCACGATGAGGGCCATGTTGCTCTAATTGGCTAAAGAATTTTGTCCACCTCCTTCCTTTCCTTAACCAACATTGTGGTTCTAAGCTTCTCTAAACCAGGAGGCACATAACTAGATGGAGCTCGTTCAATGATACTACGACACATCTCAAAAAACAATGGTGACTGTGCAACATTGAATGAGATGAAGTCGACGTAGAAAAAAAAAGCAATGGTGAGGTCCACCTCTTCTTGCGCCTCTTATTGCAAAATCTTGTCCATTGGACCACTTGAAGATGGCCTCTTTTTTGTTGGATGTGCATCACCTCTGCTAGGTGGAAATGGAGGTCAGATAGTAAAGGGTTTCCTTAAGAAAGGAAGAGGATCCTCATCCTTTTTTTTGCTTGCTACTGCTACATTGCCTAAGCCTTCTTGATCTTCCTTTCCCATTTCTCTCCTTTGGGTAACACTCACACCTTTACATGAAGAAATCCCACAAGAAGGAAGGCCCAACAAATGGCCTTAACTCGGTAGTATGTGCTCTTAAACTCATTCTTGCGAAAATTGCAAGTCCAAGACACATTGCCTCCCCCACCTAGCTTTGCCCTAGGCCCTTCTTTCCTAGTCACATACCTCCACAAAGGGTATTTTTTCTCTTGGGATTGTTGTCTTTCTAAAAAAGGGTTTAATGGAGCATGAGCTCCACTAGCAACAGATGGATCACTAGCAGGAGGAGTAGAAGAGCTTGTGTTTGGAGGAATAGGAGGGAAGACAATAGATGGGGCATTTCTCCCTTTCCTTTGCCCTTTAGCTCCTGCCCGAGTTGATTGAGACATTGTTCTTCTTGTTTGATGGTTGAGCTTGCAATCCACCCAACCAAATCCACCTTCAATGGACTTTAGCACCTATCCAAAGCCTTCAAATCCTCTTCACCTACAAAAAAAAACCTCTTTGAGCTCTCCCAACATGTGCAAATGAAAAAATAATAATAATAAATCGTGTTTTAAAGAGGGCCCGACCGTCTTTTTCATGAGCTGCGTGTCCTGTTTTCAAGACACATTGTTAGAGTGCCTGGACATGCGTGTCCGAACACAGGACATGTTGGACAATCGTGTCGGAAACAAACTGTCAGTGTGTCCGTGTCCGACGCGCGGACACGAGACACATAGGCCTAAACCAGTGTGTTTGGTTTCCTAGTTTAAAATTGATTGTATTCTAACTTTTTTTCTTAAAATAGTATTGCGTCTTCACGAGATATACTTTTCTTCCTTGCAATATTTTTTTTTCTTACTTTTTACTCAGCTACAAAATAGTTTCCTTCCCAAACATCACTCGACATTTAGACTTGCAGCGGAATTACTAAATGGCCAAAGGCCTAATTGGGTCAAACAATTGAAAATTCAAAGAATTTTCTGAAATTGGGGTGGCTGTAGGGTGGGGAGACGAGGAGGACACAAATCTAGAAGTAGAAGGGAACCAACACGGAGAAACTTTGTGTTCCACAACAAAGGCCAAAGAGAAACTCAATCGTCTTAAGAGCAGTGGACTAAAGGATGTAAGTATTTCCCTCGTTATGAAGATGATAGGTGTGATTACAAGCATGGTAAACTGCCTGGCATTCAAGTTGATAATGTAAGTTTTTCTCAGTTTCAGCCTCCGGTTTAGATGTCAAAAAATAACTCAGTTTAATGCCCAACCCAGGAATTCATAAGGCTGGAAATAACATAAATTTTCAGACTTAAATAAACACTGTTGTAACTCAAATTTTATGATAGAAAATAAAATAAATGCATTTCCAAAAAAACACACGTACTCAAAAAATTTTGGCCAATAGCCCTGGAAAAACCCACAAGGGGAAAACCAGTTAGAGAGAGAGAGTTTTTATTATTTCTTCTAGGGAAAAATCAAGAGTCATTTTCAGTCAAAATACAACTTATCTCAACCAAAGAAAATAACCTAGCAGGCTGCCTCGATTTCTGTGCAAGGCTGTCTCCATTTTTGTGCAACTTCCTTCTCAAAAAACGTGCCAGAAATAACAACTTCGTTTTGCCCTCGAAAACTGTACCAGTAACGCCTCCAAACTCTTGCTATACGGACTGTAATAAATGCTGCTATACGGCCTAAAAAATCGTGCCACAAAAAATAGTTTGCTGCCTCGAGAAATGTGCATGTACTCTCCTCGAAACTCGTACTCAGTTCCTCCTCGAAACTCGTGCCACACATTAAATGCAAATGGTGATGCCTCCATTTGCGTGCCCTCTAAAACCTCTCCACAAATGGGTGCCTCGAATTCTGTGCCTCTCTCACCTCTCTCTTCTCTTCCCTTTCATCTCAAGAATTAATGAATTTGCCTCTTACCTTGCTTTTGTCTAAACGCTAGGTAGGTGAAGAGCCATCTAATCCAATGGTTGAGATTAGACTAGATCAATGGATGAGAATAAATGCTCTCATTTAATTCTCATAAATATTAATTTCACTCACCCACTTAAATTTATCAAAATTTGACTTTAATCTCTAAAGTCACATTAAATGCTCATCTCAAGTCAGTTAATGCAAGGGTCACTTTAATTTCCCCTTTTAAGTGACTAAGGCTAAAGTCACCTAGGGGAACACTTTCCTAGGTACAAAAATCAACAGATAAGGAATACTAAGAAGAAGATCTATGTAATTCATGAAGAAAATAAATGATATTCATATGAAACTTTCATACATTTTGTCAAACACTTGAACGTCTAGGGTTTATGATTAAAAATTTACTCATAAACTCGAAATAAAAACCATCATATTCAAGATCTTCTCAAATACTGAAGTATCCATTCACCCATGGAAAAACAGATATTTTGATCAACAAACTGAGCAAAACCCCAACTTTGAGAAAAAACCCTAAGAAGATTTTTCATTAAGAAGAGCAGAAATTTCAATACACTGAAATTTATCTTTTAAACCCTCACAAGCAAATAATTTCAAATTTGAAACAACAACAAAATAGCTGAGAAAACAGAATTTATCTCGAAATCTTTGCCAACCTCAAAATTCATGCTAGAAAACTGATGTATGGTCTATTGTACGGAACTGTACTTTTCTGCCTCGAAAGTTGTCTTTTTCAGCCTGCAATTAAGTTGTACAGTCTGCATTTATTGCATTGTCACTTTCTTGGGAATTGAGCTAGTGACATTGGGATTTGAGCCCACACGTGTGGTTGTCATAAATGTCGTTGTACTGCCTGTTGAAGACTGCCTAGGGATGTGTGTTGCTCCTCTCTCTTGAAAATCATGCCCTCCTCTTGAGAACTCTTCTTGGTCTTCAATGTCCTTCTCTGATGGAGTATTCAATGTGTCCTCATTCTCTCTATTTTATACTTCAAAAATTGTAACCACCTAATCTAGGGTTGAGATACTTTAAGAAAATCTAGTGCCATTATTTAATGTACTCACATTTAATAATTAATTCACTTTAATTATTAAATAAACTTTAAGTGAGACCCAATCTATAAAGTATGAAGCGTCACTTTATTTATATAACATTCACTTATTACATAAATGTACAAGGACAAAGTCTAAGTCCTCATCACACCACACCAAAAATATGAATGAGGACCTTCAGAGTTAATTTTTCAACACTCCCTCTTAACGAGGAAAGTCCACAACACCATCTCCATTTCTAACTCCTAAAACAACTCCCTCCTGCTTTGGAATCACTCTTGAAAACAGATGCTCAACTCCGTACTCGAACTCTAAAGCCTGAGACTTGACTTGAGCCTCATCCACTTGCTCATCTACATCATCACTGCACTGGCTAAGTATCCTACCAGTACTCTGGAGAGAGTCGCTCTCCTCATTAGAACCATGTCTATCAGATGTGACTCTCGCCTCCTCCCCTGACTCTGAAAGCTACCCACCTATTCCTGCTTGTACAATGTGCCCTCTCAAAACATAGATTATGTCCCTACGATCTCCTAACAGAATGGTAGTACTAACTGGCTCATCTCTCCGATACAGGAAAACATGGCCATACCTCACCAACATTCCATAACCTTCATCCTCAAAGGATGATACTAAGAGTTTACTAGTACAAAAAGCACTTTGTGTATTTCCAGGATCTCACCAAGGTCTAGTTGGAACCTGATTGTTCCAACCCCTCGTATCTCTATCTGTGGACTATCAATATCTATCTAAATGATGTGTCTTGGCCCCAACTCTGTGATGATCTGAAAGATATCATAGATTCCAGTCATGTGTCTGGTTGCACCACTATCAACAACCCAGACATTCTCAAAAATTGAGCTCTGTATACTGGAATAAATCAAGACAGGAGAAAACTCTTGTTCAAACTTCGTTGCATAGTCTTCTACTGCTTCAAACTGTCACGTCCCCGTCCCTCAACCGGCGAAGAGGACGCGACCAACACATCAACACAGCCGGGCAAACAGCCCCATGAACCTTGCCAGAAATCAAATGCTGAAATTAAAAGCTTACAGGATGCATGCTAAGATGCCTAAGCATACCCAAATGCCTGAATCCTTCAATCATACAGCGGAAGCAACACAAACACAAACACATTTCCAGCACTGAGCATGTTCATCATTTCACATAATACAGTATATAAATTGCAGAGGTGAAGTAAACAGCAGTACTTATCTTTTGATGACGAATTCACCCGCAACCAGCTACGTCGCTGCAACGTTCCACCCAACCATAGGCCAGCTTGCTCATCAATCTCTCAGCAACGCTGCCACCCCCGAGCTGGGCATGATTCCTCCGGAATAAGGGTTAATTGCAGGCTTATACATAGCCAAGGGGCACAAACAGCAATCCATCACAGCTGGGTTTCACAGGCTTTCAACAACCAAGCCAAGCCAGCACAGTCCGAAGACTATCCATTGCACTCAGGCAACCAATCAGCTGTCACAGCTTAAACAGGGAAAACGAATTCTTGAGTCATTCTTGGCCCTATCGTGGCCAAAATGACTCTCACTCGAATTTACAATGGCCCCCAAACGTAACAGCAAATACATTCACAACATGGGGAAGACTACAGCCCCGAAATCTACCAGTGAGCATAACTTACAGTAGGGAAAACGACCCAATTAATCTGTGAGACAGCCAAAAACGTGAATGGCCCTTCACAGTCAGTCGTGGATGCAAGAGCATGGCTCTCAGCTCACTATGTGCGCCCCAAACAGAAGAATACCTGTGCGTGGGTAAACAATCCGACCCAGCAAGGAAAGAACATACAATGGAGGCCCCGCGTGAGGAAGAACGGCTCCATTTTGGCCCGTGGATGCAACACCAATGGGAAGGACGCGAATTTGCCGTTCGTGGGTGCTCAACAACTCGTGGAGAGAGGAAGAAAAATCTGCGTGAGACCAAAAATGCCCCCAAAACCTGTGCGGGAGGAAAAACAAACCAAAATCGTGGTGAGAGTGAACTGACCAGGGATGCGTGCGTGAGGGAGAAGAATGGCAAACGTGGGTAAGGCTGACAGCCTGCCACAACCACCACCACTTCAGCAATAACTCCCCCAACCACCAGCTGAAGCATTAAAGAGGTTGACAAGGTTGGATGAGGCAAAAGGTGACAAACAACAAAGGTGGCAAAACATGGGTTTTTCCCCCATAACCAAGGTTTGACATCCCCAACCCCTTATCCTTTGGAACCATGCCCTTTTCATTCAACGTTGCACTGCCGTAGCTGGTTGTGGTTTATTTTAATTGATGTGCGCGTTTACATGATGCCTAATTATAATGTGCCGAATAGCACGAGATACCACCGACAACTATCCCTATTGCCGAAACATACACACAAATCGATGGTGGGGCCTTTGCCTTGAGCTCCTCACCACGATTAATTACATTATATACATCATGCAAACGGGGTCAAAACCGGGGACATTACACAAACGCTGCCATGTCTCTCTCAATCTTCTCTTTTTTCTTCTCAAAACACTTCGAGGCATAATGTCGCATCTAACCACACTAGTAACATCTGACGTCACTCATGTCTTTCTTCTTCTTTTAACTTTTGTTTCAATTGCCACGTTCTGCTCCACCTCTTCATTGACCTAACTACCCAGAGACCATTCACGAATCTCTTCCTGAGTAATAGATGGAGCATTTCTCCCTTTCCTTTGCCCTTTAGCTCCTGCCCTAGCTGAATGAGACATTGTTCTTCTTGTTTGATGCTTGAGCTTGCAATCCACCCAACCAAATCCACCTTCAATGGACTTTAGCACCCTTCCAAAACCTTCAAATCCTCTTCACCTACAAAAAAAAACCTCTTTGAGCTCTCCCAACATGTGCAAATGAAAAAAAATTAATAATAATAAATCGTGTTTTAAAGAGGGCCCGACCGTCTTTTTCACGAGCTGCATGTCCTGTTTTCGGGACACACTGTCACAGTGCCCGGACATGCGTGTCCGAACAGAGGACAGTCGTGTCAGACACGCACTGTCAGCGTGTCCGTGTTCGACGCGCGAACATGAGAGACGTAGGCCTAAACCAGCGTGTTTGGTTTCTTAGTTTAAAATTGATTTTATTCTAACTTTTTTTCTTCCTTGCAATATTTTTGTTTTCTTAGTTTTTACTCAGCTGCAGAATAGTTTCCTTCCCAAACATCACTGGACATTTAAACTTGCAGTGGAATTACTAAATGGCCAAAGGCCTAATTGGGTCAAACACTTGAAAATTCAAAGAATTTCTGAAATTGGGGTGGCCAAAAGCAAGATCAGACAAAGTCTGGGAGAGATGGATCAGACTCGGCTCTGATACCAAATAAAACAAATAAAATTTGTTTCTAGAGGAAAATCCAACGTAAATATGATAGAAACTCCATAAATGGATACATATACAAAATGAATAATAGATAAGTGATGATATTAAAATGAGAATGATGCTTGTATAAATACCCATGCAAGGGTTGCTTTGGTGATGAGACGCCACCTTTCATAAAGTGATGGCAACGCCATACTGGTCATATGACACAACGACAAGAGGCAGGGGTTTGTTGGGCAGTTAAGCAAATTGGAAAAAGAACATTTTTCTAAGTTTGACTGTTGTATTTTCTCGAGCCATTTCCTAATAAGGGATCCCTTGTAAGTTTGGAAAGTTAATAAATGAAAAGCTTATTTGAAGTGCAGAAATTATGTGTGTTATTTTCCTGAATAGATCTATTTCATTGAAATCACTTCTGCTATTTAGATTTCTGTTAAAATACTCCATCAGTAAAATTTATTCAGTGAGTTGTATAAGTAATTTCAACAAGGACAATCACTAAGAAATATTTTATTTGGGCCTGAAATATGTAAAATTTCACATGGTATCAAAGCTCACACTCTGAAAGTGAAGCAGATTTGAAATCTACAGCAATAGATCTTGGTGGGTGCTTGAAGGAATAAGCACTTGGCAAATATTTTGTTGAGATCTAGTTATAGCAACAACCAGACTTAGATTTGAAGAGAGGTTAGATGGAATCTAACTTCATGTCATGGAAAGAAAGGGTTACATTGCTTTTAAAGTAACAAGGACATTAGGATTATGCATCAAAGGTTATTCCTACACCGACGGATTCAGCTAATTTGGCAGCGCATGAGAAGAAGGATATCAAATCCCAGACAGTGATCATAGACGCTATGAAGGATCACTTGATTCTTCAAGTAGCAGAGACGACGTTGGCCAGAGACATTTTAAAGCCCTGACAGATTTATTCCAAAGTGATAGCATGAACAAGAAGATGCTTTTCAGAGATAAACTCAGAGATGTACAACTGACAAGATCGAACAATGTTACCAGCTATCTCAAGAAGATCACTCAAATAAATGCATCCACTGGGGGGAAAGTAGATGATGTAGAGTTCGTCCAAGTGGCGTTGAATGGATTCACCAAGAATTGGGAACCATTTGTAAAAGGGCTTTGTGCTCAAGAGAAACTCCCGACTGGGAGAGGCTTGGGACGATTGTATCTAGGAAGAGATTCAGGAGGAATCCAAAGCACGCAGGCAAGAAGATAGTGAAGAGAACTTGGTCCTTGTCAACAAGACATAAAAGGGAGAAGGAAAGAGTTCTAGCAAGAAGGGTAACAATGAGGGGGAAGCCTTACAACCGAGGAAGAAGAAATACTCAAGTAAAATCAATTGTTTCGTGTGCCACAAGAATGGGCACTATGCATCTCAGTGTCCGGAGAAGAAAAAGGGAAAGGGAAAGAAATATCAAGTAGCAGCATCTACAGAGACTCAGTTGAGTGAGTTTGTTGGGAAGTCCGGTAGTGATTTCCCACTCATTTCTTGCTTTTCTACCAGCACAGTTGTTAGGAGTGCATGGTACTAAGGCAGTGGTGCATCTCATCACATGACAAAAGCACGAGAGCTATCCAACAGATTGATGAAGTCAAACTCAGGGATCTATGATACCAAGTATGCAGTCAAGGGAGAGGGAACAGTTTTATTCCATCTTTAGTGAGGTGGTTCATTTGATGCTTAGGATTTGCTCTTTGTACCAAGACTAAAGAAGAACTTGCGCTCATTCTCAGTTTTGGAGGACAAGGGTTTTGTCGTTATCGTTATGAGAGGGTAAGTGCTCATACATCCAGAGGGAGCTAGGCCTGACAAAACAATGAGGATTGCGGTTAGAGAGGGCAACTTATATAGGTTGCAAGGAAATCCTGTTCAAGCTTTGGTACATGATAGTGACAACTTCTGCGTGCTTTGGCAGAGGAGGATAGGACACTTAAATTATAGGGGGTTGCCAATTCTAAGGGACATCATCACTAGTCTTCCAAATTTTAGTGTTGAGCACAAGGAGTATGCAGACCATGTGCATTTGGCAAGAATGTCACAACCGCTTTTCCAAGCAGTGAGAGTGATTCCAAGGGGATCTTGGATCTTATTCATTCAGATGTATGTTGGTCAATGTCCATAGTATTTGTGCAGGGAGCATCATACTATGCGACATTCACTGGTAATTTTTCTAGGAAAACATGAATCTTCTTTATGGAGACCAAGGATGAGGTCTTTGGTTGGTTCTAGGAGTTCAAGGCTCGGTTGGAGAACATAACAAAACAGAAGATCAAGGTCTTGAGGTTAGGCAATGGGAGAGAGTACACCTCTAATGACTTCAAGGATTTTTGCAAGGAGGAAGGGATCAAGAGGGAGAAAACACTATCATAAAACCCTTAGCAAAATGGGGTTGCAGAGAGAAAGAAATGGTCCATCATAAGTACTGCAAAGGCTATGATTCTTGATGTGGCATTTCTATGTTTCTTTAGCTAAATTCATGTAACACAGCAGTTTATTTCCAGAACAAGAATCCTCACGGTATATTGGACGACAAGACTCCCAAGGAGGCACTCACAAGAGTGAAACCAGAGATAGGACATTTGAGGATCTTTGGTTGTCTGGTTTACATCCATGTGCCCAAGGAGAAGAGGACGAAGCTTGAGCCTTTGGGAGAAGAGGGTGTGTCTATAGGGTACAACAAGACCTCGAAGGCTTACAGGATCTCCATGCCAACATAGCAAAAGACAGTGGTGAGCGAAGATGCTAAGTTTGAAGAGAACTAGGCATCTAGGAAGTCTCATGAGTTACCACTAGTGGCAGAGGATGACTAGCAAGACGCTCCAAAGAAAGAACATAGTTCACATACTTCTAGTTCAAAGAATCATTCTTCAGGTGAGGAGGAGGAGCTAGTTCCTTCTAGTTCTATCATGAGACCCAAATGGTTTGAGCATACATTGAGAGATGCTCAGGAGAATGTTGAAGCTCCCAGGAGATCACTTGGGGAGAGTAGGCCTTCTAGAAAGTTTCTGAACTATATGGCATTGATGAGCAGCATCATTGATTTTGAGCCATCCAATTATGAAGAAGCAGTGGACCAACAGGTTTGGAGAGATGAAATAGCGGTAGAGTACAACTCCACCATCAAGAATAATGTTTGGGATATTGTACCGCGACCAAATAGGAATTTTGTGGTGGCTTCTAGGTGGCTCTTCAAGATAAAGCATGTTGTAGATGGCAGCATCAAGAAGTTCAAGGTGAGGTTCATGGCAAAAGGGTTCTCAATAAGAGAGGGAGTGGACTACAAGGAGACATTCGCTCTGGTCCCCAAATGGCCATGAAGATAGCCATCCTCAATGACATCACTAAGAAGGAAGTATACATAGAGCAACCTCAGGGCTTCGAGGAACATGGGAAGGAGTCTCATGTGTGTAAGCTTTAGAAATCCTTGTATGGACTCAAGCAGGCACCCAAGGCGTGGTATTCTAGGATTGACAGGTACATGCAGAGCATGGGCTTTACCAACAATGAGGCAGATCCCAACATGTACTTGATACTTGTTGGATTTGAGGCACTCATCTTGGTGTTGTACATGGGTAATTTATTTACCATAGGGGGAGAGGAGCCTATAGCGAGTTGTAAGGCAAAATTGGCAGCAGAGTTTGAGAAGAAGGACATCAGTTGGATGCATTATTTCTTGGGGTTACATGTATGGCAAAGATCGAGTGAGATCCTCCTTGGTCAAGGAAAGTACACAGTTGAGATCCCGAAGAGATCCAGGATGGAGGACTATAGACCAATGACTACACCTATGGTATCCAACGTAAAGAAGATTAATTTTTCAAATTTAGAATTGGTGCAACCCAGAGTTTGCAGACAATTGATAAGATCCTTGATGTGTTTGGACATCACCAGGCCAGATATATGTTTTTCTATGAACACCTTGAGTAACTTCATGGTGGAGCCGAGGCAGGTGCATTGGGTAGCAGTGAAGCATGTGCTTAGATATTTGAGGGGCACATTGGAGTATGGATAGAGGTACCTTGGAGGTGATGGAGTGGAGCTACAGGGTTTTTAAAACTCAGATTGGGCAAGGAGTGCAATAAATCGAAAGAGAACCTAAGGATGTTGCCTCAGCTTGGGATTAGCAATGATTTAATGGTTCAGCAGGAAGTAGACTTCCGCAACACTCACTTCAACAAAGACCGAATACATGGCAGTAAGTAAGGCAGTTTGTGAAGTTCATTGCCTTCGCAAATCGCTTACAACATTATTTGGTCAAACGTTGGAGCCTATTGTGATTCAGTGTGATAATCAAAGTTGTATCAAACTCTCTGAGAATCCAATATTCCATGACAAGTCCAAGCATATTGAGATCAGATATCACCTCATCCGAGACAAGGTTCAGAAGGGAGCAATCATGCTCCAATAAATTACCACAGATGAGCAGATTCCCAACATTATCACCAAGCCCTTGATAAAAAGAAAATTTGTCTTCTTCATAGATAAGCTAGGAGTGGTGGAGAATACATTCCTCTCTACGAGGGAGTATTGACATTTGTAGCTCGAACAGGTATTTCGATGAGTTAGTGTCTTATGTAAATCGCCATTAATACCTCTCAGGAACCTAGGAAATTCACCTTATTAAAGTGATTATTAATGTGAGAAATGCCTAAGTATTTGGCATTAGTGATTTAAGTTAATTAAATGTATCTCAACCATTGATTTCAAGTGAGTGAGATCTAATCTCATCCATTGGAGTTAGGGTTTTGGTTCATTGCAATAGTGTAAAAGGCAGCGAGAGTATGAGGAGAAAACACAACACCAACACATGAGAGGCATAAGAGAAACTCAAGTATTAAGTTGGAGAGAAGGACTTTCTGCTTTCCAAATTTGGCAGGGAAAGAAGGCCCGCAACAGTTAGGATTCTTCCATGGGAACCATTAGGCGGAGGTTCAAGTATATCGCCACACATACAGTTCGTACGAAAATAGTATTAAGGATCATACAAATAGTGACGCGGGCTATCAGTTCGCAGGGTGCGGCTGTGTAAATAGAGCCTCAGGCTACCAGTTCGTAGGGCACGTCTCAACGGGAAGACTTGCAAATCCACTTGTGGCCGTGCAGTTCATAGAGGCCATTTAGCAGCAACGTATAGGTTGTACAGAACAACAGCAGGAGGCATGGGTTTTCTGGGTAGTTTTGCAGATTGGAAGAAGGGAAATTTGCCAGCTTTGATTGTTGTATTTCCTCAGGCTATTTTCCCAGAAAGGGAGCGCTTGTAGGCTTGGAAATTAATGAATGAAAAGTTGATTTGAAGGGCATAAATTCTGTGTTATTTTCTTGAGTAGATCAATTTCATTGAAATCACTTCCGCTATTTATATTTCTGTTAAAATATTCCTGCAGTATAATTTAATAATTTATTCAATGTGCTGTAAAAGTAATTTTCAGCAAGAAAATCACTAGGAAATATTTTATCAACACCTGGAATAAGTAAAATTTACAATAGGAATTCAATCAATAATCTTCCCCCATGTTTGTATCATGCACAAATAATTAACCAATACGAAATCAGGTAGCACACCTTCTCATACAAGTTTTCATTGTAAGTCATTAATATGTTTATCATATCAATAATGATCTGTATATAGTATTATTAATGTTTCACTTTCATAAAATTATTTTCCCATGAACTTATAATTGTATTGCGTATCTTGGCACAAAACATTCTCCCCCTCTTTGTTGGTTGCTTCCCTCTACTCCCTCAGTTATTATTAACAATAGAACAAAATGTCAATTCATAAGATAAAAATTAAAAACATGTCAGAACGTTTATTTCCAATCATCACAAGAACTGATGGAATTTTAAAGCATGATGTAAACTTTATCATAATGGGAATAAAATTAAAAACTCTTTCATAAAAAGCATCAATTCCATAATAGAAATAAGATAATGCACTGACGCTAAAAATTCAAGGTAAGTATTGAGTGTCATCAATTACTAGATGTTCTCAGGACAAACAAGTTGGGCATCCCCAATTGTTGGACTGCATGCAACACTTACCTTTGAATAGCTAAACTTTCATGCAAAATAACTCCATAGTTTACATCTAAGCAAAATAACAACACAAACCATCTATTCATCCATACTTCAGTATTCAACCATATGGGTATGAAATGTACTTAAAGGAAATGGCGTGTTTTCCCCACAACCAATTTTCATTTTTTTCATGGAAGCTGAATATAAATTGTCAAACAACCGTTTCCCAACCAGTTTCCATTCCTAATAAGTGTATGCTAATTTTATGTTTCGGACAACTTAAGGCTGCAATAAGCGACCATAGTAAGAGATCCAATGATTGCACTACGATTTATAAATTTGGAGTGGATTTGAATTGTTAAGGGGTCTTGACTCTTACTTACTAGAGACCACAATTTGTTTGTAGAACAACCAATTACGTTTGTAAGATACAAAACTATTCCTGTTCATTCCCTGCAAATCTAGCCACAAAGTTTAGTTCCATTCGGATCTTCAACAAAGTTGGAATGAACATGGAAAATTTACATCACTAAATGAAAGATATAAAATCTTGCGGTAATAGACAAATATCCAATCACAAAATAGATTGGATATAAACTGAGCAACCCCATAGCCCAGTTTCCTTAGAAGGGACATATTTAGAAGCTCAATATAATATATTCATAAGAGTTTGCAAGTGTGTGTGTGTGTGCGTGCCAAACTACACTCGCCCTATAAGAAACTACACTAAGTCTGAAAGTCTGGATGCAGAAATAATATCATTATTCATATTGAAAAAAAAATCATAAGTATCTTAAGATACAAATATGTCAACTGGTATAGCTAGCTGAATTGTGGTATGTTTGTGCAGTAAGCTAAAGGAAATGTTTATCAAAACAGAAAATATCATGACTATTATCTTGTAACACGAGTATTATTTTTGTCTCAAGAGTATTCTAGAATAATAATAAAATATGTTAAACAACAGAAACATAATTTAAAATATCAAAGTGGATTCCTTTCTTTCTGTTTCTTGTTTCACTAAAAGATCAATCTCCATGATACAGAAAAATACTATATCTTTAATCTGTGAAAACACACCATTGCAAGGAAGCAATTGTATCCATGTCAGTTAAGAGGGTGTCATATTTCGCCAAGTGAAAAGCAGAACTCTAAAAACACCAATCAATTGAATAATTTAACAAGAAATTTTGGCATCCAAAAAAAGTACACATATAAGCATATCTGCGGAAATGTACAAATTCAAAAATTGCCCCTGAATATTTTTCATATTAAATTCTAAACTGTTAAAGATGAACTCTAGTATCTCTATTGTAAGCAGCAGACTCGTAGGAAAGGTGGAATCAAATTCAGTTTAATGACAAAAGATAATGACTTGATGATAGAGAGGCCTAATGAAATTCACCGTCATCTTTTACTTCCCCATCCTCATGCTCATTTGCTGATCCATTCCGCATAGATTCATCTCGATCTCGCCTGTGCCTTTTATGCCTGTGATCCCTATGCGAACCAGATTCATGTCCATGCTGTTTCACAAAGAAATAAAGGATAAAAGGGCAACCTGTCAGTGACATAAATTTGAAGGTGGAAATTGCTTATTTAGTGGTATCTTACATGTCAGGAATCATTATACTACCTTTCGAGATGATTTTTTACGACGCTTGTGAGACTTCTTATGATCCTCTTTATTATCTTTGTCAGAGCTGTCATCTTCAGTAGTCCTATGGTGATGTTTCCTACGCTTTCTGTTATTTTCTTTTTCCTCATCCCCCCATCGATCTTCTTTCCGTTCAGCACTATCCCTTTCACCAAAATTTTGATTTGTATAATCTTTATCCTTCCTGGACCATTCCTTCTTTGCCCTGGCACATTCTTTATCTCTATCCTTGATATCCTTCCGTCTCTTTCCTTCTTTTTCCTTCATTATCAAAAACAGGTTTGACGCATGACTACAGTTAACATATCAAATTTCTGCTGGTGAATAAAATCATAAAATATCCATAACTAATAATAACACTGAATAGTAAACTGGCAAGGATGAACTGCCTGGGATGATTTGAGAATCATTGACAAAAAAATTTAACGACCTTTCTAAAACTGCATTCACTATCACATTTTAACATGCAAACAAACATTGTCATTATTGGCTATTTGAATTGCAAATGATATACTGGCAGCCTACAGAATCAGAATCATATCCCATAGAAAACTGGGTTTCACCCTGCCAAATGATAATTTCTAAAATACAACTCCAACATCGATACAGATATTTACTGCATAAAAGTCAGTTGACCAGCTGCATACGACACATCACCAAATCAAACATCGCGATTATGGGCGATTTGAATTGCAAACAAACATCGTTATTATTGGCTAATTTGAACTGCAAATGATATACTAGCAACCTACAGAATCGGAATCATATCCCGTAGAAAACTGAGTTTCACCCAGCCAAATGTTTAGTTTCCAAAATACAACTCAGACATCAAATTTACTGCATAAATGTCAGTTGATCAGTTGATCAGCTGCATATGGACACATCGCCAAATCCCACTGACGTCATAAAGACCAAGACCTCTCACTTCTGCTCTCTTGAAAAGTAGTGATACAAAGGTGTCAAGCCTAAAAAAAATTGGACTCAAACATAATTACTGTCATAGAAGAATCTGTCTGCCAGACCAGAGACACAGTAAGAGTCAATACAAATGGAAATTCAATAATAGTTGTGCCAAGCCATAAAATATCATCAGCAATACCCAAGTTTCATACAATCATATGGCATCCACTCCTTTAATGCAATGGGCACAAAAAAGTATACCGTATTTTACTCGTATTGGATTTTTAAATTACGTATTTTTTCCATATCAAATAGTATTCGTATGATGTATCCGTAATACCGTATTGGTACTCAAATTATGCTACTATGCATTAATCCATTCCTCAACTTTAGACACTGCACCAGATCCAGTGATGGCATAGATCAGCCGAAAGGCAGAATATATGCTTATATTATAATCCAAAACTGAATCCAACTACTAAACAAACATCCAAAATACAACATGGAGATTAAGAATAAGTTAATAAGGCAACTTGAAGTGGATGAACAGACTGACATTGTGAAACAGATAAAAGGCGATTTCACCCTGTCAAAGCAAATTGTTGGATTGAATTTTCAATGTTCTAATAATCACAATATCTTACACTGTTTGTCATGTACAGATAATATGGAGATAGCACTTTCATTCTAATCCCATTTTTCACATTGTTGTATTGACTGTTGCACCAAATATTTTCCTGTTGCCTGCCTTTCTTGCCTCTGAGCTGAAAGAAGTCCCAAGGAGAACATCTTGATTTGTTGCCCCTATCACCAACAAAGATTCCCTCACTTCGGAACAAATGCTTGGTAATTCCATGGAGTATCCCTGCCAAATTCTTTAAATATGCAAATTAAATCAACAATATTTGCCCAACATCCCACAAGAGTGCAATCTATCAGCAAGCAGCAACTTGAACGGGTTTGTGTTAATGAGGAGACACATGTTCAAACTGCTGAATATTGTAACTTTAAGGGATATCCTAAATGTATTTTACTGATGTAACCCAAGGGAGATGTTATTATTCCCCCGATGAGGTGTTACTATTGTCATTGGTCATCATAGAATCATGACGTAAATCCTACATTGTAAGTCGGGTCAATAGTACCCTAATGAATATAATATAATATTGTATTGAGTATTCCTAAGTGAAGTCGGCCCACTTAGGTAAGTGGGGCTGACTTGTTAGGTTAAAAGTCAAGTGACGAAAAGAGTATAAATAGAGGAGATGTGTCCCTCATTTGAACACACACTCACTTGTGTATAGCGCATTGGAGAGAGAGAGAGATATCTTCTAGAGGGAGGCGCACCTATCTGGGGTCTTGTCTTGTATCTTTTATACATCTTATATAGAGGAAGTTTTGTTGGTTTTTCTTCTCCATGAGGGTTTCCCAAAATTCTTTTGTGTGGTTGTGCTTGTCTATCTTTCAGTGATCCTTTTGTTTATGGTTATGCTGATATGATGCTAAATGTTATAAGATCTAATATAACCATTAAAAACTTAACATGGTATCAGAGCTACCCTGAAAGAAGTCTTTGTGCAGCCGAAACAGTGCTACAACTACAAATATTAAAGATTAGGGTTTCATGCTTGAAAACCCTAAAAGACTAAAACCAGTCATTTTGGGACATTCGCTATATCTCGAGATTGGAGAAGGCTCCGGAGCCAAAACTTTTACAGGCCAAAGATAAATTCTTGATGTACCCAGTGTAAAAGCTTCAGACTCAGATTCGCTATAAGATAGGAGATATGATTCCTCCAAATCAGGGTTCCAGCCTCTCCCAAGATTCAGCCTTAAACAGGAGACCTAGGGAGAATTGCTATATCTCGGGCCACGAAGGTCCAAATGAAATTTCCCAAGAAGTTCCAGATAGGGCATGGACTTTACTTTCTATGGTAAAAGTTTTAGACCTCGAAGATGAAACAGTTACACGTGGCAGTCCGTACAAGTTCAATATGTTGAACAGTCCTGAAATAAGTCACATTGGGAAAATTCGCATAAGTCCCAATTGGTGAAACCAATGCTACTCTAACCTGTGGTGTTGGAAAGAAGCCAAAACAGGATACCTCAGTGCGATATTTCAGACACAGAGGAGTAGTACATTCGAAGATACCGAAGAAACAATATCAAGCAATTCTGTAGAAGAAATTGAAGAAAACTAGGGCATCAGATATTTCGCAGTTTTGATCACAGCTTTGGGAAAATGAGTATGCTGCTCAGCTCGCCTTGAGGAGGCGCATCTTTCTATCCAATCATATCTGAAAGATACCTAAGTTGAAAAATTAGGGTTTTTCTGTCAAACCCTAGGCCCACTAGAAGTAGCATTCCAGAAAAGCTTTCAAGCAAGCATCATATTGAAGCAATCTCAATGGTCAAAGGAGGAGCTGCAGATCCAGAAGGAGATGAAGACAGAGCACAACAATAAGTCTTCCAAACAAACAAAGATAAGTATTTGAATTGGCTTTCATGTATATGTTGTGTATTATGCATAATAGAATGTTTTCATTAATGACAGTATACTGCTAATATGCATGTTATGGGTAAGTAGCCCATGGTGCTATACAACTTTCCATTGCTACTTATCTAGAATGAAACCTCTTTGTTAACATATTGGATTAGTGCACAATCTCAATGATGTTATGGTAGAGATGAAAGGCATATGGAAAGTTTCTGTGAGATATGGATGAATGTTGTATTGGCTAAAATAGTTGCATGATGCATAAGAATTTGTCATTATGCATATGTCCTATGAAATGGTTCTAACCATGCAACTGGTGCATTAGACTTGTGGGAGGATAAGACTTGTTCCGAAGAACAAAGGATGAAAATTCAAGATTCACTCCAATGAACATGAACCTGAAGCTTCCAGGGTCAGAGACACCGTGATGGAAGAAAGAGCTTCAAAAGAATATAAGAGAGTCGTAGATCCACCTTGAGAGATGAAGACAATCATGGACACAAGAGGTAATTCAAGATGTAAGAAAAGTATGACAAGACTTACAAACCAAAGAGGCCTTAGACACACTCTTGTTGTGTGACATCATTGATGCAAACCATTCCAGCTATGGACGAAGCTATGATCAAAGAGTAACAATTGATTATGGGGAATGATGTCTAGGATATGATTCCGGGACCTGAAGGGAAGTTCATAGTGTCTTCCATATGGATCTACAAGAACAAGTATACAAAGCAAGGTTCTCAAAAAGAACCGACTATGGCATGACATACTCTATTGACCAGACACACTTCTCCAGTAGAAGTATATATCAAGCAAAGAACCACCTGTACAGAATATGCTTTGTACGAGCTCGAAAGGCACCCATAGATAAGCACATCTAGGAACTTGAAAGATCACCTAAAGAGATGAATATCTTAACTTTTGCTACAAGGTTGAAGATGGAAACCTATAGAAGATAACAAGCTCACAGATGGGTGCAAGAGGAACTTTTCGACAAAGTTCAAGATAAAGGGATCTTGGGTATCTAGTAACCTGAGATGGATACATAGTAGCAGAGGATGCTACCTGTCACTCGAGTACAGAATGCAAAGGGAGGATGATGCTCTGCTTCAGGGGGAGTGACTGCTGAAAATCTCCGAGTTCGATATGGTACGACAGGATGGACAACTTCCAGATGGACTAAAGCTTTACCAAGAGTAAAGTGGGTTCCAACCTTCAAGGTTGAATGCAGAAGACTGAGATATGTCGATGACTTGACAAAATGAACTCATGGTAGAAGCAATAATGGAAGAATACCATAATGATGTTCGAAATATAGGACCCAAACCAGAAAGCAAGAGTGTGGTATCTTCCAAGTGGATTTGCAAGATAAAACATGTTGCTGATGGAAGTAAGCCAAGATTTGTGGCTAGAGGATTCTCTCAGAAAAAGGGGATTGATTATGAAGAGACACTTGCTCCAAAAGCAAGGTACACTTCCATCAGAACCATCATGGCACTTGCTTCCATGATGAAGTGGGATCTACACCAGATGAATGTAAAGACAACCTTCCTTAATGGTATGATTGAGGAAGAGGTTTACATCGAAAAGACACAAGGATTTAAAAGTCGAAGACAGAGTGACTCATGTATGTAAGTTGAAAAAGACTCTGTATGGACTAAAGCAAGCTCCTAGAGCTTGGTATGGAAGAATAGATAGCTTCTTGACAAGCATGGACTTTACCAAATGTAAAGTTGATCCTAACCTTTACCTCAAGGTCATGGATGATGAACCTGCCATACTATTGGTGTATGTGGATGATCTATTTCTAAATGGAAATGAAAAACGGATCACAGATTGCAAGAAGAAGCTAACTTAAGAATTCGAGATAAAAGATCTTGGATTGATGCATTATTTCCTAGGGCTGGAAGTGTGGCAGAACCCAGAAGGAATATTTCCGAACCACGCAAAGTATGTTGTGGAAATCTTAAGAAGATTTGATATGTTCTATTGTGAAGCCATGGCCACACCCATGGATACCAACATGAAGTTGTTGTCCCATGAGACATCAGAGTTAGTGGACATGACTCAGTTCAAGAAGATTATTGGATCACTGATATATTCGACGAATACAAGGCAAGATATATGCTTTGTTGTGAACACCTTGAGTCAGTATCTAGTTAAACCTAGATGTGTTCACGTGATAGCAGTGTTATCGGAACCGGACCGAAACTGGCAAAATCGGCTGGTTTGACTGGTTTACAGGGTTGGACGGTACGGTCAACAAAAAAATCATAAAACCAGATTTTTTTCCAAACCGGGTATGAAACCGGCCAAAACCGACCTGAACCGGTCAAAACCAGCCGAACCAGCCAGTCTGGACTGGGGACTCACAAAACTCAATTTTTTTTAAAAAAACCAGAAAATAGAACTTTGCTGATGTACTTTGGAGCCTCTTTGTTAATGTACTTTGGTTCGAAACCTCAGAGATGTATTGCACTAGGTGCTATTTTGGATATTTGCACCCATATTTGCTATATATATGAGAAACTTTGCATATTTCTGTATTAATGGTTTNGATGCATATGAATATATATGTTTTTTACAAAATAAGAATATTTTATGCATTTTTTAGTCAGCCACTTTTTTACCCGGTTTTTTGCTGGTTCCGGTCCAGTTCACATTTTGGGCTTCGTCGGTTCGATGACCGGGCCGGTTCCGATAACATTGCATGATAGTTGCAAAGCATGTGATAAGGTACCTTAAAGGTACGACAGACTTGGGACTTTACTCTGGTAGAGATCATGACTACAAATTATGTCGATATATAGATTCAAATTGGGCAGGAAGTGCCGCAAACAGGAAGAACACCTCAGGTGGATGTTATGGTCTGGGATCCACCATGATCTCATGGTTTAGTAAGAAACAGTCCAGTGTTGCTCTCAGTACAGCTGAACCAAAGTACATTGCAATGCTCCGCTAGTTGGCATGCGATATGGCTTCGGAAAACTTATGTCAGGACTATTTGACATGAAGTTGGATACCACAGTGATTCTTTGTGACAACCAGAGTTGCATAAAGATGACAGAGAATCCTGTGGGATATGGTACTAAAGGGAAATATAAAACTCCAATATGTAAGTACCGATGAGCAAGTTGTTGATGTGGTGACCAAGCTTCCGTAACAAGCTTGGTGTAGTTCGAAAAGACTTTCCTCACAAGGAGGAATAGTGATGATGATACTACATACTTTCCTCACAAGGAGGAATAGTGATGTTCATATAGATCTTTCCTCGCAAGGAGGAAAGATGAAGATATGGACCCTTCTCAAAAGGGAGAAACAGGTCGAAGATATGGACCCTTCACGAAAAGGAGAAATAGATACAGACTCTCTTCAGAAAGGAAGAACAAATCGAAGATATGGACCTTCTTCGGAAAGGAGGAACAAGTCGAAGATATAAACACTCCTCAAAAAGGAAGAACGATTCGGAGACATAAACCCTCCGCGGACAAAGGGGGAGCAGGTTGATAATCTAGATCCTCCTAAAAAATGGGAAGTGATGATGAGGCTGACATCGATGATGGGATAGCAGTGATGCTCTAGCATGAAAGAGGCCAAGTGCGCCTAAAGATGCTAACAAGGTTTGACATTCACTTGTGGACGATAGTATCCTCTCTTGAGGATGGCAGGTATAACACTCTGTCATGGGAGTGGTCCTTACTAGCTAAGGATGGCCCTGCAGATATTACTCTCGCATGGAGAGTACCCACATTCACTTGTGGACAATAGTATCCTCTCTTGAGGATGGCAGGTATAACACTCTGTGCATGAGAGTGGTCCTTACTAGCTAAGGATGGCCCTGCAGACGTTACTCTCACATGGAGAGTACCCACATTCAGTTGTGGATACCGTAGAATAACACTCGCTCAAGAGTGGTCCTAACCTTAGTGGTATGGATGCTCTACGATGAGTCCTTACGGACGACATGCTGACATTTTGTATGCAGTCGAGATCTGCTCTGCAAACGATACTCTTGTATGGCGAGTATGCCTACATTCATATGTAGATACCATAGAATAACACTCGCTTGGGAGTTGTCCTAACCTGTGTGGTATGGATGTTCTATGATGAGTCCTCACGAACGTCGTAGTATAACACTCACTTGGGAGTGGTCCTAACCTGTGTGGTATAGATGTTCTACGATGGGCCGACATTTTGTATGCGGTCGAGATCTGCTCTACAGACAATACTCTTGCTTGGAAGAGTATGCCTACACGTAAGTGTAGATACCGTAGTATAACACTCACTTGTGAGTGGTCCTAACCTGTGTGGTATGGATGGTCTATGATGAGTCCTCATGGACGATAGGGTCGACACTGGGTGCGGTCGAGATCTACATTTAGTTGTAGACAATTCAATTGATCGATATCATGGATCATGTTGATGGAGGATTGCATCGTCCTTGGACTCATGTCCTAAAGTGATAGGGATTGATCATCCCATAATTGGATCATGTATGGATTGCATCGTCCTTGGACTTATGTCCTAAAGTGATAGGGATTGACCATCCCGTAAGTGGCTCAGGTGAGGATTGCATCATCCTTGGACTTATGTCCTAAAGTGATAGGGATTGATCATACCGCAAATAGATCATGTGTACTGCAGGTAGCGTGGCGGCAAAGGATCAAGTAGATCGAAGTACAGCAGTGAAGGATCAAGTAGATCAAAGTGCGGCTGCAAAGGATCAAGAAGGATCGAAGTGCTACTGCAAAAGGATCGAAAGGATCAAAGTGTTGCTGAAAAGGATCCAAAGGATCAAAGAGTTGTTGCAAAAGGATCGAGAAGATCGAGGTGCTGCTGCAAAAGGATCAAGAAGATTGAACTGCTTCTGCAAAGGATCGAAAAGATTGAACTGTTGCTGCAAAGGATCGAAAGGATTGAAGTGTTGCTGCAAAGGATCGAGAAGATCGAAGTGCTGCTGCAAAGTATCGAAAGGATCTAAGTGTTGTTGCAAAGGATCGAGAAGATCAAAGTGCTGCTGCAAAGGATCAAAAGGATCTAAGTGTTGCTGCAAAGGATCGAAGTGTTGTTGCAAAGGATCGAGAAGATCGAAGTGCTGCTGCAAAGGATCATAAGATCAAAGTACTACTGCAAAGGATCAGAAGATCAAAGTGCTCCTACAAAGGATCGAAAGATCGAAGTGTTGTTGCAAAAGGATCAAGTCATCATGTGATGCAGAAGATGAAGACATTGAAGAGTAACTGTTCCGGTTACTGATTGTGAAAACTTGCTATGACGTATAGATGTATAACCTCGATGGTGTTGCAGATATTGTCTCTCTATTCACCTATAGTCTATGATGATGTTGTCAGTAGAATTACCTTATCGTTAAGGGGGAGTGTTGAATATTATAACTTTAAATGATATTCTAAATGTATTTTATTGATGTAACCCAAGGGAGATGTTATTATTCCTCTGACGGGGTGTTACTATTGTAATTGGTCATCATAGAGTCATGAGGTAAAGCCTCCATTGTAAGTCGGGTCAATAGTACCCTAATGAATATAATATAATATTGTATTGAGTATTCCTAAGTGAAGTCGG
Organism: Pseudotsuga menziesii; assembly: GCA_001517045.1. Taxonomy (NCBI): domain Eukaryota; kingdom Viridiplantae; phylum Streptophyta; class Pinopsida; order Pinales; family Pinaceae; genus Pseudotsuga; species Pseudotsuga menziesii. The sequence goes on from LPNX010451544.1 coordinate 272,092, forward strand.
CCCACTTAGTTAAGTGGGGCCGACTTGTTAGGTTAAAAGTCAAGTGACAAAAAGAGTATAAATAGAGGAGATGTGTTCCTCATTTGAACACACACTCACTTGTGTATAGCGCATAGGAGAGAGAGAGAGAGAGAGACAGAGAGAGAGATATCTGGTGGAGGGAGGCACACCTATATGGGGTCTTGTCTTGTACTTTTATACATCTTATACAGAGAAAGTTTTGCTGGGTTTTCTTCCCCATGAGGGTTTCCCAAGATAAATCTTTGTGTTCTTTTATGTGGTTGTGCTTGTCTATCTTTCAGTGATCCTTTTGTTTACGGTTATGCTGTTATGATGATAAATGTTATAAGATCTGATATAACTATTAAAAACTTAACACAAACCCCTCGAGTGAGTGTGGATGACACCAGGTGCAAGTCCTAGGTGATTTCTACAGTACAGAAATTCCCCTCATAATGCAATAGCTTAGCCAAAGGGATAGTTGTAGGCTACTATCAGTATTGCCACTATCACCCTCCGCCCCCCTTCCCCACAAAGAAAAGAGGAAAAATTATATACTCCACAAAACTCAAAATTCAAAGATATTGTATTTCTGATTTTAGCCTTAACTAATGCCTCGGTCCACTTGGGAGATATGGAGAACAAAGAAAGACATGAAAACATGAAGACATTAGTAGGTGTTATCACTCATAATGATCTTCTCCACAACTTATCCTGTTTCATTTGGCATCGATAATTCATGAGCGCTCAAGCCAAACTTAACACATGGTCACAGATCTTCAGTGCTACACTTTAAGATGGAACAAGTTTCCTGCAAAGTGATTCAAGAGTACTTTGAACTTATACTAGTAGAGAGCTTGATAGATTTCTTTAGTTCAACAAGGTGCCCATGCTTGCACATCACACGCAATTCTTGGCATATAAACGGGTTGTTGAGAGCTTCGTTACCCCCTTTTCAGCAGGGGTGACTTTGATCAAAGATTTTGATGTGAGATCTATGGACATACCATTGATCATTGTTCAAAGGTCCTTTGGTCTTGTCAGATTGTCCATATGCTTTGATTTACCCAGTCAGAGACATTGCCTGATCCTCTAGTTATGTGATATTTTCTAACCTTCATTTATTCTTCGCATGTTTTTTAAATGATGATATGTTAGCATGAGATGTCACAGATATGCTTTATGATGACTCGTACACATAAACTGTTGCTTGTCCCTTAATCTAACCTTAGTGTGGTTCTTCTACCTTAATAAGTGGGTTAGTACAAGGTTAATGTGTACCTTGCTGAACTAAGTCAAGTGATTTCCATCTGTTTCATCATATTTTACCTAACTAGTTTTCATCTCGCTAACCAATTCATCCACCGCCTTCATATTTTGCCTTTGTGAATGATCTATTCTTGGTAATAATACATGGTCTCATTACTATCCCAATGTATGAATGCCTCAAATAAAGCTAAACAAGCCTTGTACTGTCCTAAAAAAGGATTTGTTGAATAAATTAACTACAAAAATGCAAATGGAAACAATCATGGCAGATACTCCCCATCACAAAAGCCAGGTTCTTTTGTCCTAGGTTGTCTAATCCATATCTAAAGAAAAAGGGACTAAGCCAGTGAAAGGACTAGATGAAATACAAGTAAGTTAAATATCAAAATAAAAGGGATCGCAACATGAAGGTGCGAGGATGGATGACCCATGACAACACTTCCCTACGCACATGTGTAAGAAACATTAAAAAATCCTCACTATTGAAAGTTAAGGATAGACAACATCCTCATGTTACTAGAATGATTATTTCACAAAGACCCCATTCCTCCTCTATGTACACACTTCACTTCATACACCCTCACTTGACTTAGGTAAGCTAAGCTATGCATGTTGGCATAGGACTAACACATGTAAAAGGTTTTTAAGGGTTACACAAATGTTAAACTTAGATGGATAAAATTATTTTTCATTGAGTTATTAGATAAAGTGTTTTTATAATTTATGTTTTCTATATTATTGTCAAATTAGATGAACATTTGCCTAAGTTTTGATGATGGTTAACTTTATTACACTAGAGTGATTTTATTTACACACATGTTATGACTTGATTGGTATGTTGATGATCATTAGGCACCTATATCTAGGGTGCTACACATTGTCATGTTCCTAGCACACTTTGAGGGGTGTCCCAACTTCATGAGCATTTATCTTGTGGCATATTGCCAAGTATTCTGCCATCTCAACTCGATTGAATGCAGAATGGCCATGAAATTTCCAAAAAGTTGTTATAGTAGAAAATCTGATAAATATTGAGAATGTTAGATAATCCAAATCTGTCATTTAAGTGTCGCATGTTCCCTTTTGGACGATTTGTGTTGGAGCGTCCTCCTTCTTGGGCCATCTCTTGTACTATTTCTCACCATTTGACCATGTTTTGATGGGGGTGCCCTCTTTCCTTGAGGATTTGTTGAGAATTAAGCATTATTTTATGTATTTTGGAGGATCCCTAGGATGGCTCTAGGGTTTTGGACACTTTATTATTATTTTATTGTAGAGAAGGTTGAGATTTTCTCCTATATAAGAGAGCCCACCCCTCATTCTCATTGTTGTTGAGCACTGGAGAGAAATACTATCACTTTGCATCTAAAGGTATTGCCTCTTGGTCTTCTTCTATGGCTTGCACAACTTGGTCATTTTTCTTGTTGAAATAACACGTTATCTTTGTCATTGTAAGGTTTATGCTCCTACTTCATTGAAACAGTAAGATTGCTCCAATGGAATGATTTTATCATTTTCTGGTTTAGTTTTGTTATCAATTTGTAGTTTCCCTACCTTTGTAGAGGCTGTAGATTTGGTGGCATAAGCTGAAGGTGTGAGTAGTAATGACTGCTCTTCCTTCTAAGGGTTTGCATGAAGCTTCAATAGCTTGGGACAAAACAAAATTGTCTCATGCAAGGATTTTAGCCAAGCATTTACAGCAGAGTTACACATATCTCCGTTTTTTCCCGATATTTTCAATTTCTCCCAACTTTTTCGTGTTGCCGATTTATCCAATATTTTCATAATTCTTCAAATCTAAGTTTATTTTTGCCTACGTTTTCCAATAATTCCCGATATTTTCCCCAATATTTCTGATAACTTTCTTTCTAGACCCTCAACGATGTATTCCCTGACACAATATTTGCAACATCGATTTCCATACAAGGCCTCTTGGAGTATTTGATCCTAGGACCCCATAGTCCAAGGGTCTAAAGGCACTAGTCTCTCCTCTAATTCTTCAACCAAAAAAAATATCAAATTTCTCAATTTTTCCATGTTTCCTTAGGATAGATTTAGGGTAAAATTTATTTCAAAAATTAAAAATTAAATTATTTGCTTGCTTTCTAGAATAGTTTAGGGTAGATCTAACCCCAAAATTTCAAAAAAATATTTTATAGAATTTCTACATTAGTTTAAGAAAAATTTCTTTGGATTAAATTAGCTTAGGTTTGTTTTCTGCTTCTAGATTTATTTTCTGCATATATTTTTTAGGGTTTTATGCTAGATTAAAACTGCTGAGAATTTCTGCATACTATTTTCAATCATTTTTGCTATTTTCAGTGGTTTTTTATGGTTGAAATTGTTGATTTTTTACTTCTGGAAATTATAACAACAAAAAAAAAATTCTAGAAACAATTTTAGGGCCATAACTACCACATAAATTCACATTTATGGGTTAAAACAATTTTGCAACAAATTTATTTGTAGAAATCTGAAAATTTTGAGTCTTTCTTGTTGTTTATGTGGCTGGAAATGCTCTAGGATAACAACAATTTAATTCAGGAATTTGCACACTGGTTAATAATCAATTTTAAACTCTTAACACACTAAACTATTGATTTAAGTGCAATTTTGAAGTGCTGAAAATTTTCTAGGTTCGTTATGATTTAGTTTTAGCTAATAATTCATGAATAGTTAAACTAGTGCTCATGTTTGGTTAATGCTGATTTAATATTGCATAATGCTCTTGATACATCAAATAAACAATGAACTAATAAATTCTGGAACAATTTGTGTTTGTTTAAATATCCATTTCATTTTAATCACTCTTGTGTTTGACTAAGTGGGCATCATTCTGAATTCTAATTTTTTTTTTGCAATCTGTTGTTATATTTAATGATGCATTACAACAAAAGTATTTGAAGTTTATTTGAAGTTTATTTGGTTGGTGGTGGCTAAAGTGTTCAATTTTCATTGGCTAAGTAAATCTTCTAATAATTCTAGAAATCCTCATTTGGTGGATAATTAATCACACAATCATTAACTATGTGATAAACAATGTCTGGAGTTTTATCTTTCTCACAAGTTTGCTTTTCTTTCACCGATCAATGAATGCATGATCATGTTAATGACCTTCAATGACCTACTGTAAATATCCATGGTTCATGTTATTCCACTCTTGAGAAGTTTCTAAGTGTTTGGTCTATATTGAACATTGCACATCTTGGATGGTTGAATGCTAAGTCAACTAACACGAGGACACGAGGATTCGAGTGTCTGACACGGACACAGTGACCCCCGGAATCAGGACACTTAGGACACATTATATATATATATAGACATATAGATCCAAATTTTTACAAATATTCAATAGAAATCATAATCAATTCACATTTAACATTAGTAATGACACATTTACAAATCAAATCAGTAATCACAATGGGATTATGAGACACATAGATAATTCATGATACTCATGATAGTCATTGATCAAGATGTCAATACTCAGGAGTCAGAACCATATTTCTCATTAAGTCATCAAAATCAAAATGTATTACATAGATGTCGGAATGCCATTGGCAAATGCCAAATAGACTAATAATAATAGCAAATACAAAAAGGGGTAGATCAAGATGGAAGAATGAAGAATCTCATCTATCAATAGTCCTGAAAAACGTGTAGATCAAGATGGAAAATGTGTCCTGGAATCAAGACACGTTGGTGACAGCACGGGACACACGTGTCCGAAATTGGGACACGCTGAAAAATCGTGTCCGACACGCTCTGTCAACGTGTCCGTGTCCGACACACGGACACGGGACATGCAGGCCCTTTTGGATTTGTCCGGTATCTTAGGTTGAATGCTTAGTTTGGGAAAGTAAATAATGTCGACTTACACATCCTAATCAAGTTAATCACATTTCTCTTAGCTCTCTCTAAACCACATCCAATCCTATAGGGAAGCCTCCTATGGCCTTGAGAGTTGACCTAAAAGTGGGAAATTAGCATTGTGGTGGCAATGGTACTTCTTTCTGAAGTTTCCCTTCATAGCACCATTGAGTTAAGACTTCCTCATTTAAGTACTAAATCAAGTCGTAGCAAGCTTCAAAAGAGTAATTTCAGATTTACAAGACTTGTTATCTCAGGAATTTTCCATTTCTAGAAATTTCATATTTTGGAATCCAATCATAGTCGATGTTTCACTTTTAGTGAAAATTGAAGAAAGTTAAAATTAGGGCTTCTACACTCAAGAAACTAAATACTTTTTTGGATACCCTTTACGGTGAACAACAAGTGTGTCAATCTTCATAATGAATGTAGACAATGAAAAATCAGGTCAAGATTAGGGTTTTTGCATTTAGAGACAAACATATTGTTGAATACCTATTCTGGTGACCAACTTGTGAGCCAAATTTCAGTTCATTCCTAGAAAATCAAAGGGATTCTGTCAGTTCTAGAAATATCAAGGGGCCACAAGATTACCCTACTAAAAGAAGAGTCGAGTTAAATGTTGCAGGAAACGTGTAGAATATGGTCGTACCATGCACGTTTCCATACGAAAACTCAGAAACGTGTGTGCTATGGCTTTAAAACACGTTTCCGACCATACAAATGTGCCCCGGGAATGGGAAATGCATTTGGCATTGCCAAAAAATATATTATGAGCCATACCAGTGTTCATACAATGTGTTTCATAAAAGACGTGGTTGATTCTTTAACTTGGTTTTTCTTTGGGTTTGATACAATTGATGACAAGTAATGGTAATGTTAAATTCTTAAAGTTAAAGTTGTCATTTCCTTTCTCTTCAATCTGCTGGAAATCCTCCATAGATCCCTCTTGAACCATGAGTTATGACTACCTCTTTAACAGCGACAAAAATCTGGAAGATCAAGGGATGATATTAGGAGCATTCTATTTCTCTTCTTCAGGGGAAATAGAATGCTCCTAATATCAAACAACAGCAGGAAGAATTCAGTCCAATCAATATTATTTTCCCTCTTTGACTGATACCAAATTCCCTTTGATCAGTATTTAGCATAATCTGAAGAATTTGGAATTCTAGTGACTTGATTTTCAGAATAACCTTCTGAACACTGTAACAGTATGGCACTAGAAGATCCGGCAATAGTTATGGGATCGGTGCTTTTATTTTTCTTGCATCTCTGCCATCTTTTCATTTGTTGCACAAAAGATTTCAAGGAAAATATATAGATCTATTTACTTGGCATTTCATATTCGTCATCAAGAAAACGCTCTCATACAAACTGACCACGAATAGTGTCTTCAGAAATCTGGAAAAGATCCCTTCAAGCATGCTGGAATCAAAGATTCTAAAATCTGCTATCCATGCAAACAATGCGTTGTGTGTATCATTCAACAACTTCTAGGAGGGTAATCCCAATGTTCCCCCAAGTTTCTAGGACATGGGAGTGTGGGATTGGGGAAACGCACATTGGGGACGTACAGAGACCACCCCAAAATTTTAGGGAAATTCAGGGGGGACGGGGGAACGTCTAGGTCATAAAAATTATAAAAAATATAAAAATTACAATCCCCGGCAATAACAATTCATCCCGTGTAAATACAGTTTAAGATGCTCCCTGTAAATACAATCTAATTCTTCAATGATTCAACACACTTCAACATTGTGTGAATCCATGGATAGATGTTGTAATGGGGAAATGTGACCTAAGGACCCTATTTTTTCATGATTCCAGAGGGCATCACATTATTTGAGGCTTTCAAGTCCAACATACAATTATGCAAGAGAGAACTAACAATCCTATATTGGGATCCTATTCATCAATAGCACCGTATGGCCCCCTCGTCTAGGCTTGCACCCCTTGCCTCTACCTTGAAACTCGAAGTTTATCCTCTAAGGACATTACTCAACACCCTACAATTTTGGTGAAACTTCCTAAACCAAGCATTAAAATAAGGTAGGATGAGAAAAAAATCCCCATGCTCAATAAGTGATTTGCTTGACTAAAGGGTACATTTTGTTTAAGGCAATGTTGCACGACTCGGACTCGGCAAAGACTCGGCTGGCATGTGACTCGTCAACTCAGGAAAGACTCAGGATAGACTCAGGACAAACTCGGAAAGACTTGACAAATAGAGAAAAAACTTAAAATATGGTAAATTTTGGGCACACGTGGAGGGCCAAGTAGTAACGCCAATGCAGTTGTTGTAATTGCAAATAAGAAGTCAAGTGGACAAGACAATAACTTATGTCACATTGTTTGGGTTCGAGTTTGGGTCGGCAAGGTTGAAGTTTGATTCAAAGTTGAATTTTCCAAAAAAGTTTTTGATTAAATTCAGCAATATAATATTTTATAAATTAACTTATCAAATATAATTTTATATTACATTTATATATAAAAAACATTTAATATTTAATATAAAAATTGTGCAATATAGTTAATATTTTACAAATTAAAATTAAAATAAAAGTTTATTTTTTATTTATATAAAAAAAGTTAAAACCATTATTTTATAAATTAAAATTAAAATATAATTTTATATTATATTTATACAAAAAACCATTTAATATTTAATATAAAATAAAAATATAATTTTATATTATATTTATATAAAAAATCCATTTAATATTTAATATAATAAATTGTGAATTGTCATAATATAATTATATTCTAATTGATATACAAAATATAATTTTTTTTATAAATTATAATAATTATTGTTGAAAGTTAATATTTTATAAACTAAAATTAAAATATAAATTTATATTATATTTTACATCTTCACGATGTCGATTTACAGGAACACCACACCAGTCCCGCAAATTTTCACAAGCAGAGTATCAAAACACCCGTCCTGCTCATTTCCACAGACAAAGCGTGCAATCAATGACTACCTATTTCGGAAATAGTATTTCCTTTAAATCACATACCCATCAACAATCAAAATACCCATCGGCGATTCTGCAGACTGGCATTAGACCATATTTGATTTTCCCTTTGATCGCTGAGTCTGAGCAACGAGTCCGAGCGAGTAAGGCTGAGTTTAGGGCGAGTTCCACAAGTTTCCCGGGTTAAGGCGAGTTCCACAAGTTCAAAACGAGTCTGTTGCGAGTACCCGGTTCGAGGGTTGACTCGTCCTTACTTGCGGGTACTCGCGAGTATGGGACGAGTGGTGCTTCACTGGTTTAATGTCATGATAGAGGAGTTCAACAATCAACACCACCAACATCAAGGTACATACGGAGGTCGATGTGCTTGATTAAATGACAATCCCTTAACCTCATACATGATAAAATCCAGTGCAAACCTTGCAATCCTAAAATCCTGAAAACTGTTACGTCTGTTGAATTCTGAATGGGATCTAAAATTCTACTTTTTGTATATGAACTCCGATGAGGTTGGGTTGGAACCACTCTCAAACATCCTGAAACAATTAATGGTAATGTTAAAAATTTTAAGTAAAAGTGGTATAATTTAAGAATTTAATATTACCATTACTACTGGAGTGCCTAGGAGCCCCCTACTTCACCAGTGCGTGCTTCAAAACAGGGGGACGAGCTACCCCCTGCGTTTCCTCAAGTTTCTCCAAATTGGGGACAAGGGGAAACGTTTCGCCAAAAGCCCCCAAGTTCTTGAGGCGTGGGCAGTGTGGGGGGCATGTCCTTGACCTTGGGGAACGCATCCCTGTGTAACACTGGGTAATCCATCAAGAAAAATAGACAACCTGAAGAATGCAACAACAGAAAATCCAATGACAATAAATCCAAAACAGGAGAAGTAAGTCTCCACCCAAAACACCAACTCCATCCAATGATAGCGACTTCTTTACGCATATAGATGTAAGCAAAGAAAAAATGTGTATATCCCCAATCCATCAAAAAGTCTATAGTTATCATCCCGGAAACCCCATCCATTGTGATGAAAATCACAAGTGTAACACTCATATAATATGAATGTAACAATCATCGAGCACTATTCTATTCCAAGGATGCTTTCTGTCAAGCTAACTCTTCTGCATGACTTCAAGAAGTGCGCCCTAGTTCAGTGTTTGCTTCTTCTCAATGCAAGGGATCTATTCTTGAGGGTTTGGGCACTTCATTTGTGTTATTCCAAGAGGACTGTCGTGCTATTCAAGTTGTTTATTCAATATCTACAAGAGGGCACACCACTTGAGCTATTTTTAACAGTTTGATGAGTTATTTCCAGGGTTAGGGAGCCTCACCTAGGCTATTGTTGGCAGTTGATCATACAATTAGCCTTCTTTTATTCCCAATCAAGGACTAGATTTACCATCTTCTATTCTTAATTTCTCTCTTATCTTAGATTTTCTTCTTGTTTATAAGGGAACGTACAAGCAACGAAGGTAATCTATTTTCATTTCCATCCTTTCTTCTTGAGATCTTGTTTTTCTAAGCAACCATTGGTGCTTGTTAGCCTTTCAATAGCTTGGGGGTACTTCTGCAATGATGGTGCCTAGCATGGAAAAAGTGACCGAGCCAATGTCTCTCTCTAGTAACTTGATTTTATAAATTGATTCTATAAAGTTAAGTGGGGTGCTTTTATTATTTAATGAAACAAAATCTTTTATATAGTTTCAGTGACTTAAGTGATATAAGTCATCTCAATGTGTCATGCCCCCATCCAAATGAGACTACTTGCAAATAATGTTTCACCAACCTACTAGTTGCATAGGTTGAGGAGGAGACATAAATTTTGTAATAAGGGAGCTATAGGAGCCAAAGGGACCTTAGTTTACCATATTCACATGAAAATAAGTCCAATAAATAATAAATGCTAAGAAAATAAGGTGGCATTGGTTCATGAAGACACTTGGAAGCTTGTGGAGCCTTTGGGTGACTAGATTCCCCACACACCTGGCATGACCTTCATCCAAATTCAAAACCCAAGGAGAATGTAACGTTCTTGGAGATTGAGGTGTTGTCAGAATGTAACGTTCTTGGAGATTGAGGTGTTGTCAGAATGTAACGTTCTTGGAGATTGATGTGTTGTCACATAGCCTAGCCTGAGCCAAGGAATTCGAATTAGGAGAGGAGTAACTACCTTGGAAGAGGAAGAGATTAAGAAGAAATTGTGTGCCACTTAGAAGGAGAATCCATGCACCCTATGACAACAAATGATGAAAGATTCTATGACACATATGACAAATTCATACCTATTTGCAGACCTATGATAAATCTGACATAATATAGCTAAAAATAGCCACCAAAGGGCGCATTTGGGAATTACAGGCAGCCATTCGAAATTGCAAAAGAGTAGGAGGATGAGGAAGGAGACAAGTGTCATAAGAGTTACTAAACCACTAAGATCAGTAGGAGGAATCCTACGGAGGGAAATTCGACCTTAGGAGGCCTCATGAAGTTAATAAAAGGATGTCATGAGGAAGGAGAACAACTTTGGATCATTTCTTAATTGGCCTTTGGCATTTTGGAGAGCTTTTGCTTGTCCATTGCATGGTGAGTGTTCACTCTCCCTGCTTGTGAACCAATTTCGAGGTAGTTGGATTCCTTTCCAAGTCGGTTGATGGAAAGGCCATTTAGACCTCTCATTGGAGTTGAATGAAGGTGATTTAGTTGCAGGTTGAAGATTCATACAGTTCTAGTTCTCACGGGAGTTGGAATCCTTTCCAAGTTGATTAATGGAGAGGTCATTCAAACCTCTCATTGGAGTTGAATGAAGGTCTTTTAGCTGCAGGTTGAAGGTTCATATAGTTCTAGTTCTCACTTATCTCCCTATTCTCTAACTGGTACTACACCCCTGCGCACTCTCCGCCCCCTGTGCGACCTCTGTCCCCTGTGCGGCACCTTTCCGCCTTTGCATGCAGCTTTTCACTTGCACAGGGCTCCTCACGCATGCGCGCGGGTCCTTCCGCCTACGCGTGACCTCCGTTCACCTACGCGGCTCCTTCCCAGCTCACGCCTGCACTCTTCCGCAGCCCTCCGCTCCTCACCCACACCTTTCCGCGGCTCCCTTCTGCTCCACGGCACTCCCGCGGCTCCCTGCCCACCTCCACGCAGCTCTCCCAGCTCGCGAGGCTTCCCCCCCCCCCCCCCCNCTTCCCCCCCCCCCATCCCTTCCACGCACCTCCCCACGCCTCCTCCCGCAAACCTCAAACCTCCGCCCTCCCCTTTCCTGCAACACGCAGCTCGCGCGACCTTCCTGCTTGCACACACCTGCCCGCAGGCTCTGCTCTGCCCCTCCGACAGCCCTTCTGCTTCTCCTCCCCACCTACTCACAACCCTATGCCCTCCATCTCCCGATCGCAACCCTAATCACCCATCCCACCACGTCCCTTCAACAGCGCATGAAGGACCTGAAAGAAGACAAAGAATCCGAGGGAATTTCCAAAACGACCACCTAGGATTACAACGACAGAGGCCAATTTCGATACCTCAAGTCAAGGTAACCAAGAATTCTACAGCCCCATGGATATTGCATTGGAATCAGATTCCGCATTTTGGACATCTCAAGTTAAGCAAATGCTCAGGAAACTGGAATCTCTCGAAGGCGAAAATGGTAGACTCCGTTCAAAGGTGGGCTCTCTTGTTGCTAGAGTCTCGGAAGTCGAAGGGGACAACTTATCCCTCAAGAAAATGATACAAGAAAGCAAAGAACAGGATTCTTCCCATCCCCAGATCGAAGCACTTCATGCCGAAATCCGGCACCTCAGGACCAAGCAAGAGGAAATCAAATCCCAACAGGCCTCCTTTAAACAGGAAACTGAGTCGCACATTAACTCATGGGCACAAGTAGTTCGAGGGAAAGGCAAAAACACTTCCCCTTTCACAGCAGTCAAGGAGGTCATACAAGCCAAACTTGTTGAAGAACAGACCAGACGAGCAAGGGAACTGAACTTGAAAGTAAGAGGTCTCCCTCAACCTCTTCCTTCCTCAGACCCTATGGGGGTAGGAGTCAGGTTCCTGCGGGATACCCTCGTATTATCAGATATAACCCTAGACGGAGCTTGGGTGGGCCATGACTTCATCCTCTTCATTAGATTCTGTAATGCAACAGACAAGCTCTGTGCCCTTAGAGCTAAACGTAAATTGTTCTCACTCCCCGACAAGATATTCCTTAATGAAGACCTTACCAGAGCGCAAGTTGCAGAGCTCAAACTGTAATGTCCCCCCTCTAATTAAGCATACCAAACACCCGCTAACCTATATAATTCCCTTAGGTTCGAGCGGGTACTGCATAAGAGGGAATTGACTAAATGGATTTGATACGTAGAGCACTAGAGGACATTCCTTCAACGTCAAATCATCAGTCGGATGGAAGAAGCCTTGTTTCTTTAGCCTTAAAAGTTAACATTAAAATAGATTTGCATGCATGCAAAAGTATAGCAGAAACCCTAAAAGCGACATGCAAACCCTAAAAGTTCATGAGATTCTATCTAAGAGGGTAATGAGACCAAAGAAGGATATTGATGATTATTATTGATTTTGGAGCTCTTGAGTAGTAGCACAGCGTGCGGCCACAACAGTTGGGGTTGAAGACAACGTCTTCAGCAAACGAGGTTTCGACAATGAAATATATGCCCTAGTCTCATTCAGGGTAAACCATCCAGGTTCACCATCCGCTCTTCAACTTATTCATCCACTTGCAGTTATCCAATATCCATCAGAGATTGTTTGCAGGGACACGTGTACAGCCGTAAGGCGGTTTTAGCTGAAAAACCCCAAATCATTCGCTAGGTCCTCGGATCTCTGTTTATCTTCAGAATACTAGCACCATTATCACTATCGGTATCATCCTCCAATACCCGGTGATTATCAAATCCTGTTTTGCTCATCCGGAGCAGTTCTCAGCAATTTGGGAATCACGGGGGTGTGAGCAGCTAAACCTCCAGTTCAATTGGCTAGCCTGCTTAGGGGTCTCAGAACTTCTGCATGTGTCAGGCATCCTCTCCGGCACGGGAAGACTACCACTCCTGCAAATTTTCAGCTACAATAGACACCTCCTTCACTGAAAACGTCACCCTTAGTTGATTAAGGGTTCATGCTGTTGGGGTATCACCGAAGGCAGGGAATACCAATTATTCACTAGATCAGCTCTTCAAGCTTGCATATTCTCTCAGGAGCATTTCAGCCGGCTTATCAATGGTAAGTGTTACATTCTATCCTGCAAACCCTAACCCTAAATTCAGCGATAATATAGGGCAATTTTGCATGGCAGTTTTGCATGCCTGGCTATTTAGTAATTTTGCATAGAATTAGTAGAATATCAGTATTTGGGATATTACAGTGGTATCAAAGCATGTTCCTTGCCAGTTGTGGGCTTGAACATGAGAAGTAGATGAATACAAAAGAGGACACTTTTGTAACCTATAGGAAACGAAGGAGTAGGTACACGGAGGACTTTGAGGATATCCAACTAGAAGATACCAACTCAGACATGGACCCAACAGGTATACACTCTGACAGGGGAAAAGAAACGGGAGAAGATGAGAACATAATGGAGTTTCGCAACCTAATAAGCGCATTTCAAGACTTAGCCAAAGTGCAAAAGGACGTACTTAATGCAATCAACAGATTATCGACGAAACCCGAACCAGGTAATAGCAGCACACCTCTCTCACCAGTAGATAGGGGGTCTACAAGCAGTAGTGGGAAACATGCATACACCAATATGCAGAACACACCCCACATATATAACAGACCTTCCAGTAGGCCTACTATGCCTCAGTTCTTGGCAGATTCAATAACAGGTCCAGTGTAATGTTCTGTTTTTATAAAAAGGGAATCACTGAGGACTAATAGGACTAGGAGCAGAAAGGTACATCAATTAAGTGTTATTAAGTCATTAGTGTTAAAGTCAACATGAAATTAGAATTGCATGCATGCAAAAGTGAAGCGTAAACCCTAAAAGTGACATGCAAACCCTAAAAGTACATGTTATTCT
>LPNX010451544.1:286265-302509 GCA_001517045.1 Pseudotsuga menziesii
GGGCCAAAGAGAATATCTATTGTTATTGTGGATTAATTTTGGGGTTTCGAGCAGCAGCATAGTGTGCAGCCACGACAGTTGCGGTTGGAGATTGTGTCCTCAACTAGCGAGGGTTTGGCAATGAGATATTTGCCCTAGTCTCTCATTGGGATAGATCATCCAGTTTTATCCATTGCATCCATCATATACTACAGTATTCAGAGACACAGCAGATTCGGAAGGGATATTAGCAGATCCACGTTTTGCAGCCGGAAGTAGCAGGGAAAACACAGAAGGATTCATTGGGACCACAAAACCCAGACTTTCCTCCGCATGTCAGCTTCCTCTTTCTCAGCAAGCCTATCCTACGATATAGAGTGATTATCAGCCATCAGTTTGCTCACCTGGAGCAGCTATCAGCCAAACATATTAGTTGGGGGTGTGAGCAGCAAAACTGCTAATCAATTTGCTAGGGCACTTACAGGCAACCAAACTTCTGCATGTGCCAGTCCATCTCTCCGACATCAGCAAACGAACAAGCTCAGAAAGTTTCAACCCGAACGGAACTCTCCTCCTACAAAAATGTCACCTTCAGTTTGGAGGGTTTTTACGGTACTGCGTAACACCGAAGGAAAATAGCATTATTAGACCACCCATCCAGATCCTTATGTATTCAGCTATCTCTGGAGTCATTATCAGCCAAAATATCAGTGGTAAGTGTTAATTTCTCTCTGCAAAACCCTAACCCTAATTCAGCGATATTTTAGGGCATTTTTGCATGGCGAGTTTGCATGCACAGCTATTTTGAAAATTTGCATGAGATTGAGTGTGCGAGTCACCACTATCATAGAACATTAGAGAATATCAGTATATGGGATATTACAGTGGTATCAGAGCATGATCCTTGCCAGCTGTGGGCACATAGCAATTGAATAAAAGTGCATGTTAATGCATGCATGTACATGCAAATGCATGTTAGTGATGTTGGTGAAGTGCATGTCAAAACAAAGGTTTTTCTTTGCTAGCTTGTGAGAACATGAAGACAATGAGAAGGATATTGACTGGAAATTGGCAGAGGTTAGCAGTACTTTAAAACTTGCCTCGATATCAGGAGTATCTAGCCTTTGGTGATGAGGTATGTGCAACATTGTCCTTTCAAGATTATTACACCATCAAGTTCGGGAGCCAGCCCAAGGATTTGGATGAGGATCTCCTTAAAGGTATAGTTGGGGGAGGGAAAAAAGATGAGCATGAAGTACAGGTTGTTGGTGAGCTTCATTTGGAGTCAACAGTATATGGTGAGGATGTGCATGAGGAGATCGCATTAAAGCCATCCTGTGAGTCTAGCAACACAAGCACATTCGCTAGTCAAATTGTGGACAACCCGTGTGATGAGTTGGAGTTGGTATACTCTTCATCACCTATAGCAAGAGTCCAGAAAGTTATGACGGGCGAAATACATGAGGTGCAAGGCAATGAGCACAACAGTCGAGACAATGAGTTTCATGCAGCAAATCAAACACCCACCAACCTATTTAATTCCCTTAGGTTCGAGCGAGTACCGCATAAGAGGGAATTGACCGAATGGATTTTATACGTAGAGCAGTACAGGACATTCCTCCAGCGTCAAATCATCAGTCGGATGGAAGAAGCCTTGTTTCTTTAAGCTTAAAAGTCAACATTAAAATAGAATTGCATGCATGCAGAAGTAAAGCAGAAACCCTAAAAGTGACATCAAACCCTAAACGTTCATGAGATTCTATTTAAGACGATAATGACACCAAAGAAGGATACTGATGATTATTATTGATTTTGGAGCTCTTGAGTAGTAACACAGCGTGCGACCACAGCAGTTGAGGTTGAAGATGGTGTCTTTAGCTAATGGGGTTTCGGCAGTGAAATATCTGCCCTAGACTTATTCAGGGTAAACCATCCAGGTTCACCATCCGCTCTTCAACTTATTCATCCAGTTGCAGTTATCCAGGAACCATCAAAGATTGTTTGCAAGGTCACGTGTGCAGCCGTAAGGGGGTTTTAGCTGGAAAACCCCAAATCATTCTTTGGGTCCTGAGATCTATATTTATCTTCAAAATACTGGCACCATTCTCATCATCGGTATCATCCTCCAGTACCCGGTGATTATCAGATCCTGTTTTGCTCATCTGGAGCCGGCTTATCAGTGGTAAGTGTTACATTCTATCTTGCAAACCCTAACCCTAAATTCAGCTATAATATCGAGCAATTCAGCTATAATATCGAGCAATTTTGCATGGCAGGTTTGCATGCCCAGCTATTCAGTAATTTTGTATAGAATCAGTAGAATATCGGAATTTGGGATATTACGCAAACAATCCAGGGAACAGGTCGCAGTAGCACGAAAAGCAGGAAAATGGGCGGTTATCAGAAACCTTCGTGCAGTTATTCGAGACGCCTTCCCCCCTAGATGGACGCCTCGAACAGGAAGCTCTAAATGACAGCGTCAATTGGAGAGATGGCAGGGCACAAGCATCAATGTCCGTTGTTGGAATGCAAATGGGTCTTTCTAGTCATCTCCAGGTCTCCTGTATGATGCACTCGCATCGGCTGATATCCTCCTCGTGACCGAGACTCATGAGAGCCCTGTACAGCCTCTCGTTGATAGCACAGGTTACCATTGGTTCTCAGCCTGCAGACAGGAAACAAGGAGCTCTGGTGGAGTCAAGGGATTAGGAGGAGATGCTTGCTTGGTTAGAGACTCTCATCGAAAGAGGGTCTCCTTGATGGCCTCTGATGAGTACGCCAGATTCTTGTGGATCAAGGTCAGAACCAAGATCTTCCCCCTGAGACATGTCTACTTCGCAGTTTGCTACTTTCCACCTGCGTCCTCATCATTTTCCATCCACAAAGGAGTGGACGGGGACCCTTTTATGGATCTATACACTGGCATCACTCAGTACTCTGCTGACAGGGAGGTCATGCTTATGAGGGATTTTAATGCTCATACTAGAGACCTCCAGATTCCTATCCATGATTGACCCGAAGATGTGTTTTGTCCTGAAGGACTCGACCCTGCCGCAATAGGTCTCCACCAAACTTCAGAAGATGCCCTGGGGCCCACTACAGCATACGGTAAGCATCTCCTGCAGTTAGGGGAATCCCATGGGTTGCTTATTCTGAACGGCCTCCCTTGCTTCCCGAACTCCCACTTCTTCACGTGCTGGCGACATGGAGGCGAGGCTAGTGTGGTGGACTACGCCCTAGCCAACCAAAACTTGCTCCCCTTTATTTGAGACCTCTCTATCTCCCCTATCCCCTAGCTGACTACGCACTTCATTTTCTCTTCCTCCAAGTCGACCCCCGCCTTCCAACCCTGCTCTCCCCCAACAGCCACCCCTCCCCACCTCGAACCACCTTTCGTTTCAACGAAGGTGACCCCGACATCTTCCTATCAGATCTCCGCCGGATTCTTCCTCCTGAAGCCCATTTCTCCTCACTCGACTCATCCTCTGCCAAGTACCAATGCCTCTCGTCTGCAATCTGGGAAGCAACAGTTAACTCCTTCCCCCACTCCACTCGTACCTCCTTGCCACTGCTAAACCTGGCTCCTGCCCCATGAAAAAGTGGTACGACAAGGATTGCAAAACACTTCACCTAGAACTTCATCATGCCTTCTTCCACTCCTGCCCGACCTACCTCGACATCCAAAGATCTTACCACTGTCTCCTTCATCGCAAAAAAATGGCATTTTGTCTCTCGGAGAAGACGGGAACTCTCAACCCTCCTTGCCCATTCCCCCAAACAGTTTTGGCATAAGATCCTCTCCCGGGGCTCCCCTCTGTCACCCGAACCCTGCTTCCATGTTCTCGCACACATCTAAGCTCTATAGCATTCTCAGCCATGCTGACATTCATGTTGCTTCCCCGCCCTCCTCCTGCCACCTCTTCACTAACAACGATGTCACAGAAGCCATCCAGGCGATGAGCAGCAACAAGTCAACAGATGAGGAAGGCTACAAGTAGAGTTCTTCAAGCATGGTCTCTAGGTTCTGGTTAGCTACTTGGTTGATCTCTTTAACCAGGTGGTGCGTGAAGGATTTCAACCGGTCTGGTCTCATCATATCATCCATTTGATTCACAAGTCAGGAGCCACCTCTGACCCTAACAACTATAGAACGATCATGGTAGGCCACACGTTCTCAAGACTTTATGCTACTGTTCCCCACGTGAAGCTTTCCAGCGATTTTGAACAAAGAAATCTTAGAGCTCGTGGTCAAGTAGGGTTCAGACCAACACATCAGACTATCGACCACATTTTTACTCTCCGAGCCGTGATTGAGGACGCACGTCACCACTCCTCGAATGTATATTGTTGCTTTGTAGATTTTCGACTCAGTTTTGAGAGAGGATTTATTGCAGGAACTATCCTATTGACGGCTATTATGTGCCTATACGAGTCTGTTCGAGGCCGCCTTTGCACAGCTCGAGGATTATTAGAGTTCATCCGTAGCACCATTGGGGTGAAACAAGGTTTCCCGCTCTCCCCCACCCTGTTTGGAATCTACATTGAAGAGTTGGAGACCTTCCTCCATGAGCATACCCAAGAAATAGATGGGTGCCTCCTCCACCAGGTCCTAATCTCTATCCTACTTTTCGCTGATGACATCGTACTCCTATCTTCCTCCCCAAAAGTTCTGCAAAGACAGCTTGATGCCCTCGCCCTGTTCTATGAACTCTAGAAGCTGACTATGAATCTAAGCAAAACAAAGGTTATGATCTTCAATTGGGTAAAGAAAACCTCATACTTTTGTTTCTTATTTAAAGGCAAGGAATTTGAGATCACCAGTACTTATACTTATTTAGGAGTGCAGTTTTCTAGTCCCCGCTTCAGTCCACGACCAGCTCTCCAGCCTCGAATCAACAAACGGTACAGGTCCCTAGCCTTGAGAGATACTGTTTTTATCACCATTTCCAGGATATCTCATCCAAGATGGACCTGCTAAACACCTTGATCCATCCCACTGTTCTATATGGATCAGAGATCTGAGGCTCCTCCCTACTCGAGTCAGATTGGGCATCAGCTGAAAGAGTCCAGATCCTTCTTCTCCGACGTATCATCAGATGTAAGTAGACAGTGCCACAGCACATCATCCTCACTGAATTTGGAGCCCAGCCCTTCCGCCTCGATACAGTTTTCATATTGGTTTCCTTCCTGCATCGAATTCGAGGATTAGCCGACTTATCAAAAGGTCGAGACAGGTACCCTTTTCTAGCTTATTGCTCTGCTCAAACTATCGCTCGTTCTACCCACCCAAGCAGGGCCAAGTGTTGGCTCACAGGAGTCTCGAGCCTTCTTGCTTCAGTGGGGATCAAGTTAGATCGTCTTCCCCCATTCCACTACTCTCTGGATGCCCCTGGGCACCTTCTACCTACCTGACAAGAGTTAAATAAGATCATCGGAGATGATATCTACAAGCAGTTTGTCCAGGTTACTTGGATTAATCCTCCAGGAGGATTGCGCCCAAAAATGGCCTTTTATGCTGAGCATTTCTTGGAGATCAGAGATGGGTTCATTGTTCAGCACCAGTATACGTTTCGCCATTGGATGCACGCTCTTCGAATCCCTCTCGGATAGTTCAAAGTAGAATCACATAGACTCCGGGTAGAGTCAGACCACCAGATTGATAGATCAAATAAGATCTGCCAACTGTGTCATCTACAAGAAGTGGAAACCGAGTCATATTTTATCTTGAGGTACCCTGTCTACTATGAGATCAGAGGACGCTTCTATTGCTTGTTCAGGGGGCCCCAAACTCTAGCCACTTTCTTTAGATATACCAATCAGAGATGTCTAACGCTTTATATTCAGGAGGCCCTCAAGTTTCGAGCACAGATCCTCCAGCCTCCCATTAGACCAGACACCACATAGCGGATCACGGCGTTCTACAGCATGCTACCGTCTTCCAAGGGCATCAAGAGATCTACCGACCTCGACATCGACCCAGCCCCCAAATCAATAAGGGTTGAGGTTTCTCAACCCACGAGATCTCAGCAGCAACTTCATACTAGACCTCCCTCCGAGAGGCGCTCAGGACCCTCCAGACCTAGTCGACATCTGGGCAACAAACACTTTTGCAATTCCCACGCCTACTTGTGTTTGCTGCCCCTCGCCTACCTGTTCTGAATCGGGGCAATAGACACTTTTGCAATTCCCCCAGTTTTCTTCCTTCAGCCTCGGATGTTAGGAGTACCAGACTCTCCTCAGTCACTTTGGCTCCCGAATCTTGTCCACCTGAGCTCTTTCGCCCCTGTGCAGGGTTACAAGGTTGGAACTGGCGCAAAAGCTCTCCCATGCTATAGCCTAGCTCGCCTTGTACATCTTCACTTCTTTCTATTTTCATTGCTTATATTGTATTTCCTTTAAGGGAGATCATTTGATCCTCCCACATGCATAACATATCATTGTAACCGACAGTCTCGTTGACCTACTTTGTGGTCATTAGTGGGCATTAATAAAATTATCTTATCTTATTTTATCTCATTCCCACTTCACCATTCCCCATACTTTCATGTTGATGGCGCACTTGTTGTAGTGGTGCTTGTCCTTTGTTGAGTATATTTGATGCCCAAGCTTGGGTATATGATGTATGACTCTGTACTCTTATGTCCATATGCTCTGTAACTCGAAATATCAGAAATCTGTGTGTAAAAATCTTGCATTCTCATGCTTTTGAGTCACTAGTTTTAATGAAACTGACTTCAAGCTTGAAACAGTTTATACCAGATTTGTATGAGAGCTTTTCTCTGAGTTGGATGTTGTTGGGATAGTAGTTTGTAATATGTATGTTGTAGAGGGCCATTATATGTTATGTTACCATCTGAACCATTTATTCTACTTTTCATGTGTCTAATTTAAACTAGTAATTTAATTTCCCCATAAGCAAACTCCCTGAAAGTTACCATATAGATGTTGCGCCTCATAACCAGTTTGCAGAGCTTAATAATATAACCACGAATAATTATTGCCATTGATGTCTGATATGCATCCCCATACTCTGTTCTTAAAGTTGGGAGGGTCGTACTACATTTGGAAAGCTAAAAGCAAGTTGCAGAAGTGTTTAGAAAGTGTATAAGCATTCATAATATGCATTAGGATGTCCTAAGACCCCAAAAGCCCTTCTATACAAAATTTGAAGTCATTTGGGTCAACTTGGGTTTCACTAGTCCAAAGCTAGAAATTGGCCAAAATTGTGCAAACTTAGATAACATGTCAAAATGAAATTTCTGATTCAACCATTGAGTGTCTGAGGTCTGTTAGGATGTTTTAGATCCCATAGGGACCTTCCATAAGAAAATTGGAAAGGTTCAATGGTGTTTGGAACCAAACCAAGAAAGACTAGTTTACTATTTTTTCCTAGATTCGAAATTAGACAAAGTATTGAAGGAGGAGGTGTGTGAACTGTTTGTGAAAAGTCTTGAGCTATACCAGACTAAGAAGTCACATATATCAGTTTGTCAAACCTATCAGAACCTAATATCACTTCTCTTGAGCCTCCGCAGTTATCTCATATCCATGGAGTCAACGTGAAATCCAATGTCAATGAGGGTCTTGGAAAAGAATGTTTTCAATGTCAATGTTTTGAAGCCTCTTTGAAACATTTTCGATAGTGTGCCTAGTTTCCCCAAAGGGTTACATTACAATGGTATCAGAGCATGGTCGTTGCACATGTGCATTAAAACCATGCATTGAAGAAAAAGTTGCAACCATGTCTTACTATTATGATGACTCCTCTGAAGATGATTATGAGCAATATGAAGAAGAATGTGAATGGTATGAGGAAGGGTTGCAATCTTGCAACACTTCTTACAATTTCATAAGGGATGAGGGTTATTCTTATGACCCTATGTATTGTGAATATGTATGTGCCAAACCACCACGAGCTACTCTTATGAATGAATTAGAAATCTTGAAAGCAACATGTAAAACTTTACCCCAACAATATCAAGCATATCTTGCTATGATGGGAGAGTCACACAAGACCACTCTTTTTGAAGACTTTGTTGAGTGGGTGTTTGGATATAGGCCTAATAGTCCAAATGTGAACTCATTACGAAACAATCAGCAATCCACATGTTTGGAGGAGCATGAAAGGAGTAATAATCAGCTTACTTGTGAAAAGAACAGTGAAATATCCTTCTCTATAGATGAGGAACTTATAAACAAGTTTGTGGACCACATGTTGTGGGTGTGGAAGAAATTTCGGCATAAAGAAGATGAAAAGAGCCTAGATACACCATTAAAGGAAGAAGCAGAGAATCATAAAGTGGAGCATCAATCACCTCAAGGTGATTGCAGAGAAGAACATGAAGACAAGCACAAAATCCTTACTGATGGGGGTTGTGCAAATCAAAGAACATCTACTGATAGATCCTTCAAATGTGAAGGAGTACTTACTGATGGGTGCTCACAACTCTGTGTTGGTGACATAGAGATCAGATTTGAGAATGTTGTTGCAAGACAAAGTTATCATGAGCATGAAGATGAAGACCTTGTGGCAGATAATGAAGAACCAAGATCAACTTCCCCATCACCACTTGAGCTTCAAGAATTTGATCAAATCAACAAGAACGAAAAAGAGAGGTTCGCTCCCATGAACCATCCTTCATTGAAGGGTCTTTAAAGATGAGTGAAAGGAATATCCATGAGTCCCTTAGCTTACTCCATGACACTCAAGCACTAGTATCAAATTCTTGCTGGAAGATTTCTTCATTGGAGGAGTCATCCTTCCTTGAAGACATGGAAAAAATTTGAAGAGCAATGTGCAACATCAAATGTAATTTCATGTCTTTGCTTTTTGATAGAAACAATTTGGTTGATCTTAATGAATGGTTACATGAAGCATACTTGAATAATAATGAGTATATTCATAAGCTCAAAACTCAAAATGAGCAACTTCTTAAGAGGTTGCAAGATATTGTTCTTCCTCCTATGTTCCAGATTGTCCTATGGCAGATTGCTTGGAGGATTCTCATGACATGATGAATCATGAGAAACATGGAAACTTGCATGTGCTTGATGTGTTTGATGATGAGGCTTATGAGAGCCAAGAACTTGTAGTGGTAGAAGAGGAACTTGAGTTGCCTCTTGATAATGGTTACACACTTTTTGAAGAAGTGCATGATTCCACTACCTTGGAACCAACTATTATCACATCTAGTAGTCGGGTTAGCATATTCTATTTTTCAGATACAGTACATTAGCCAAATCTCTTACATAAGAGATGTTGAGCTAAGCAGTTTTGACGGATCATTATTTTATTTGTGGTACTCTCCCGTGTCAAGACTGAGTCTCAGGACACTTAGATTTGAGCACTAATGTAGCCATTTAGTCATTTACAGAGCAGTTATTGATGCCCAGATTTATATCAGTGCTTTCTCATTAGACAGATGATGGTTCAGATGGATTACATGCATATGATTATGACTCAGCTTTTATGATATTGTGTTATGGTTATCGTTGCTTTTATCTTTATCTTTGTGACATGTATTAACATGTAGTGTCATGATCTGGTGGTCATAATTATATGGACTTGGATGTATTTGTATTATGTATTGATGTCCTTACTTAGACTTGGAAGTTCGTGATCTATACTCATTGGTTTTACCCTCCTTAGGGAGAATAGAGGTAGTCATTCCCACCATTGTTTAGGCTTGCTAGTGTTGGCTTCATCTTTCACTATCTCCACCCATCCATTACCTTCCAGTTTTGTTTTTAACCTGACTTACTACTTGACTTGTGGCATGGAGGACCCTTCCCTGCTAGAACCTTTGTTGGACAAACCTCCATGTTTATATTGTGTCTCGGCTCTGAGTTGGTGATAGAACTTGCCTTTGGTGAGTTGGATTGTATGCCTAAATCATTCTGGTCGGTTGTCCCAATGTTTGGCACTGTGTAGAACTCCCCCTGGTCACTTGAGATGTTGTTGGCTAAAACTGAAAGCTCATATACTAATTATATCGGACATGTTTATATGCGCCCCTAGAAAATGAAAATGCTAAAACTGAGTTTCTTCACATATGTGAAGAAAGGGCAAGAGCAATTAAATGCTAAAATACTCCTTGAAGGGTATAAGAAAAGGTCCAAAAAGCAATGGATAAATATATGCTATATCCAAATATTGCTAACCTTATAAATTTGAATATGTCATGGATGAAAGCTGCAATTAGCTGTGCTTTTAAGCACTGTTGAAGTCCCCAAAAGGACATATAGGCCAAAAAGGCCATGGAAATAAAATTGATGATCCTAATCGAAACTGGATCAAACTTGATGTAGACATGATGCCTAAGTTGAATAAGCACTCTTTGAACAACTCAACCATTTGTGAGGCACTACCATTCCTTGTGTTGGTGTTTGTCTAGCATGTGGTTATAGTGAGTTTTTCCTTTCCATATCCAAAGTGTCATGATGTTAAGTAGGAAGTCGTCCTTTGCCCTAGCCTTGTCAATTTCAGCCTTCACCCTTCACTAGCAAATTGACTACAACTATGAAGTGATTATAGTCCTAAAAGTCTGGTCTAAGTAATAATAAATAAAACCCTGTATATGTATTTGGGTGATGTACCGCCAGTGAAATGACTGCTACTTGTTGAGATTGTTGCTTAAATGATTTGTAGAGCATGTCTTAGCCTTATAACACTTGCAGCAGATGGATGATGGTCTGAGTTATATTATTGGTATCTGGTCATTTACAGATGGTTATATTGTCTATTGGATAGGGTTGATGATCAAGTAAAGACCTGAGAGGGGTATGAGTATACACCTTAGATGGATTTGGACCTCTCTGAATCTAATGGGATAGTTTGTTTTCATTTCTGGGCTCTTGCAGAGATGGTCAAGCTCATTTTACTCTCTGGATGCAATTTTGCTTCACAGGATGATGTGTCTGAGCAGGGAGATGTTTTTATTGGATCTCCTAGGGCGTTGCATGGGGCATAGGGGGTGCAGCCACTAGATTGTACCATAATACCCCCATCCCAGAGAGCCTAGTGGGCTTAGTTTGACAACGCAAGAACCCTCGGAGGCTATTTTCGCAGGTTCACGTTTCCCGAGCCAGATTAAAAAATCATTAAATGGATATTGAAGAAATCGATTTGGGCTACTGAGGCAAGGAAATGACATGGGATGAGTCATGACGATGAGAGTGATGTCCTCCGCACCTTCTCCAGCAGTTACAGCACCTGATTGGGCCCACACCTATTTTTTGGGCATTTTTATATTATTTTTTGGAGCTTTTGGGAGGCTCACGATTTCCTCAAGGAGGCACAAAGTCAAAAAATTAAAATATTATATTATTTTATTGTGCCATGGGACACCCAGAGGGAGTTAGTTAACACTCCATGGACCCACCATGTGCTTCATTTATTTCTTGTTGAGTGGGGTACCCTCTTTATGGGTGATTTGGTCCAATTTGGTACTTTATGGTTATATTGATCCATGTATTGTATAACCATTGATTAGAACATTTTATCTTTTAATCTTAGTCACTCGTTTTGAAAGTGGTTAGGATTTTGGTTCTCTCGTTCCTATTTAAAGGAGAGAGCTTCTCATTTTTAAGGGGTCTTTGGCTGTTGGATCTGATTAATAGAAAGATTTTTTTGTGGATATTTTCTGGATCTACTTTGCATCTGATGTTATTCATTGGTGATTGGAAAATCTCTTGCTTCCTAGCATTCGGAATATTTTGTGAGATCTATATCTTTCTTCGGGATCTTTGTCTTGTCTACAGGAGGGCATTTTCAGCTGGAGCGTTTTGCAAGGGGACCTCAACTCGCTCGGATTGTCTTCGTCTTATATCAGGGGGTTTTCATTAGCTTCATTGTGATCTATGATTACATCTTGTTACTTTTCTGTAGATCTAGCCTTTTCTTTCATGGTACAGCAAATCTGATACTGTTGACATTTGCTTGTGCAAGATAGGGGGGCGCATTGGTCACTTGGAGCATAACCTTGGTCCTAGAACTCACTCAGATCTTCCAGAACTGATCGGGATGGCGAGGATCAGCATCATCAAGGCATCTACAAGCATTTCCAGGTAAGATCTAACAGGTAAGTCTCTTCTCTTTCAGATCTCAATCCATTGTACCTACTTTTCTTCAAATTTTTTGAAAAAACTCCAAAATAATAAAAATCCAAAAAACAATACTTAATTGGGGAACCGCTTGATCTTTGAACAAACCATTTCTGGGTTTCGTAGATTGGGAATCCCTCTCACTAGATCATCCTCAATGTTGTCCAAATTGTGACTGGTTTTCCCTAAATCTGACTTTCTGGTTGCTCAAACCCCAGCGCCCCTACTAAAATGTTGACTTTTCCAGATTTGACTTTTTCTAGAAAATAGTCACATGGGTTTGTAGATCAGGTCTCCCTCATTCCAAAACACCCCCAACGTTGGGCTAGTTCCATCTAGGTAGCCCTAGATCTGAAAAACTGACTTTCAGCCTCCTAGCATCCCTTATCAGATTTTGACTTTTCCAGATCTGATTTTTCTAGAAATTTTCTAACTTGGGTTTGTAGATCAAGCCATCCTGATCTCATCTCCACTCCAACGCTGAGTTGATAGTCTCCTGGTTGTCCTAGATCTGCAAATCTGCCTCTCCAAACCCTAGCGCTAGCCCTCCTTCTGCTAGTTTCACTGTAACTTGAATCTTTCGAGCCAAACACTTTTCTGGGTCCATAGATCAAGGCATCTCCCAGGTGGGTCCACTTAAACGATGTGCTGATACTGACTCCATTACCCAAAGCTCAACAGGCACTAATCTCCAAGCATAGCGCTAGCCCTCTTTTGACCTCTTTCCCCTGAAAGTTGACTGCTCCTTGATGACTCAAGTAATCTGACATTGTCATATCTCTCATTGAGTCTATCCCTTTGGTACTAGACAGTCCCAACTCTGTCCTTACTCACCCTGTCTCAGTTATGTTTCCCAAGACAGCGGTTATCTTCATTAGTTGCTAGTACCTCAACCCTAGATCTAGTATTACCTCTATAGGTCACTTGTATTTCACTTTGGATCAACCCTCATAAGACTGAAACCCTCATCCAAAGCCCAAGTCCACTTAGCATTATCATCCATAAAACTAGGGTTTCCAATTACCTTACACCTTACGTACCTCAAGCCATACTTGATCTGATCTGGTGTCTTGGTCTGATCTCTCCTGTCGGGAGTAGATCTGGGTCTCCCCTGTTGTTGTCTTAGACTTAGATAACATAAAGCGAAGACTGCCTTGATTGGCATGACAACCATCCATTTGGGAGTCTAGGCAGTCTTGGTTCCACCTCCTTAGTTGCTTACCCCTCTTCCATCCATCCTGGATCCACCTCACACAGGAAACTACAAGGTTGGTGATAACACCAACCTATGAAGAAATTTTCACACTTTGGAGGGAGGTGCATGTTCCTACCCCTATGGATTCTTCACATGATGAAAATTTTGCATTTTTATCGTTTGAGTGAGTTGGTTCATTCTCCTACATCCTACACTTCCATATTTTGCAGCAGTCATCCTAATGAAGTATGGGTGAAAGGTTTCCTTTTGATGCCGCCACATGAGGAGTATGAAACTTCTATCTCTCATTTTGATGATGACATGATTAGAACACCATCTTCTTTACATTTGCAACAGCATCCTTTGTTACATTATGATGATACACATCTACATGGATGCACCTATGAGGTTCACTTGAGTCACTTGGAGACTCATGACTTTCCTTGCTCCTTGCTTACTCCATTTGATGTTGGAGGAACTTCAGCCAACACTTGGGTAAAGAGATATATGGTTGAAGCACCTTATTATTGGCAGCAACATCTCTTGTTATTTCTTGATGATATACATATTCATGGGTGTATTGTTGAGACTTATTTGTGCCACTTGAAGTCTTCATGTTTGCTTTGCTCCTTATTTGGTTTAGATTTTAAAGGAGGTTCTTCATTCACTTCTTCGATGAAAGAATACATGGCTGATTACTTTGATGCATCTTACATTCTTTTGGAGAAACATTATAGGACATGGGATCCTTACCCATGTCATTGGAACATATTTGGTATAATACCTGATGCTTGTGCATATGGGCCACATGCTAATCTACTTACTTGGATGTACAAGCACTTTCCTGATTCTTTGATGATGTACCTTGTTGATGTACATTTGTATGAGGTTGTTATGTACTTCCATGATCTATCTTTTGTACTCATAATGTTTGGAAGGGTGCAATACAAGCAATGGGATCCCGGTATTACTTGGTTTCAATTTCAACTTCAAAGAATTATACAAGAGCAAAAAGAGTTGAAAGTTCAGAAAAGGTTTCCAAAATATGGAGGTAAAGGTTATTTGTGCAAATTTTGTTTAGATAGAATTAATTAATTTCTTGGTGTTTTAGTGGTGATGTCACATGAGATATCAATATGCAAAATCCACATCTCTTTCCTTTTGAAAACACAAAATTGCAGCACATGAGTGCCATTACTCAGATGGCAGCTAATGAAAATTAAGGAGAAGAACCATAAGAGAGTACTTGGTGCAATGGAAGCAGTTACAAGTGAGGATGCCACTTGGGAAGATGAACAAATTTTGCAGCATCTAAACTTATCATTGCTTGAAGACAAGCAATCTTAGTTGCGAAGGACTGTTATGTCCCTATCCAAATGAGACTACTTGCAAATAATGTTTCACCAACCTACTAGTTCCCTAGGTTGAGGTGGAGACATAGTAAGGGAGCTATTGGAGACATAGTAAGGGAGCTATAGGGCCCAAAAGGACCTTAGTTTACCATATTCACATTAAAATGGTTCCCATAAATAATAAATGCTAAGAAACTAAGGTGGTGGTTCATGAAGACACTTGGAAGGTTGTGGAGCCTTTGGGTGACTAAATTCCCCACACACTTGGCATGACCTTTATCCAAATTCGAACCCAAGGGGAATGTAACGTTCTTAGAGGTTGATGTGTTGTCACACAGCCTAGCATGAGCCAAGGAATTTGAATTACAAGACGAGAGTAACTAACTCCGTTGAAAGAGGAAGAAATTGGAAGACATTGTGTGCCACTTGGAAGGAGATTCCTTGCACTCTATGACAACAAATGATGAAAGATTCTATGACACATCTGACAAATTCAGACCTGATTGCAGACCTATGAAAAATCTGACATGAAAAGGATAAAAATAGCCACCAAGAGGGCGCATTTGAGAGTTAGAGGCAGCGATTCGAAATTGGGAAAGAGTTAGAGCATTAGGAGGAGACAAGTGTCATAAGAGTTACTAAACCACTAAGATGAGTTGGAGGAAGCCTATGGAGGGAAATTCGACCTTAGGAGGCCTCATGAAGTTAATAAAAGGATGTCATCAGGACGGAGAACAACTTTGGATCATTTGTTAATTGGCCTTTGGCATTTTGGAGAGCTTTTGCTTGTCCATTGCACGGTCCGTGTTCACTCTCCCTGCTTGTGAACCAATTTTGAAAGAGTTGGATTCCTTTTCAAGTTGGTTGATGGAGAGGCCATTCAAACCTCTCATTGGAGTTGAATGAAGGTGTTTTAGTTGCAAGTTGAAGGTTCATACAGTTCTAGTTCTCACTTATCTTACAGTTTTAGATACAGATGAGGGACATTAGAGAGAAAAGAAATTTGGAGAGCTAAAAGGAAAAGAAGGGAGCAAGAGGAAGGAAGGGCACATTTCCCAAGGCAAGTTGTGGGCATGCATTCCCAAGAGACTTCTTCCGAGAGGCTTTAGCATTTATGGAAGATCATAAAGAAAAAAATATGAAGACCGAACATCATATTTGAAGGCTGTACTTCAGCATTTAATGCACAGATATTATTTCCAGGGATTGGCACAAATTTCAAGTTTCAACACTATTTATTGTAGATAGACTATACAGTTCAGTCCTGTACCGTACAGCAAATCAGGGTATTGTTTTTGAAAAGCAAGGACAGCAAAGTACAGGCCATATAGGCTCTACATATTGCTGGGCACGACAATCAATTCTAGGCACATTTTTCGACAAAAGTACATTTATTTAATGCTTCTATGTTTTGCTCCTGTAAAAATTCAGAAATTTCTCCTGTGAGCATTTAGTAAAATTTCTCTCATAGAAGAAAAAATCGGCGAAAAATCGCCGCTGTCACGAAAAATCGCGATTTTTTGTAAAAAGCTGACCACGCGAGTTTTTCAAAAAATCGGCGATTTTTCCTTAAAAATCGCGCCACGATAGAAAACCACGGCGCAGCGACTGAAGGT
>LPNX010451557.1:18521-38458 GCA_001517045.1 Pseudotsuga menziesii
GGCAGCTTAATTTTGTCATTTGCGGTTGAGGAGATGACCTGGAGACACTTGTGTACCTGAGGAGAGACCGTTGCTGTTTTAAAACGAATCCTTAAGCTACAATATTTGAGAAATTGGTAAGTACCTTGCTACAAAACCCTTATAGCTCAAAAATTTGGGTTTTTCTTGCTGCACGGTGATTTGAAGAAATTGCCTGGTGGAGATGATACAAATGACTTTGATACACCATGCTTGGGGGATTAATAATAACTTGGGGTCACCCCCATTTTTTATTAGGACTCCCTTGTCCAAGTTAACAACAAAATTCACCAATCCATCCACAGGTGATGGATGTGATAGAAGTCTATTGTATCAAAACAAGGGATAAGCTCTTTGTTCCCATTGATAATTTTAGATAAGATTGATTCATATCTTACATTAGTCTCTCTTTCTTGCCTGATGACTAATGGTGAATCCCCAAAGACCAAAGCCTTCTTAATATTCAGATCATGAACTGGGATTAATCCGAGGTATAAGGTACGTATCTCTACTTGATTATTTGTTCTCACTCATATTCCTCAACAATATGGCATTTCAAGTTTTGCTCCAACATCTAAAATCGCCCCCACACTAACAACCCAATTAATAACCTTTAGTTTAATGAAAAAAACAATTTAAATTTTATTAAAATAAACATATCCAAAAATATATACTATGACACAATATATGATTTATGGATTTGTTTGCCTATAATTATCAATGAAAAATATTCAAACATGTATATTAAATATATTCTCACACTTGATATGATTCGAGGTTCAATTGCCCATAGTTATCAATGAAAAAGGCTCCAAACACGGACATTAAAGTATTGCGACTTCTTCTCAAGAAAGCCATTCATTTAGATTTTTTTCCTTGGAAAATACTTCACAGTTTCATTATAAAACCACATATGTCTAGGCATAAGCCTTACATCCACAATTATGGAAGTATGTAGATCATTACAAAACATGCACCCATCAAACTGTATTCCAGAATGTTCTAAAAGAAAAACTATTCGAAGAGGTCATTTTGCACTCCAAACAATATTACTGCCCTTGAAATCAAATCAGGTATAATTGTAAACTGACAAAGCCAAAATCCAAATGACACAAAAAAGGAAGAAACTAACCACATGAGAACTGTAAAGGGAACAACCCCAATCCCATAAAAAATATGAAACAATCCTCAGTGTGGTCGAGCTCGAGGAAGCCGATCTCAGAAGCAACCCTTAATAGTACGCTTGCGACCTACCTGCACATAAAAAAGGCTTTATTCCTTGCATGTTCCAGAGCCGACATGGGACCCCAAAGGCCAGGAGAGTGTTTTGGGAGAGAACTAAGCTGGAGGCCTCCTTTGACTCCATCCTCCCGAGATCTGAGAGGGTATCGATGTGGTGCAGAGAAGGAAGCATGTGACACATCAAAACCGAGCAACATGAAAGTCTTCAGAGGAGTTTGTTCTACTGTGAAAGCCCCATCCACCTCACCAAGACATGGATCCTTCAAAGGAGGCATGACAAGGTCATTAGATAGAGTCGAGAAACACCAAGGAGAAAAAGAGTTCGAAGGGAAAATAGATCGCCCAAGCAACACCTTGGGAGGGATAGCACATAATGCATCACCACCCATGAGAGCAAAACTTCCCATAAGAGATGAACTATCATCTAATGCATAAAAAGATAAAAGCAACCGAGCCAAATCCTTTGTACTAGAAAAGTCATTCGTTTAGATAGTTAGATTGTCATTCAATTTTGCAATGGCACTATGAATACTATTTAAAGTACAAGAGCTTCTTCTTAATGGTTGATCCCAATGTAAAAAGCATTTAAATTCATATCTAAATTGAATAGAAAGAGAGTGCACGACGTTGCCAAGGGATTATAGTTTAGGGATAATACTCTTAAATAAATTGAAAAAGAAAGAGAGTGCACGATGTTCCCAAGGGATTAATATTTTAGAGATAATACTCTTAAATTATTAACAAAATTCTTTACACGTATAAATTATTTATTCCCCCTAAAAACATTAGGTAACCATTCTATTGAGGTTCTTTAAAATGTTTTAATTAATCTTTTATATTGTATTTGGTCTTATTTAGAATTATATTTTAAAATGTTTTAATTAATCTTTTATATTGTATTTGGTCTTTTTATACCTGCCGCAACAGGTATATAGTAATCGGTTGCTAGTCAACCGAACTTTGACCTTCTATTAGTTGCCTCCAGGAAAAAATTAAAATCTGTTTTCTAAAGTTAAACTTTAGAGTTTGCAAAAAAATATTTTAAATTTTAATAAAAATATTTCTATTTGCTATTTTGTAAACTTCTGATTGGCCATCAGAAATGATGTCATTCTTGGAGTTTCGTATCTAGTTTTCACTTGACACATGGCAATGATGACATCAGCGGGTCAATTAATCCACCTCCTCCTCGTCACTATTTTACTACAGGTACAGTTTTCCAGCGAATGTCGGAGAACTTATGGCCTGGCATTCGTCGTTCTCCAACCAGTGACGAAAAAGTTAATGTCAAAGTACAAAAACCATTGCTTTCAGATATCACCAGATTTACAATAAATTACAGCAAAAATAAAGGCAGCTTTCAAGCCCATTGTCGGAAAAAAACGAAAAATTCAACATCAATCAGAAAGTGTTTTATTATGTGAACACGGCCCGGGAACGAAATTTTATTTGCACAACATAGAGAAGAGCAGGAGAAAACAAATCAAGAAAATGAAAATATCTCGCCTGCTTCAAGGACACGGGAAATGTGAGCAA
Organism: Pseudotsuga menziesii; assembly: GCA_001517045.1. Lineage (NCBI taxonomy): Eukaryota > Viridiplantae > Streptophyta > Pinopsida > Pinales > Pinaceae > Pseudotsuga > Pseudotsuga menziesii. Next base: position 21,318 of record LPNX010451557.1, read on the forward strand.
TGCAGACAGCTGCGGCGTTTTCACAGTCTCCTTGATAAGTTCCCTCCACGTTCTGCACACGCCAGCACAAGCCACAACATTCGTCCGCGCAGGCCAGGTGATCTCGCTGCTCTCAATTCTCTCGATAATATCTCTGAGCAACTCATGGGGCAAATTCGCCCAGCAACTCTCCTGCAAAGTCTCGGTTGCTGTTTTGCAGTGATTCTCATCGCCAGAAGCGGCCGCGGCGCCATGCGAGTGCGACCGCGATCTACGATTGTAGGTGAGCTTCACATCGAAGCTCCTCTTGGAAATGCTCTTGATACCGCCCTTCATGTCCTGGATGATGTTCTTGATCGGAGGCATCAAGAACAATCTGGACGCTTGAAAGCGTTCAAAATTAAGTTTCGCCCCCCCGTAATTTCAGAAACTTGGCATAATTTGCAAGAACGGCCACGAGATTTAAGCTTCAAGCAAGTGTTTTTATTTTTATTTTTAAATCAAGTTATTATACCTGCAGCAATCGTACAATAATTTTCAAGAGTTGTAGACAGCATAGGAATAAGAGGTGGCAAGAGATTGCGGGCCAAGAAGTAGCTGCAATTGGCAGCTAATGCTAACACCACTTTCACAATTCGTAGGAAGGGACACATCGCAGACATGCCTGCAAGCTGTACACACAGGTTGACTGGTGGTGGCATCGCAGCTCATCATGGGATCCTCCTCCTCCTCGTGGCTTGCGTGGAAGGGTGTCGTGGTAAATTGGTAAAGCGACCAACGTGATAACCATATGGATTAGTATCTAGTGTCAAGTATAACATAACATGAAATTCAAGGTCATAACAGCTGCCCTAGGTTTTCTTTTACAATGGGTGAAATTTAAAATAAACGAAAACAAATTAACAAATAAATAAATAATCATTACATTAAACACATGCTAAATCCCTAAAAAAAGGTCCCGTTTCTTAAAACCTGGCTACTATCTTTATTCATTTTACCTTCGCCGCCTCTAAGGCTGATCTTGGCAGTGCAATATCCAACAGCTAAAGAAGACGAGGAGACAGCTTTTTATAAATGGCCAATTGGGTAAAATAGCAAGGATGAGTTATATTGTGCCTAAAGCTCAATGAGATCTCACTATTTCGTGATATTCCAACCCATGTGATTATTATTATTAGATATAATGCCCTGAGGAAAAGTATTTAATATTTTAGTAAAAATAAATAAATATGTTTGAGGTCATATTATTTTGTTTTATATATATATATATATATATATATATATATATGTTAATCGTATTTTATATATGAATACACTAAGTTCAATGATGTATTTTATATATTATGCGTACACGTAAGCACACTAATAACCTTCTGACTTAAAACCACTTTATCAATATTTAAATGCACTTTTATGGTCTTGGAAATCAAGCCTACCGTCGTTTCCAGGCTTAGATTTAAAGTTAAAAACCGTCCATTTCCGAGCCACATGAAGGGCACTTGTGTTCGTAGTCTAGTATCTGGAATGCGCTGGTGGTTTAGTATATAGTCATGTGCATGGTAGCCAAGTGTTGTCTTATACTACTTGAATTAAATATAAAACTATATTTGCGGTTCCAAAACAGCTGATGGTTCGATATCTGTTCGCAGCATGATATTTCTGAGCTGTGGTCATCGTGAATTTCAAAACTAACTTCTTAATAAACAATTTTTTTTAGTTTAATCAATGCATTATAAAAATATCCATCTTTGCATATCCATACTATATTATTTAGTGATATTAATTTTAAAAATATGAAAAAAAAGTATGATTACATCAATAAAAATTGGTAACTACTTGGAATTATATGGACGAGATTCACGTTTAAATTTGATTTCATATAAACTATTAATTCACGGGTCAACGACTACTTAGTAACTTATGATTCAAATTAAGGTTTACCATGTCTCATGGTTAATCACCATTGTTGACAACCACTATCCCATCCCATAGTGCATTTACCCTTCTAACCAAGCCACAAGAAATATATCTAGTATTGAACAAAGATAAATTAAAAACTCGTTCAACATTATACCATTGTCCCTCAACAATAAAATCTCAAAGCTAACTACATCAACAAAATTTTCTAGGACCAAGGTAAAGATAATAAGCTATTATTACATAAATCCAAATAATAATAACTCAAAGTAAATTTTCAAAAGTGAAATTTCCAGTACATTCTTCATTTATGATATATGATACTAACCTTATCCATATTAAAGCAAATATGTGTAGTAACTTAGGGAAATAGTAATTTGATAGCGTGTTTTAAGGAAATAATCAGTGCTTCCTGTGGTCTCAAGGGACATTTGTATATCTATTTTTCAATACTGCAAATGTGTTGGTTTGACTCTTACAATGAGAGAGAGACACACTCCTACGCTCGTGAATGGACCCATCAAGCTGATCTATGTCCTTGAGAATAGAACCGACACATTGGGAAGGGGTAATTGAGGGTTACTAGGAAAGAAGGGAGGGTCGGTCCATCCACAATAACCTAATAGCTTAAATTTCTAAATCTCCAACCACCACCCCCCAATATAAATATACTGGATCCAATGTTCCATAACTAACATCCAAATTTGTAAGCCCGACTCTGCTTCCATCATAATCCCAGCTGGTAGTACGTACGTTTAGAATAAAATAATGGGGCAACATGTGGATGAAGTACGTACGTTTAGAATGGCAATTTTGGATATTTGCATTTATATCTTTGTTTAGGGTCTTCGTACAAGGTTGAAAATCTAATCATTGTGTAATCAATTTCTCTTTTGAACTTTATTTCTAATACAACATTTAGAATAAAATAGGATTGTCTCACAATGTAGCTTTATTGACTGTTTTTTTGTTTGAATATGGAAAATTATTATTGTTTGAATATGGAAAATTATAAAGTTTGATTTGTTATTGATGTAAAATTTTGATAATTTGGATTGCTTTAGATTTGTACAAAATCCTAAAAAGTATTGTTCCACTTTGTATTGATCTTGGATCATGGTAAAACTTTACTCATACTTGAAATTTGTATTAGATTTTTATCATATTTGTGGTAAAAGAAAGATCTATTTGCTACGAGGTTAACTTACACCTATAATTGGACTTTATAAAGTAAAGTAAAACGGTTATGAGATGCGCCAACGCATAAGCTCTAAAACCAAGAAGAGTTTTGGAACTTATTGCAAGTGGAGTCGCGCTACCCTCTAAGGAGCCTATCTCCTCCATATCTCTAGGATGGAGGCCTCTGTACAGTAATGCCAAAGCTACTTCTTTAACACAGCCTAGAATCATTACATTGGGAGTGAAACTGAGTAGGGAGTTTTACTTGTGAACAAAGCTCAAGAAATAACAAATTCAACCCTAATTTTAAAATAAAAAATCACACAACCCCCAGTGTACATCATAAAAGACTCAAGGAATTACCATACCTCGGCTGTTTCAGAATCCGTGGAGTGAACGACTATGGTTTTGACTTCTCGTTGGCCTTTAAAGATTCTAAGACCTTATGGAACTGTTCTAAAATGTGTTGCAAAGTCGTCTTTGTATTCGAACCTGCTTCTTCCCACAGTCCTTTGCTAAAATGTGTTGAGACGTTGGTCTCTAGATTTCAAACCCGCTCCTTCCGACAGTCCTTCGCATTATGGTTCTCAATATCCAAAATGTTAATTAAATGTATTTTTACACAATATATTCTAGATTTTAAACTAAACTGCAATTCAATTCACAAATCAAAATTTATTTTAACCTATGGTCATCTAACCAATGTAACAAATTAAATGATTGTAAATTATAAGTGAATGCTTAATGGTGTTGTCAAGTGTATTGTGCAACATTACAATAATACTCCTGTCGAGCTGTACTATGTAGCCTCTCCAATCTTCATATGGCGAGTCGCTCGATCGGTGCACAACCATTCTCCATTTGATATTCCATTCGATATTGCGAACTCAGCCCATGTTTCATTTGCAAGGTACAACGACTGTGCACAAACATATGGTACACGTCAAGTCTGGTCGTACATTGCGCGGCCTTTTCAATCTCCATATGACGAGTCACCCAATCGGTGCACAACCACTCTCCATTTGATATTCCATTCGATATTGCGAACTCAGCCCATGTTTCATTTGCAAGGTACAGCGACTGTGCACAAACTTTTCTTAAGCGGCAGGTACTAAGCGACTTCGTTGCTTATTCAACTTGTTTAGAATTATATTTATATTCATTTAATTATTGGTATTTTAGTATAGATATTGATTGGAATAATAAAATTCGGACATAGTTATTGGTTATAAGCATATATTATTTCAGTGTAATTGGAATATTCTTCTTTTTCCTCTCTATGAAGCCATTGACATGATCATACCTCTTTTCAGTCGGATTGTCTTTCAGCATACCTTTAGGGAAAACAATATCGAGGTTAACTTGCTCTCCAAGAAAGGTCTTCTTTTGCCGACAGGCTTTATGGATAAATGGGAGGCGACCGGGGGCATCTCTATGTCATTGGGTCGCTCTTGCTTTTAGTCTCTTTCTATGTTGTTTTTATTTATGATGCTTTCAGACTTTACTAGAAGTTGATGGAACGACAACCATAAATTTTCATTTTCTTATGAACTATGGATTTACTCACAGATTAATTAACTGGATCTTACCAGAGATGTATGAATTTGTTGATTTTGAACCATATGGTTTTTATCAATAAAACGGTTGCTATGTGGTGAATTATTGCATGAGATCTATGCTATCACAATCACGTAGGTGGAAAATTAGTAACCTACCTTGGGGAAGGCTCCACGTCAACAGCTAGGTACCCGAACTTTAAGAGAGAGGGGATAATTAGATGGCAATTTTAAGCTCAGAGATGAAATCAAGTGACATGAAACCCCCCCCAACACACACACTTTGTAAGATTTAGCAGTGTTCTTGAGAGTTTTGAAAATTTCGTGAAGATTCATGGCGAGAAACTAGTAAAAACCAGCTGGAAAAAAGAAGCCAAAAAGTCCCCTTATTTAGACAACTCATATAATATGTGGCTATAAAGGCTAGATAAGAATTGCACGAACAAGTTTACAATTTGTATGTTTGAACTAAAATTTTGGTTAATGTTTGAATACAAAATAATTTATACTATATAATTTGTTTGTGAGAGATTAAATCATAATGGATTAGTATTTTTTTTTGGGTTTGTGTGTATGAGATAATTATTAAATGATATGTGAAGGTTTATGATTTAATATTGTAATCTTAATAAAGATAATATGAGTTATTGACTTTTTCAATATTTTTTTTTTTTTACAAAAACGGTTATATTATATTGAAGAACTCAGTAAGGAAAATACTGAACCGAGGAACACAATACTACAAACAACCAAAATCTCATCTAGTTCCAGGCATATAGCCTTTAGCAGATCTAGGGAGGGATATCAATGGATACAACCGAGTTAACATTTAACTCATTAAAGCCAATAGCTATGGACTTATTAGCTGTCGAGTCCGCCTGAACATTAAGATTTCTAAGAACATGAAAAAATTTAATCTTCCTGAACGTGCTGGCCTTGGATTTGATTCTCCTAATCAGTCTTGCAATGCGCTCATTCTTGCTCCTACTTCCCCCGTTTAGCTCTTGAATAATTAATCTGGAATCTCCAAAAACCATAACATCTTCCGCTCCTATAACCTTTAGCTGTTTAAGACCCTGCCAAAGCCCATATGCCTCCGCCATATTATTAGAATCATATCCTATGTTCCAAAAGTATTCTGACTCCTTATTTCCGCCAGGATAAAAAATAACGCCACCTCCTCCCGCTCTTCCCGGATTCCCTTTGGAGGCTCCGTCGAAGAGAAGTTTAAAGCTTTTCCTCTCTTTTAGCCAATTCTCAAACTGTGGTTTATCTATCATGATCTCCCAATCCTCCACCTTATTAGCCGACATATTATTTACAGTTTTAATGTCAAGACTATGCATCAATTTGTTTTCAATGACAGTCAGTTTTTCTTGATTATTTGGAATTTTTGAAGTTCTAACAACTTCCTTAAACAGAGCATTTATTTTATTGGCTGTCTTCCACACTGGTTGGTTTTTGTCTTTAAAAATTCTGTGGTTTCTTTCAATCCAAAGACCCCAGCAGATTATTTTGGGGAGTTTCCGCCAGCAGGCCTTCAAACCATTTTTATTGGATCGCTCTCCCTGATAAAATTTATCCCAGCCAAGAAAACAGGCCTGAATGTTATCCGGTAATTGCATTCCATCTCCCCAGCACTTCATCACGTCCTTCCAAACTGTTATGGCATATGGACAATTTAAAAAAAGATGGTTGATATTCTCGGATTCTTCAGCACATAGGGGACAACGAAACGGCCCAACAAACCCTTTTTTATCAAGTTCTCCCCCGTGAGAATTCTCTCATGCAACAATGTCCAATTAAACAAGTCAATCTTTGGTAATGTGCTGAAATTCCACAGATTATTCCATTTCTTTGGATTTCCCGACACATTGTAATTAGCTGCAAAACGCTGGTAACCAGCAGAGGCTGTATAAGTTCCAGAACCCCATCCACGCCTGTCCTTCTTGAGTTTAGCAAGAGGAGCGAGCCCTACCAAATGATGTAACAATCTGTTTCTATCATCCTCCAGCTCCTCAGGGCACGCTGGAACAGCCCAACCTCCCCATCGATTTGGTACATCGCTCTCCCAGGAGGAAATATCCCATAGAGAAGTGAGGCCCAGCGACTCCATCCAGATTTGAAGGCGTGGGAGCTAAGGTGGATTTTTGGAGAGGATCACGTCATTCCACACGCTGATGGATTGTCCATTACCCGGAATCCAGTATAGCTCCTCCCTGAATTGAGGCAAGGCCTTCATACAGAGCTTGTAGATCACTGAACCATTTCTAACGTGGATGTACTCATCCAGGCATCTCAATCGCTGGCCTGGGAAATATTTGCATCTCAACATAGTGCTGCACCGGGACGGTTTGGCATCTAGCATGCTCCAGAGCAACTTGGACCCCATGGCAAAATTCTGGGTTCTTAAATCTCTGATATGGAGGCCACCCTCCTGTTTAGGCATTTTAACAATTTTCCAATTTACCAGAGCAAATTTTTTAGTCCTGTTAGCTCCACCTTGCCACAGAAAAGATCTCATCAGACCCTCAATTTGAGAAATGGATTTGACCGGAGCAAGAATCAAAGAGCATTGGTAAAGTAAGTAACTATTCAGCACTGCCTTAATTAAAATTACCTTCCCGGCTAGATTTAACCAAGTTGTCCCCCATCTCGTAATTTTACTTTTAATTTTTTCCACAATAGGCTGCCAGGCTGAGCTATTGGTCTTGTTTTTGAAAATGGGCACCCCTAAGTAGTTGAAAGACTCCCAGGAGACAACTCCTTTCATATTAAGAACCCGGGAGATCTCTAGCATTTCCCTGGGATTTACATTCTAGCCATAGATTTGGCTCTTCCTTTCATTGATTTTGCTGCCAGAGGCATGACAATAGCGGGTAATTTCACTCTTGAAGTGGCGAGCAATGATTTGGCTGGCTCCTCCGAGTAAGATAGTATCATCTGCGAATTGCGCATGGTTAATATCTTTAGTGCCTCTTGCCATTCTAATGCCTGGAAGGTCCTGCTCTTGCCTGGCATTTTCCAACTGATAGCTAAGGACAGAAGCCTGGATGGCATACAACAGGGGGGAGAGTGGGCATCCTTGCCTCAGTCCTCTCGAAGCTTGAAAGAAAGGGGTTGCTCTTCCATTGACTAGCGGGGCTATCCAAGGCTTGTTGATACAGGCCTTGACCCAGCTGATAAAGTCTGGGGCGAATCCATATCTCTGCATTACCTGGTATAGAAATGTGTGGCTGACCATGTCGAAACCATTGGCTAAATCGAGCTTTACCACCATTCCTATCCCCATTCTTCAGGCTAGAATGAATAGCCTCTTGGACTAAGATGATATTATCCCAGATCTTTCTGCCTTTAACAAATCCTCCTTGGTTCTCCGGAACAAGGTAAGGTAGAACATTTTTTAGTCTGCTGGCCATGATCTTTGTAATAATTTTATACCCTATGTTGCACAGGGATATTGGCTTGAACCTATCAAAAGACTTAGCATCCTTCTCTTTTGGGATGAGGGCCAAGAATGCAGAGTTTGTACTACCTCCAATTCTGCTGCACCTTTGAGATTTAAAAATCATTTTGAATAAATCATGTTTTACTATGTCCCAACAGATTTTTATGAAGTTGACAGTGTAACCGTCTGGCCCCGGAGCTCAGTCATCCTCCATAACATCGACTGCCTGCTTAATTTCCTCCAGCGTGATGAGCTTTATCAGCAGGGCGTTTCTTTTTCTTCACTGCTCTAGGGACGAGACTAAGGAGCTCGGCGTCTTCAGGGGTGGGCTGGGCCGTGAATAGTTCCTGGAAGTGTTTAGTCGCTGCAATTTTAATGTCCTCAAAATCAGTAATTAATCTTTCCTGAGTTTGGATCTCACTTACACAATTAAAATTCTTTCTGGCAATTGCTTGTTTATGAAAATAGCTGGTGTTTCGGTCACCATCTTTCAACCATTTACACCTTGATTTTTGCCGCCACCATTCAGACTCCTGCCAACATGCAGCGTGGAGTTCCGAGTGGAGCTTGGCCTCCAATTGAAGATCTTCATAATCCACGGGTCCTACCTCAATTTTGGCTTGGTGGAGCTCCAATGCAGTGGCAGCATGAGACTTGGCTTGGTCAGGAGAAGGGAGCGACTTGGCCCAATCTTTTAAAGATTTCTTAAGACGTCTCAGCTTCTCCTCCCAAATGTAGAAGGGGGACCCTGTGACCGATGGGGACCACGAATCGGAGACAATTTTTAGGAACTTAGGACGATTGGCCCACAAAGAATTGAATCTGAACGGTATCGGGCCCAAATTCTTGCCGTTCACCATCTCGAGCAGAATAGGCTTATGATCTGAGCCTCCAAATCACAAGATTTTGGAGGACAGGTTCAGCCCAAATAGGAGGAAATAATCCTGAATCAAGAAGCGATCAAGTCTGGCAGCGATGTGCCACGGCCCAATCCTTTTATTGTTCCAGGTATATTTACCAGCAGAGGGCTTTACGTCCATGAGATTCCAATCCATAATGATGTCGTCCACCATTTCTCTGATAGGGTCTCTGACTAGAGAACCCCCTCTCTTTTCATCTTGACTAAGAATGATGTTTAAGTCCCCTGCCAGTATAATATTTCCAACCAGATTTCTCCTTTCCTCACGAAGGAGATTCCAGCAGGTTTTTTTTTCAGCATACGAATTTGGAGCATAAATATTGAAGATACTTACCAGGATATTGGTATCTTTTTGCCTCGGCTGGGTGAGGATCCAGAAGGCATTGTGCTTGATGTCAATAACATCAAATTTCTTATCATCCCACAAGGTGCCAATGCCTCCGGATGCGCCCCTTGAGCTAGTTGCCGCTTTACCTCTTTTTTTCCAGAATTTCAGACTTACTTGGAGAAATACGTCTTCCTCCATTTTGGTCTCCTGGATCAACAAGATGTCCGGTTGATGGATGGATATTAAATCAGTCATAGCTGCTTCTTTTGATTCGCTACCGAGACCTCTGCAGTTCCAGGAGAGGACTTTCATTACTTACTTTTGGTGGTCGAGGGCATCCCTTTCTGGACATGCCCCTGCTGGCGAGTATTTCTGGTATTCTTCAGCATCTTTTCCAAGGTTAACTAGGACCCTTGCAGCTTATCCTTGTAGGTAGCTTGATCCCTTACTTCTTTCTTGGATTTCCTTCCCTTGGTTTTAGATAGTCTAGGGGTAGACATCTCGCTTTCCCCTTCCTCCTCTTCCTCCTCTTCCGTTTCTGGTTCTGGTTCTTCCTCTGATTGCCCTATACTGATTCCTTCTTTTAGCATTGTTGTGTCTTCATCTTGATCTTTCCTTTGGTGGTCTGAGGTGGCTGCTCCAGATTCCTTGCTATCTCCATTGCTAGATTTCTCTTCAGCTTCATTTGTCTTGTCCCTTACTTCAATGATAACTTTTTTGGGGGGGATTTCTTGAGATCCTTCAAGGGGGGTAATGGATCTATTCCCCTCGCCCTTCTTTGGATCCTCAACAGATTGATTTTTAGATTTAGCCCTATTCACCCTTTGCCAGCCCTCCGTCTTGTTTTGGTGGATCTCAGGCTTTTTGGGGCAGTTTCGAATGAAGTGCCCATATTCGTGACAGCCTCTGCATTTGAATGGGAGTTGTTCGTAGTCTAGCTTTTGGAAGTGAGCCCATTTCCCCAGTGTTAATTTGACGGATTCTGGGAGTCCGGCTTCGAGATCAACTTCCACGCAGATGCGGGCGCAGGAGTATTGGTCCTTGGGGCTAGCCGTGTCAATGTATTTCCCCAAGACATTCCCGATGGCTCGTAGAGATTTGGGGTTCCAGCAATGCATAGGAAGGTTAGGGAGTCTGACCCAGACTGGGACATCTTTGGGAATGTCCGCCTCGAGGTCAAAGTCCGGAGTCCATCCATTGAGATAGAGGCCTTGTGGCCCCATGAAGTAAGGCCCATTCCTAAAGATTAGATATTTATCCTCCTTGGATTCGAAATCGAAGAGGAAGTAACCTCTTCCGACGGAGTATGATGCCACATTTTTAGAGATTAATGGCCTCCAGTTACGTTGAATCCAGTTGTTAGTTGTTTTTGGCGAGGGCCAAAGTCCCGTGAATTGGCGGATCAGAGCTTGATCTTCCAGAGAAAGGGCTACTCGGATGGTTTCTTCCGGAGGTAGGGCCACTTCTGGCACATCTTCGATTCTTTTAACGAATTTCGTAGGTTCCCCTTTGCCGGATCTCGGGGTCTGAGAGGTTATAAGCCGGTCGAATGCATCTGATCGCTCAGTGGGCGGATCTCTATCCACCTCTGACGCCATCTGCCTACCCCACCAGGAATCCAATCTCAGCACATGATCCACTTCCTTCGAGGAGGGGCCCAATCAGAGCGAGTGGCCAACGCAGCACCTGGCAGTCTCCACCAGAAGGGAACGGCGTGGGCAGAAAAGCCCAGATAGAAAACCTGCAAACGCTCCACTACGGCGTCCACTCTGCAGATCGCATTCCTCCAGCCAAAATTAAAAAACAGTAGAAGGATACCCGAGAGAGCTATTGACTTTTTCAACTTATTATCGAGGTTCAACCTAAATTAATTAAGTAATATATTTAAGTTTAAGTTTTGTTTTGTTTTGTTTTTGTAAGTTACAGTAGAAATTTATATTCATATTAACAGAGAAAAGTGTATAGACCATTAAAAAAACTTACTACGGGGGTCTTAAACTAAGATGTCACTCGCTCATTTTGTCAAAAAAATTAGAGTTGGGGCTTTCTGAAAAATTTAAAAGTCTGCTCTTCTCAAAACTATACACTTTGAGTGACATATTACAGATTATAAAATGACTGTGGAAAGACATGAAAATGACATATTTAAAAAACAAAGAGAACCAAAAAAGTTGTGAGTCACAGAGGGAACCGGAGATGGCAATAGAGTGTCTAGGGTGTAGCATTACCCACAAAGAAATCCGACGTCTCCTCCATGATCGAACAAGGCCCATAGTCATCCACTTGATTTAGTCAAGCAACTGGTTGCATCTCCTGTATCGGTTGAACAACAATGACGTCGCTTGCAGCCTTGCGGCCACGCTTAACAGGCGTCGTGATTCTAGCATTCTCCCTATGCTCTTGCATTTGAACAATGGAATTTTCCATCGCTGCAGGATTCTCACCTCCCTTCCCATGTTGTTCCTTGCCGCCATCACCTTCCTTGTTTCCAGCACTATGAAACACTGAATAGTTCTGCTACTTGAAGTTTGCTTCCAAGGTGCTAAGCTGCGCATTAGTCTGGTTGAGGTAGGTATGCATACTCTGCGCCAAATCCCGGGCACCATTTAATTTTGTAGTCATGGCTTCCATCAACATGGCAAACATGTTTTTCATCATCCAATAATGATTTATTCTCCCACCGCTTCTTCCAGAGGCTAAGTCATCAAAAACCGCCTTAGATTCCACTCATTAATCAAACATCTAACATGCATGGATACCTATGGCACATATCCATTAGTATTATTGAGGCTCTCCTTGCGACGACCACCTCCCCGACCTGCACTGCCTCTACGTGGAGTACCTAGGCATTTTTTCCTTCAATTTTGCGAGTAAGCTCACAGAGGAATGAACACAGAACAAAAGCAAAAAGACTAGAAGGAAGACAAGTGGGCCGAGCGAATGAGGGTTAGTAGGCCTCATGGTTTGAACGACTGACTTCATGGAGAGTTGCGTTAACATGCACAAGACTTAACTCGTATGTGTTACGGCTTAGGATGGACTGGATGTGCCAACTACTTGTGGGGTTGGCAAGCAATTCACCACTCTCTACATTTAATTCAACCACGCCACCATCAACTTTGTTCCCCATGCTGGAGCCGCGTGTCTCGATTGCCAGATGGCCCACGTGGAGGCTTCATGTGTCACCCACATCCGTGGAATTTAAGTTTAAATTTTTAAGTGAGTAGATATTATTCATTTATAACGATGTTATATTCTTTTTTTGTGACTAGGGGATTCGACAACTGGGGACTGGGTTGGTACCCGCGTGACACGTGGTCCAGGGATCTATTACCGCTATCACTATACCCCTAGGTGCCCCATAACAACCCACAAGCATGGGACATGGGTATGATTTGAACTCGTGACCTCCTTTACAACATGTGACTTCATATCAAATGAATCGGCAATGAGCCACGCCCGTGCGGACAATAATGTTGTTATATTATTAAATATAAAATAGTATTCATAAAAATTAGGTTAATAATTCTATAAGTTTGTTGGTATCTTGCATATATCCTTTTTTTTATAACTCAACAAAATAATTTTTTTATTATTTTTTATGAAAGGATATAGGACTGATATGACAATAGGTAATCATCCAATTACACAGTGATCAAATGTATGACTTCGAGAAAAAAAACAGAAATTACAAGATCTCTTACGGCTTGAAAGATATCTACCAGAGAGACTAATTACAACTTGTTTAGTTACACTTATGGAATATAGTGATAGCAACTGGGTTTCCCATTAATGCAAACTTGACCTTGAGCCAGCTGCCAAGCCTTATTTTCCAAATCATCTGCCAAATTGTTGAACTCCCGAAGGATGTGAAAAGATTGAACCCTTTCAAAATATTTAAAAAGATTCTGAACTCACTGTAAAATGTTGTTTAAATCTAAATTATAAAAATGATTTACTGAATTTAAAGTTTTGATCAAAAGCTCTGAATCGTCGAAGATTTGAATTGGCTTGAAGCCAAGCTTCTTAGCGATCTGGCACGCCTTGAGGAGACCATAACTTCCAGCTTGGTTGTTCGTCATGAAACCAAGGCCCCAACTAAAACTAGTTTTGATCAACTTATCTGAAGAGTACAACAGACCCCCAGCTCCTAAAACTCCAGGATTTCCCTTAGATGCTCCATAAAAAAAATTTGTAGCTGAAGAAGAACTAGTCCACCAAGAGTTAAAGTCAATGCCACTGTCACGAATTTGCCAGGAGGGAGAGTTAGCTGGTTTGATATAGACCTTTTTTGACAGGCTAATCGGAGTAGATCCAATCCAATTTGAAAATTCTGTAGACAGCATGGAAGGGAACGTCAATTGATAAGTCGATTCAGCAAAATGCATTTTGATCATTTGAGCCACGATCTGAGGAGTAGTTTACCGGTTGTTAAAAATCAAATTATTTATGGAATTCCAAAGGTTCCACCAGATGACTTTCGGGATTTGTTGCCAGAGATGAAACCAATCTTTGTTGCCTCCACGTGAAACTGGGCTCCGATCTATCCATTGCTGATAGAGAGGAACAATCACAGATTGGGAAGGGACTGGGCAGTTAAGGTTGTGGAGGACAATATCCCATACTGATTTTGAGAAATCGCATTCTATGAATAGATGGTCAACATCTTCAAACGCTGAGGTGCAAAAATAGCATCGGAAGGGACCGTGGAAGCCACGTTTTACAAGGTTTTCACCTATCAACACCTTGTTGTGGAGAACCAACCAAGATAAAAAAAATTAATTTTGGGTATGCAGAAAGAAGGCCAAACCGATTTCCATATAGCAGGAGAAAGACATGAATCATGTCGGTTCTGTTGTAATTCAAGATAACCTTTAGCAGCTGAATAGTTTCCTGTAATGCGCCATCCCCATTTGTCTTTGTAAGAACGATGGACAGGAGCTAGACCTGTTACAACAGAGACCAAACGTTTTTTTTTGGAGATAAGATGGTCAGGAAGCTCAAGAAAATACCAATCTGCCCAGTTTTCGTCATTATCTTAGGAACAAACATCCACCAGCCGGATCAATCCTTTGTTCTTAAGCCAAAGATTAATCTCGTCTAACATGATTACAGAGGAGAGTGGAGAATTGTCTGAGATTTTATCCTCCCACAAGCAAATCTTCTTCCCATTACCTGGAATTCGATAAAGTTGTTGATTGAATTTATCAATTCCTTTTCTACATAGATTCCAGATAGTTGTACCTGTAGGAGAAGAGGAAGTTGTTAAATTTCTCAAGGAGCCGCCCTTTAGGTATTTCATCCTAAAAATATTGCTGACAGGATGATTTTGATCCACATATAGGTGCCAAAGAATTTTTCCTCCCAGCGCCAGATTAGCCAAACCAGGGTCACGAATTTGAAGTCCACCCTCAAGGATAGGTCTTTTAAGAATGTCCCAACTTACTAGATGCATCTTAGTCTGATTTCCTTTTCCACCATTCCTTAGAAAATCTCGCAGAATTTTAGAGATCTGAGACAAAATAGACTTCGGGGAAAGAAGCAAGGAAGATTGAAAGATGGGAAGGGCTAAAAGCACTGCCTTTATCAAAATCAGTTTCTCGGCCTTGGTTAACCACTGACCACCCCAAGAGACTATTTTGGATTTGATCTTAGCTAAAACATCAAGCCAAAGGGAGGGAGGACTAGAACCAAGAGTTAATGGCAACCCCAAATATTTTATCTTCTCCCACTTATCAAAACCGGGGAATCCCAAGGAATTAGCAATTCGAAGAAAAGAAGCATGATCTACATTCCATCCATAAACACCACTTTTTTGGTTATTGATCAGAGCTCTTGAAATAAGGTAGTAATTTTGAAGAATGTCTTTGAAGGCCCGGGCAATCATTGATGAGGCCCCTCCAAGAAGAAGAGAATCGTCAGCAACGAGAGCGTGGTTTATTGGGTCCACCCCCCTTGCAATATTTATGCCAGGAATGTATCATGCTTCCTTCTCAACTGTTAGTTTTCTGCTGAGAGTTTTAGCCATCAAGATGTATAAAAAAGGTGATAGCGGACACCCTTGGCGAAGACCTCTTGATGCTTGGAAAAATTCTGTTGGTCTACCATTGACTAGAGGCACAATCCAGGGACTGTCTGTGCATGCTGTTATCAAATTAACAAACTCTGGGCTGAAACCAAAAGTGAGAAGGACACGATAGAGAAAGGGGAGCTTTACTTTATCAAAGGCGTTCTTCATATCAAGTTTTATAAGCATTCCTTTCTCCTTTATTTGGAAACTTGAATGAAGGGCTTCTTGAACCTGATTTACATTATCTACTAAGTGCCTGCCTTTAACAAAACCCCCCTGGAGATGAGAGATCAACTTACCTAGCATAGGCCTGAATCTATTAGATAGAAGTTTGGCAAGAATCTTGTAAGAGGCATTACATAGCGAAATAGGTCTAAATCTGTCAAAAGAAGAAGGATTAGCTTCCTTAGGGATTAGAGCAAGAAAGGTGGAATTAGTGCACCCTCCAACTTTAGCTTTTTTATAAAAGGCTGAAACCATGCGGATCAAGTTCGATTTGCCATATAGACCAGCAGGCTCGATAAAAGTGAAAAGAAAACCCATTCGGCCCAGGAGCTTTATCCGGCTCCATTGCCCAAATGACCTCCAAAACTTCATTTTCAGAGAAAGGTTCCATTAGATTTTTGTTATCCTCTTAGCTGACAAGAGAAGGAATGTTTGCCAAAAATTCTGCAGACACTTCATTAGCAGAGAGACCGTCCTCCTGAAACAAGCGTTGAAAATGAGTTCTTGCAGCTTGCTTTAATTTAACAAGGCCTTTGATAATTTCCCCATCCTTTATAAAGAAGTTTCAAAGATACGATTTGTTGATTGCATGGGCAGACCCGGGTTTACTATTATCAACCAACAACACCCCTAACTCACTGGCCCTTTCGGCGACAGACCGCAAGGTGGCCTGAAGTCTCACCCGAAGTGAATCTAATGGGTTGGCCAAGGACTCAAGCGTCTTGGACCAGGTTCTGTGGCAGTCCTACTGGTGGCTCGCAGCTCTTCTGGCTGCAAGATCTCCCTCTGTGTATGTGCGTTGCGCAACCTCTTGCTCGGGCCGCGCAATCCCGTCATCGCGCAGCTTTTCTAGCCGCAGCATCTCTACCCTTGCGCGCGTCACGCGGGTTCTTCTCTCTTCGCACGACTTCTTCCTTCTCACAATAGTCCCAATCTCACCGCATCGCCGCGCACCGTGCGACACGAAACTCCTGTCCAACGCTAAGTCCTCAACCCACGGAGTCGCACACCGCAGCTCCTCTGCCGGTGCGGTATCGCCTTCTTGCGATACCCTCCAACCGCGGCTTAGCGCACTTAGCGTTGTTCGTGTCGACGCGCAAGACCTGATACCTAGACTGTCTTACTGTGATTAATTAACTATCTAAGGCAAGCATAAGTAGGCCTTATACGATGGCCCAAGGATTTCAACTTGTATATATCTTCCTGTAGTGCTGTAACTAAACAACTCATTCATACATCAACTATAAGTAAATTGCATAACATAATCGGATAGATGCAGCAAATAAACACAACATGCAAATCAATCACAGAACACGGGATTTTAACGTGGTTCGCCCCCAGGATGGGAGTTATGTCCACAAAACTGTGCTTCTCTATTATAGCTTAAGGGAAGGCAAACACAGTTCTGCTGTGCCTCATAGGCAGCTCAAGATCTTCTCTCTTAGATATTTCTTCTCTACCTTTATGCTGTCTCTCTTACAACATACTCTTCCCTCTCAGTCGATCCCTGCGGATCGTTA
>LPNX010451557.1:38589-111068 GCA_001517045.1 Pseudotsuga menziesii
CCGCCGCTCAGGTACCGTTGCCTTTCTTTGACTTTCGTATCTCAAAAAGTCATGGTTTCCGGCTCTGCTCTGCAGCTGGAACCGTGCTACGGCGTCGTAGCTCCATCTTATCCTCTTTCCGCCAAAACTAGCAGCTTCTTCTGTAGCTGCGGGACCCTACTCCAACAGTCCCCTAACACTTACTTGTGGCTCGTCCTCGAGCCACCTGGAACGGGCTTCTCCTGTTGTAGCTTCTCCTGCTTTAGCTTCTCCTTCGCCTCCTGCGAAGTCTTCTGCAACTTCTGCCGAAGTCCTTCGACTTCGTTCTTCATTACCTCGGCACGTTCTCTTGGAATTTTGGTAACTTAGTTCGTTGGGCTCTCTTATCCTTTCTGCCCATAGTCACGGTTTCACTCTCTTCGCTCTTTCTTCTTTATGAGCGCTCTAGTGTTTGAGAAGTGTTCCACAGATATCCTTTCCTTTTTATCTGGGTTAGAACTTTTATCACAAGGAAAATCTATATCTTCCAGCCTTCTCAAACATTTCCTTCCATCTAGAGCCTTGTGGATGGAGAAGAAGCAACCCATGAACTCCGCTCCGAGAACAAGCCTTTGTCCTCGTTCTGGAAGTCTCCCCTCCGCTGGGTTTGCAGTCTTCTTCCACTTCTCTTCTCTTCGAAGTGGTCCAAATCCACATGCTGCCTTTGACCCTCAGGTTTCTGTTTCAGTACCTTCGCAATCTTTCGTGCTTCTCTTAGCTGATCAGATAGGTCAGCGATTTTCTCCCGTTGCTTTCTTTTTCTCATTTTTACCTTCCTCCTAGCGGGAGATTTTTTCTCATCATTCTTCTGCTCTGTTTTCTTATCTTCAGTGATCGGCTCGGCGTTCTTCTTCTCCTTAGCAGAGACTTTAGTGACAACTTCCACTTCTGGCGCTTGACTCTTCATCCTTAGCGACTGTCTAACTTGTGCTGTACTTAATTTCTCATCCCTGGGCGACGTCGTCATGGCGGATCTACGGTCACCAGGGTCAAAACGTCTCAACATGCCTTCTAGAGGTTCGTTTTTAGTCAGAATCCGCTTGGCTCAATACTCTAGGCGTGCAGTGGCTTCGAACTCTGGAAGTCACTGTACTTTGCAACTTAATTGGCTCTGCACAGGGGACACTTAGCACTGCCTGGCATAGCTCTCAAGATTTGGCAACTGTACCCTTCCTACTTGAAGGATGTCTGCTTTTATGATGAAGGCATACTACCGGACGCAACGGTTATCCTGGGTCACACCCGTTGGTCATCATAATTACTTGGACGAGACCCTACCCGTCATTCTGATCCGCCATAATTGCTGAGATCTGATCACGTGTCCCTCAAAGCGTGCATATACAGGCATCGGTGTCGTCGGAGATTTACCAATTCTGGAAAAAATTATTATACTATTGCCAAATCTACGGTAGGGGATACCGGTCATTTCTTCATTAACTGCCTGTCAGACAGTGACTTGACTAGCCCACTGTCGGTTGCAAACTGGGTACGTGGCATGGGGAAACATCGCACTGTTGCGATGCAACTCCACATCACCTGCGCAAACAAACAGCGTTAAAACAATTTATTTTTATTTTTATTTTTTATTTTTTTTCGGTGTAGACTCATTCCCGGTGCGATGCCTCCTTTCAACTACACTGGACATCTGCACCATTATAAACTGGTTTAAGCTAGGGTTGAGAGGTGAGGTGGCTATCACTATAGAGCTGAAGCCTACTGCCATTAATCCATGTGGGCAAAAGCTCCCCGTTCAGCTGGCTGAGCTGAACGGCACCTCCCTCTGTGACTTGCTGTATCTGATATGGCCCCAGCCAATGTGTCTTAAACTTCCCTGGAAACTTAATGAACTTCCTGTCATAGAGGAGCACTAGGTCTCCGATATGGAAAGTCTTACTCTTAATGTGTCTGTCATGCCAAGCTTTTTCTCGTGCTTTCTGCACTTTCTGATGGAATCCGGCGATGAATCTGTCTTCTTCTAAGGTGAGCAACTGTGCCAACCTTTCCTCGACTGTATCTGTGTCAGTCATCTCGGTAATCTGAGCGATTCTTAAGCTGGGAAGAATATACTCCATAGGCATAACAACCTCCTGTCCATATACCAAGCTGAAAGGTGTGTGTCCCGTAAGTTTCTTGCATGTGGTTCTGTATGCCCATAATACAGCGTTAACTCTGAGATCCCAGTCATTCCTTTGGTTATTGCAGATCTTAGTAAGAGCATTTTCTAGAATCTTATTGAAGGCCTCCACCGTACCATTAGCCTGTGGATGGTAGGGAGTGCTCTTATAGTGCTGAATCTGAAATTCTTTTGTCAATGCCTCAATAGTGTTGTTCAAGAAATGTGTGCCTTGATCACTCATCAAAATTACTGGCCATCCAAATCTACTGATGATATTTTCAAACAGGAACTGTGTAGCTGTAGCAGCATCACAATTTCTTACTGCTTTGGCCTCTGCCCATCTGGTGAGGTACTCTATTCCGGTAATAATATATCTCGCTCCCGTGCACTTTCTTGGTGGGTTGATAGGACCCACAAAAACTATAGCCCATTTGTCAAATGCGCGCAACGTGACCTGCGATCGCAGCAGCATTTCATCGCGTCGAGAGGGTTTTCCCACCCTCTGGCAGATATCGCAGCATCTGCAAAAGTCCTTGGTGTCTTTATGCAACGTAGGCCACCATAATCCTACCTCCAGGATTTTCTGCGCAGTCGGCTTTCCAGCGAAATGACCTCCTGCGGTTCCTGAATGTGCCTCTCTGATAATAACGTCTTTTTCATGCGGCATTACACATCTGCGTAGAACTTCATCCGGGCCAAACTTGTATAGGCATCCTACAATGAGGGTGAAGTCTGCTGCCTTAACAACCAACTGTTTCTTTTGCTGCTTAGTAAACTCATCAGGTGCTACTCCTGTAGTGAGGAATTGAATAATGTCAGTATAGTAGTCATCTGCGATCTGGATAGAGAACAACGGTGCATCTGGTAAGTTGTCATCTAGGTTACTGGGCTCTTCCCCTGAGTCTATACGCGACAGATGATCTGGTCCAGCATTCAGTCTTCCTGGTTTCATAATGATTTCAAAATCATACTCCTGAAAGAGGAGTAACCATCTGCAGATTCTCCCCCGTAACACTGGCTTGTTGACTAGGTACTTCAATGCGGGAATGGTCAGTAAACATTTTAAACGAGGCACCCAATAGATAGTGCCTGAACTTCTGCAGCGCATACACCATAGCTAAGCCTTCTCTTTCTGTTGTGGTGTAGTTCTTTTCTGCTATCGATAGCTTTCTGCTGGAATATGCGATGGGATGGTCAAGATCCCCTTCTCCTGGCTGTGTCAAGACGACTCCTAGTGCGATGCCGGATGCATCCACATGTACATGGAAAGGCTTAATCCAATCTGGAAATACTAGGATGGGTGCTGTAACCATCTTCTCCTTAAGTATGTCGAGACTCTGTTGGCATTCCTCGTTCCATAGGAATTTTACATCCTTCTTCAACAATTTCTCCATTGGTGCTGTAATCTTTGCGTAGCCCTTGATGAACTTTCTGTAATACCCGGTATGACCAAGTACTGTCCTGAGTTGCTTGACTGAGTTGGGTGCTGGAAGATTTACAATGATGGCGATCTTCGCGGGATCTACCATCAAGCCTTGTCTGCAAACAATGTGACCTAACAAGATACCAAATGGTGCACATAATATACATTTTTTCAAGTTTAGAGAAATCTGGTACTGCCTACATTTCTCTAACATCAGTCTTAAGTCTCCTATATGCTTGTCAATTAGTCCGAATACAGTCCAATCATCAAAATATACTTCTAAGAATTTATGAATGTATTCTTTAAATACAACAACTACTACTCTAGAAAATATAGCTGGTGCATTCTTAAGACCAAAGGGCATTACCGTATACTGGAACGAGCCCCATTCTGTTGCAAAGGTGGTCTTAGATCGATCTTCTGGATGTATTCTGATCTGGTGGTAGCCTGAAAAGCCATCAGTGAAGGAGTAGACCTCCTATCCTCCCACGTTGTCTAATACCTCATCAGTGAACGCTGTCGGGAATGGATCATGAAGTGATGCATCGTTGAGTTTTCGCAGATCGACACAGATTCTGATGTCTCCTTTTGTTTTCTTCTCTTGGACAACCATGGGGCTAACCCATTCGCTTTCTTCTACGGGTTCAATAATGCCTGCTGCTAGCATCTTATCGATCTCGTCCTTGACTTTTTCTTTGTAACGTAGGTTTAATCGATATGGGCGCTGCTTAACTGGTCTAGCATCCTCTTTCAATGGTATCCTCATAACTCCCAGGTCTCCGACTATTCCCTTCATCTCCGTGAACTTGGTGGGAAATAGGTCCTGATAGTCATGTAACAGATCTGCAATCTGTCCGACTGTTTCATCGTTCCAATAGTCTCCAATAGAGGCAAACTTAGGTTCTGCATCTGTGCCAATATTGACCTTTTTAATCTTGATGGGCTCAGTGATTGCTGGAGTCTCTAGCTGTGGTCCTCCAACATCACAAGTTCCTTCTGACTCCAGAATGTTGGTGTTACGAGGATACTCATCCGCCTCCTCTGATTCTGATGTAAAATTATAGCATTCCAACGCCTCTTCTAGCTGGATAGTCCACTCAGGTTGGGTTGGCACTGAGATGGTGCAATCCTCAAATATCTTGGTCTTGATTATGTCTAGGGCATGAGCAACACTTGGATGTTCTGATTCAAACGCAAAGGTGAGCAGGAAACTGTCTGTCATAAGTGACCATGTAGTCGTCCCTTTGCGTAATTCAGTCTCTGTGTACCAGTTCCTTGGAACTGTGTCCAATGTGTGAATGAATCTGTGTACCCATTCATCCTCTGGAATGTCCGACCAGCTCTGTTCGCATGTCTGAATGTGTGCTCTAGGATCAGTTTCTCCTGTGTACTTCTGCTGAACATACTCTTTGTCGACCAAAAATCTGATCGCCATCAATCTTTTAATATCATCCCATGATGCGATATTTTCTTTATGCGCGTACCACCATCTTGAGGGTGTGGCTCGTGCTGCAAGGTCCATAGTTGTGATTCTCTGTTCGTAAGGCATCTGTTGCTCAAACTGCTCAAGGAAGTCCTGGATATCTGTCAGTCCATTGTATGATGGAATCTCAGTGGTCTCCGCCCCAATCCATCACAGTGATTTACTCATAAACGCACATCTGCGAGTTGAGACTTCGTAAAGTCTATTCTGCCAGTTTTCTAGGCCGACATCAGAATCCGATGCGCATGAGCTGTCGCATCGCCAACTAATGTTCCCTTCTGCGGTTGGGTTGATGTAGTCGTTCTGGTTCGCAGTCATCTGGTAAAGGCTATCCATGTGCTTCCTCCTCTGCTCTTAAGGGTTCAATATACCTAGGACCTTGGTAAGGATCCAGCGGTGCGATGACTCGGATCTGCGCATCCTCAAAGGTCATTTGTCTTCTCTTTAGGTCAATGACAGCCTTACTACCAATTGCCCAATCAATACTTAATAGTGCTGGATATGGTCGACTGTCGCCAATGATTTCTATAACCTCGAAGTCCGCAAAAGTACGAACTCCGTCAATATCAACTGGCACCTGCGGTAGTCGACCCAGTGGTGATACTCGCTGCTGATTAGCTAATCTCAGGTGGATAGGCGATAGGGCTAACTGAGGACTACCCATCTGTTCCCATGTCTACTTGGTTAGAACATTCACCTCTGATCCGAGATCTAAGACAACCTCATCCATTTCAAACTCACCAATCTGCGCTGTGAATTTCATCTCTCTTCCTGTCCTTGTGTGTCTTGTAATATTATGGACAGCGCAGTGTGCACTGCCCGATAGAGAAGGTTGCTGGCACTGATCTATGATGCGCTGTAGCTCACCGACAGCTTTGTCATTTCTCAGGAGTTTCAAGCAGCTGTGCAGGAAGGATTTTACACTTCCTGTCGATTCATCCTCGTCGCATCTTCCCGATGTAGTAGCCTGCTGTGCCTGCTCAGGTCTATCGCCACAAGGTGTTTGCTGCGGTACGCCCCTAGACGGCGGTACCTGTGATCCTGGTTGTGTAGGTTCATCGAAGGAAGCTTTAGCTTCATGAAATGTCTCTTTATTCTTCTGTAGGTCGAGTGTTGTTGCTTTACTAGGAGCTCTGCGCACCCACCCCTGACTTGTGTTCTTTCCGGTCTCCTGCGATGTGCCACTGGTGGAAGCACCGCTCCTAGTCACAATATTGACTCTTGGTTCTGGCTCTGCCTACTCAGCAACAATAAGCTGGATGTTCTGATGTACCGCTGGCTTAGGGTCTTTGATCTTAGCTATTAGGATAAGACACTCTTCTATGGTATGGTCATAAGATTTGCAGTAATTACAAGTAGTAGTGGGGCTCTGACAGTCCCTAGCGTAGTGTCCTACAACTCCGCAATTATAATAAGCAATTGGCCCACGACCTTGGCCAAAACCTCCTCCTCGGCCAAAGCCTTCTCCACGTGTGAAGCCTCCTCCACGGCCTCGTCCTCTGAATCCTCCTGCACGGCCTCCGTAAGCCTGATCCGGCTGTGGTCCTGTTGCTGGACCCTGTGTGTCTGCTTGGACTCTGTACACATCATGTTTTCTCTCTGACATGAGATCATAAGCTCGGCAGTCCTGTTGATCATGCCCGACAAATTTACAGAAGATACAATATAGGTTTTTAGGTGTCTGTACATGCTTCTGAAGCAAGGGGCATTGCTGAGGCGGATGTCCTTGTGTTTTACATATTTCACACCATGGCCCTTGTGTTCTTGGTAAGGGGTTAGGAGCCCCTGATGCTAAATATTCTGTGAAGACTGGACAGTTGTCTTTGGTATGACCCTGTGCTCTACACTTTATGCACCATATGTCTTGCATAACCTCTTTCCCTCTCTTAAGTTCGTGTATCTGTAACGTGAGGTTGGAGAACTGGTTCTGTAGGGTTGTCATGCCTGTGGTAGTCTCTGCTAGAGGTGAAGCCTCTAGTTTCATTGCCATCTCCAGTGCTTCATCTTGAGTAGTGAGTTTCTGCTGCATTAGTGGCATTCTAATATGAGGGAGCAGCGCTGCAATAAACCATTCCTTATGCTGCTCCGGCGCAAACTCAAAACTTACTTGGTCTATAAGAGCTTTGAATTTCTGGTCAAATTCCCATACTGACTCTGATGGTAGCTGCTTAATATCCTTAAGCTCTGTAATGCACTGAGACTCAGACTTAGGTTTCTTAAACTCTTTAATCATGGCGTTCTTGACCTGGGCAAGCGTCTTGGGCCATGTAGTATACTTTATGTACCATGTCAAGGCTCTGTCTCTGAGTGTGGTGA
This sequence comes from Pseudotsuga menziesii, assembly GCA_001517045.1. Classification (NCBI taxonomy): domain Eukaryota; kingdom Viridiplantae; phylum Streptophyta; class Pinopsida; order Pinales; family Pinaceae; genus Pseudotsuga; species Pseudotsuga menziesii. The sequence continues at coordinate 45,946 of LPNX010451557.1, forward strand.
CCAACTGTACAAGTTTAAGGTTATCATCGTTGATTGTTTTAATGGTCCACATGGCTTCACATAGGAACCAATGCTGTTCCGGGTCTTCTGCTCCTATACCTTTAAAAATAGGTAGCTTCATGTCGTCTCCCATTCTATTTCTCTGTGGTGGGTTCTGACTGACTGGGCTACTACCACTCAGCGGTGTAGGTGAAGGTGCTGTAGCGGGAGTAGGTACTGGCTGTGAGCTACTAGATGGAGTACCTACGGGGTTATTCTGAGTCCATGTCTGTTTCTGTGGAGTATAGGGGTGGTAAGGGATACCCCCCTCTGGTTCTTATGTGGTGCTAGGGCTCTGTTGTCTAATACTGTCTGAACTGTCTTCAAATACAGGAGAGCTAAAATCTACTTTATACTTCTTTCCACTACGGGTTCGTCCAATGTCATCAAAATCACTTTCAAACTCTTGTGACATTACTATCTTTACTTATTCATCTGAAACTAGATCCATTGTTCCTTTTTCATATAGCAGCATTTTAAGGGACAAGTTTAGAGATCTTAGGTACTTACCACGATATCCTCTGAAGAAGTATCGTTCATCTGCGCTGAAGCTCTTTCTCTGGTCAACTGCAAATTCTGTAACAAAGCCTTCTAGCACACTTGTCAGCCAGAAGTCCACTGCTCTTGTAATCGGATTGTCGAGGTTCTGCACGGTCTGAATCAGCTCCGGTGTCCAGACAATGGTTTTTTCTTCTTGAATGTGTTCCTATTTGTCAACTTGGATAACCAGTCGAAAAGCTCGTTTCCATAGGTTGCAAAAAATATAGCGTGTATGTCTGAAGTGATATGCTTTTCTAACCAGGCTTCTATGCTTAGTTTCGGACTCCGATTCTCTTTCTTGGCGAACTCCCTTAAGTCTGAATCCAGCCACTGGTGAAACTCTTCTCTGGTAGGATGCCAACAGAACATTAACTCCCAGTCGTTTAAACCGGCAACGGAACCATTTGTTGATTGCATGGGCAGACCCGGGTTTACTATTATCAACCAACAACACCCCTAACTCACTGGCCCTTTCGGCGACAGACCGCAAGGCGGCCTGAAGTCTCACCCGAAGTGAATCTAATGGGTTGGCCAAGGACTCAAGCATCTTGGACCAGGTTCTGTGGCAGTCCTACTGGTGTCTCGCAGCTCTTCTGGCTGCAAGATCTCCCTCTGTGTCTGTGCGTCGCGCAACCTCTTGCTCGCGCCGCGCAATCCCGTCGTCGCGCAGCTCTTCTAGCCGTAGCGTCTCTACCCTTGCACGCGTCGCGCGGGTTCTTCTCTCTTCGAACGACTTCTTCCTTCTCACAATAGTCCCAATCTCACCGCATCGCCGCGCACCGTGCGACACGAAACTCCTGTCCAACGCTAAGTCCTCAACCCACGGAGTCGCGCACCGCAGCTCCTCTGCCGGTGCGGTATCGCCTTCTTGCGATACCCTCCAACCGCGGCTTAGCGCACTTAGCGTTGTTCGTGTCGACGCGCAAGACCTGATACCCAGACTGTCTTACTGTGATTAATTAACTATCTAAGGCAAGCATAAGTAGGCCTTATACGACGGCCCAAGGATTTCAACTTGTATATATCTTCCTGTAGTGCTGTAACTAAACAATTCATTCATACATCAACTATAAGCAAATTGCATAACATAATCGGATAGATGCAGCAAATAAACACAACATGCAAATCAATCACAGAACACGGGATTTTAATGTGGTTCGCCCCCAGGATGGGAGTTACGTCCACAAAACTGTGCTTCTCTATTATAGCTTAAGGGAAGGCAAACACAGTTCTGCTGCGCCTCATAGGCAGCTCAAGATCTTCTCTCTTAGATCTTTCTTCTCTACCTTTATGCTGTCTCTCTTACAACATACTCTTCCCTCTCAGTCGATCCCTGCGGATCATTACATGCATGCTCTACAAGCTGGCTACTGGTTTTAGTAAGATTGCTACCGCTAGAACCAGAACCAGAGCTCGGCTTTTACAACAGTCTACTTATCCTTATTGCCTATTTCAATCACGACTGTCTCTCTATCTAACCAACTGGCTAACTAACTGACTAGCTAACCCTTTACAATACAAAATATATTCTTATATAGGCAGCCCGAAGGTCGTGCCATTACAACACTGTGGGCCTGTCCAAACAATAACCCAAACCCTAATTAGTGACAGTCGGTCCTCTCTGTCCTTGAGGTAGCCGCTTCCTGTCACACCACAGCTCTCTGCAGTCTTCCATGCTTCCCGGCACTGATCATGGGTACTATGCACCGCTTCGCTCTTCTGTCCTTCGTCTTCAATGCTTGAGCCTCGTTGCTCCTTCTTCTTTATGAGGGTCATTGAGCCCTCTTGTCTTTCGCTGCTGCCTTCAATGCAGTGGGTGAGCTCTCCCTTCTTGGCCGCTCAGGTACCGTTGCCTTTCTTTGACTTTCGTATCTCAAAAAGTCATGGTTTCCGGCTCTGCTTTGCAGCTGGAACTGTGCTACGACGTCGTAGCTCCGTCTTATCCTCTTTCCGCCAAAACTTATCTCTTCGCCAAAACTAGCAGCTTCTTCTGTAGCTGTGGGACCCTACTCCAACACGATTTCTTGACAATCTGGATCTGCATTGGTGATGGAAGAAGGCTGTGTTTTTGTCTCTTGCCTGCAGCCATAGACTTTGAGAGTTCAACCTTAGGAATTCCTCTTCCTGTCTGAAAGATTGTGAATTATTGAATTGAGCAGACTGCTCAAGAGCAGGTTGAGATTTGGTGAAATCTCGTTCTTCCATATCAAATTGAAACTAGGCTAACTCAGTAACTTTCGCCTGTTTGATGCTAGTGGGAGTGATTTGGGGCTTTTTTATCCAATTTTTAAGAGCATACTTGGTTTTTTTAAGTTTATGCTCGCATACGTAACTGGGAGACCCAACAACATACGTCATCCATGCTTGAAAAACAATGTCAAAAAACCATCTCTTTCGATCCATAAGGGGCTAAAACGAAATAGTATTGGACCGAGGTTGTCATCCTTTTCAATCGCCAAAGAAATGGGATGATGATCTGATGAGAGTTTGGGCAAGATTTTAGAGGAAATTACAAAGTTCCCATCCATCAATGAGCTATTAACCAAAAATCTATCAAGCCGTGCAGCAATGTTGGCTGCCCCAATTCTATTATTTGACTAGGTATATCGGCCTTTCTTTGGTTTGAAATTAATTAGATCCCAGTCTTGAATCAATGCCTCAATTGAGTCTTGAAAGTAATCCTTACCAACAACACCACTTTTTTTTCTTTTCATTCGGGGTTGAATTTATGTTGAGATCCCCTGGAATTATAGAATTTGAAGGAGAATTGACAACTAAGAACTCTGATAACGATTTCCAACAATCTTTCTTTTCATTAAAATTAACAGGGACATAGAGGTTGAACATAGCCAAAGAGGTCTTACTAGAGGTGTGAAATAGTTCTGTAAATATCTAGTGATGAGTAACAAACCATCTTTTAAGCTGAAAATTTTCTTTGCGTCAAAGAGTAGCGAGACCCCCATAGGTGCCCATAGCACTGAGAGCCTTACCAGCATTCAATTTCCATTTAGATTTGCTTAAGAGAAGAAGCGAATCTTCATCAATCTTGGTCTCTTGCAGCAGGAGAATATCAAAACTTTCCATTCTCATTAAATCTTTAACTTCTTCAGCTTTGATTGGGTTCCCCAATCCCCTGCAATTCCAAGAGACAATCTGCATTACTTACTTGGATGAGAGGGAGTAAGCGCTCCCATAAGAGGTCTTGTCCTCTTGCTCCTGCCTTATGACATTTTGATAATGGGCTGGATTCCCTGCATCTTCAGTCTCTCAACCTCTTCTTCTCTAGCCTCTTTTCGAGACTTCCTGCCTACTGTTTTGGAGAGTTTCTCAATAGAATCATCGCTAGAAGAGCCTGAGCTATCAAGTGGTTTCTTCATAGTAATTTCTGCATATGAAGGAGAAGATTTAGCTCCTTTTGGGGAAGGAAGATTTTGATACAAGAATTCACCAACTCTGGGTAAGTCTAAGCAAACTGCTCCAAATAGATCCATTTGTCATGTGATTGCTTCAGGAACATCATCATGAGTTACTGAATGATGAAATTCACCTTCTTCTAAAAGAGCAATGTCTTTAGCGGAGTTCAAAGCAACAAAATTATTAGTAGTCATATTAGAATTTTCTATATTTGCTTCAGCTTCATCATCCTGCACATGATGTAATTCACCTTCTTCTAATATAGCAGAATCCTCCACGGAGCTCAAAACAACAAATTTATTAGAAACTGTATTAGGATTTTCTACAGCCTGAACATTCTTCCCATCAGCATGTACTTCAATCTTAGCCTTGCCTTCGTTACCAATCTTTCTTTTAACCTAATTAGATTGACCTGATTTATGAATTTGTGTCTACGGGGAGTTTTTTTTTTCAAGATCATCTTCTGATTTTTTTTGCAGTTTCGGGCGAAATGACCATAGTCATGATAGAAACGACACTTGAATGGAATTTGTTCATAGTCTAGCTCCTGAATATGAGACCATTCAGCTACTGTTAGGTTAATTGCCTCAGGCAGACCTATTTCCAAATCAACTTCAACGCAAATTATTGCACATGAATATTGGTCTTTCCTTTCTGCCCTATCGATGTATTTACCAGGCTTGTTTCCAGTGGCTTCAAGGGATTCTGAACTCTAGCAATTCAAGGGTAAATGATGGAGTCTTACCCAAACAGGGACTGCCGATGGAACATCTTGTGAAGGGTCAAAATCTGGACTCCATTTGTTCAAATAAAGCCCCCGAGGGCCCATAAAGTATGGACCATTTCGAAAGATGAGGTCGGGATCCACTGCAAAGTCAGAAACAAATACATAATACCCTCTTCCTACAAAGTGGCTTCTAATTCCTTCAGTTACTAAGGGTCTCGAGTTTCTATGCACCCATCCATCAATAGCCTTTGTAGATGGTCAGAGCCCTGCGAATTGACCGATAAGCCCACGCTCAACAAGGTGAATAACCGATCGACATGTCTGTTCTACAAGAAGTTCCACTGAGGGAATGCCAACTTTCTTGACAAATTTATGCAAACCCCCCCCCCTCTTCCCACAGGAAGCAATCATTTTCTTGAATGCTTCAAGATCTGGAGGAAGAGGCAGAGGAGGATCCCTTCTGGAATCCATGAGGAGACCACAAGGGCAGTTGCCAGACACCAGAGAAAGCCTCACCAGAGAATATTGCAGAAGAGTGACAGAGCCCAAACTCAAACCATGACTTGTAAAGGCAAAGCAACCTCAACAAATTTCAAGAATAAGCCACGAATCACAAAGCTGTGTTGAGCCCTACACAACAAAACTACCAACATCCTCCATAAGGGAGAACCCAGGAAGTCGATTCTGAACGAACGAAAAGTAAAGAAAAAACTTATTGGAGTCCACAATTCTTCAAAAAAGAGGCAAGATCTTCATTCCAACACGCAGATTGAAGCAAATCAGCACCACGTTGGAACTTTGATATGATGACAGGCTGGAGTCTGCAAATCACATAGCCACTTGGTGGACTTCCAACAACAAATCACAAATCAAGTACTCAAGAACGAGCCAGAGCCGAAGCTCTACTCTCATCAACGGATTCAGATCTTGGGGCTGTCAAACATAAGATCAAAGAGCATTCACGAACCAACAAACAAACCCAGCCCTTCGAGGCACCAGAGCCAAAGTCGCTTCAAAGGATTCAAAAATCTTCTTGGAGCCAAAAATCCTCATCGACTAACCAAAAAATATGTTCTATCTTGCATATATCTATAAAGACATGAAAGTTTCTGTTTTTTTTGAGATCACAAGAATGGCAATTGGTTGATCATGAAGAAATAATTTTTGACTTTCTCTAATATGTATTTTTATTTTTGATTCACTTTTTAAATAACAAAAATATGTTTTTTTTTTCTACTAAAAAAAATAAATTTTTTATTTAAAAATTGTAATATAATAATAATAATCTAAATTAATTAAAATCATATGTGAGAATGATGACGAGTCAATCAAATTCAAATCTCCAATAAAATATTGGTGGGTTGAAACAAAGCTAAAAGAATAAATATACCGTGAAGTGAGATAAAATCCCATATTATGTCTGCTTTCCAACCTTTCTACCAAATCATAAATTATTAATATATTTAACTTAAACACGAAAATTTTAATTTAATATTATTTTTATTATTTCGCTTTATAACTATCGACCCTGGTGACCAAACATTTTACCATTCACCTTTCTTTCACATAGGAAATCCGTTTTCCTTCTATTTTATATTTATAAATACATTTAACTTATATGGAACTCCTAAATACTCACGGGTTCAGTTTTTCGTGACAGACATGCTGATCAGACAGAAGGAACTAAACAACTATTAAAGAAAAGGCCTTGGAAGCTCTGTACCAAAGGGACCAATCTACATTCAATTTTGCCTACAAAACCCTTTGTGGTTTTCCGGTGCAAAAATATACCCGCCTTCTCTTTTCTTCAGATCGCTGCATCCGACGATCCTTAATTGAAATTTCACCTGCGGCATACTGAAAATACCTGATTTTTGACAGTCTAAAAGCCGGACATGGGTTTTCAGGACGTGAAGAATACATTGCAGGAAGCTCTGAAGGCTCTATATCACCATCCGGACCAACAGGTTCGCAGTCGGGCTAACGACTGGCTTCAGCAGTTCCAGCGTACAGTAGAAGCTTGGGAGGTAAGAAAGCGCATTACTGAAATTGAGGGCAGCTTACTTTTGTTACTAATATGATTTCTGTGTCATTCATGTCATTTCGTAATGTAATCTTTCATGTTTAGCTGGGCTTCTAGGTTTGATTTACAATATGGGAGTTCTTTAGTTGTCACGGTCTCTTATTTTAAGTTGGATCTATTATTTGCAGACTCCTCATTAGTTAAACGCTACCCTAGAAATAAACAGTTGACGTTCTATATCAAAGTGCATTTTACAGTGTTGGTAACGTTTAGGGTTTATTCCGACTGCTGATTATAGCAAGGATCCATTTACATTGCATTTAGAGTCAGAGGGGAACCTGTTAGCTAGTAATGCCATAATAAATATTAATATCAACCGAATGATTATCCTGCTGCAATGTTAGTGCATTATAGATTAACATAACCTTACTTCAGCACAATCCCAGTTAAACTGTAGCACAAGCATGTGCAAGCAGCAAGATACTATTAGACAATGCCTGTATGTGACTGGTTGCCTTCTATCCAAGGCATTCAGTGGTGAAGTAATGGACTTGTCTGTATGGGTATGGCTGCCTTATATTTAGGGCATTCAATGGTGAATTAATGGACATTTACTCTTCTTCCCCCTTCCTTGGGTGACGGTGATTTGGAGAGTGTTATGGATCACTGGGACTACCATTAGCGAAATTGTAAGAAGATGAATTGTGATGATACAAAATTGAGAAGCTGCCAGAATGAGACTACGGGTGCCTAGGAAGGACATAACTATATTTGAGCCTTGTGTTTTGTTAGCTCAAAGCCAAAATTATAGCTTGTTACGTTAAATAGAAATCTTGTAACAGTGCAACTAATATCTGTCGAAGTGATATTGGAATTTAACATGACAGGTAGAGGGGAACTTGATATTGGAGTGATAATCCTTGTAACTTGCGTGACGTGGCAGTGCCGAGGTTTGCTTTGACCAACTACAGGAATAAATTCCAAATTTTGAGGTTTACTTTATGAACAACTATTGAGGTTTCCTTTAATCATCTCGAAGATTATAAAAAAGTGCACCAATGAGCTATGTGATCCCAGTTTTTGAATTCTACCCCGCATTCACCAACTCTGAGTCTACATAGTCAATGGGGCACTATTAAGAAGACCTGTGTGAATTAATTGCATGTCGTCATTTTTATACACATCTCTTGCGAATTGGGTAACTTGTTGCCCGTTTGATTTTATGGTTGTTGTATTTCTATTTCAGGTCAAACATTCTTTCATAAACGTTGAAATCTTCATATGTAGATTTGTTTTCATTTGTATGTACCAAACAAAATTGTCTTTACCTAGCAATGGTAAAAATGTTAGATTTTTATCATTTAATCAATATGATCTAGGATCTTATTTGAGAGAACAACATGCACAGCAATAATCACAAGAGACAAGAGACACAAAGAGTTTTCCTCGGGGAAACCATAAAGGAGAAACCCGCAACTTTCTCAGAGATAGAATGAGCACCAATAGCAAAAGTAAAACCCAAAAACACAAATATGATCTCTGACAGCTGTTCTCTCTCTCACTTGTGCGAGCTCCTCTTCTCTCACTCATGCGTTACAGTTGAGTGAGTGTGTGTTTCAAATAGAGAGTCTCACTCTCTATTTATACTAGTTTTCCAAATGACAATTACTCACCAGGGCCGACTTCTCTAGGAGAGTCTAATAACCCTAATACCCCTCAACTGTGGGGACTATTGCCCCAGCTTACAATAGAGAGTAAACCTCTATGACTTTACATGACTTTATTATATTAATGATTCTCCCGATAGGAACATCAGGGTACAAAGAAATACATTATATAAAATATACAAGTGAATGCATTCCGAAATTACAAATACATCAACACTCCCTCTTATCTAGGAAGGTATTCTCTTGACACAATTCATCAGCACAAGTCTTCGTCACTGGATCATTCATTAAAGCTGGATCATCATCAAAGCTGGATCATCACTGGATCATCATCATCATTGGATCATCATCAAAGCTGGATCATCACTGGATCATCATCATCATCACTGCTCCCGCTATCTCGAGCAAATGGTGCTATCTCTCAATTCTTCTTGTCATAGGAAGCTCTACAGAGCCAGCCCTTTTTCATGCTGGTTGTAGGCCTAGCCTCCATGTAGGTCTTCATCAACAGAGCCAACCCTTTTTCATGCTGGATGTATTGCTTTGCCCTTGCAAGGACTTCCCCTACAGAGCCAACCCTTTTTCATGCTGGATGCAACACCTTGCCTCTGCAAGGATTTCCCTTACAGAGCCAGCCCTTTTTCATGTTGGATGCAACACCTTGCCTCTACAAGGATTTCCCCTACAGAGCCAGCCTTTTTTCATGCTGGATGCAGCACCTTGCCTCTGCAAGGATTTCCCCTACAGAGCCATCCCTTTTTCATGTTGGATGCAGCACCTTGCCTCTGCAAGGATTTCCACTACAGAGCCAGCCCTTTTTCATGCTGGATGCAACACCTTGCCTCTGTAAGGATTTCCACTACAGAGCCAGCCCTTTTTCATGCTGGATGCAGTACCTTGCCTTTGCAAGGATTTCCACTCCGGAGCCAGCCCTTTTTCATGCTGGATGCAGGTCTCAGCACTTATATCCGACCATGGGAGGCCCAGCCTGCCACCATGTCGGAAAGGCCCAGCGCTTACATCCATCAACATGGTAGGACACACCATCTACCATCTGAGGAAAGGCCCTGCACTTACATCTGACCATGGGAGGCCCCGCTTACCACCATGTCAGAAAGGCTTTGCACTTACATCTAACCGCCTCGCCTACCACCATGTTAGAAAGGCTCTGCACTTACATTTGACCATGGGAGGCCCCGCCTACCACCATGTCAGAAAGGCTCTGCACATACATCTGACCATGGGAGTGCCCGCCTACCTCCATGTCAGAAAGGCTCATAGACTCATCACTCCGCCTTGGAAGGAACCTCGATCTGGAGAACACCAAGCTTCTCCCTGAAGTACTCAAACTTCACTCTGACCATTTCTAGCATAGAATCACATCAGGGCTGATTACGTCCAAGGATAACCTGCGAGCTTAACCAGGACTGATTACATCCGAGGACAACTTACAGGACTAATTATGTCTGAGCAACCTACGAGCTTTGCCAAGATTTTATGCTCAAACAACCTGTCTCATCGACTATGCTATAACTCCCTCTTTCGAGAGATCTCGATCTGGATCACAAACTGGAGCTTCACTGCTCCTCTCTCACAAATAGCCGAGCAAGTGGCGACATATTTTGCCTCGGCTGTATTCAGCACCATGCAGGACTCCTTCCTGCTAAATCAAGAGATCACACCTGATCCCATACTGAAGTGGCACCCCGAAGTGGTCTTCCTATCAATGGCATTGCCTGCCCAATCTGAATCCACATAACCCTCTAGGTTAATCTTCTGATTCGTATCATACTTGAGCCCATAGTCAACTGTACCCTTCAGGTACCTCAAAATATGCTTTGCAGTAATATGGTGAACATGTCTCGGATTTGTCAAGAACTGGCTCAATGTGTTCACAGCAAAGCAAATATCTGGTCTCGTATTCATCAGGTACATCAATGACCCAATCATCTGACAATACATCGTGGCATCAACCGACTCTAATGAAGCATCACTCAATAGCTTTAGGTTTGATGCTATAGGTGTGGTCATGGCCCTGCAGTCCATCATCCCAAACCTCTTCAGGGTCTCCATTGCATACTTCCATTGTCCTAGGGAGATTCCATCCGCATTCTGCCACACCTCCATGCCTAGAAAGTAGTGCATCATATCCAAGTCCTTCATCTCGAACTCAACAACAAGTCTCCTTCTTGCAACTTTAATGAGTTCCTCTTTTCTGTCAGGAACAAGTCATCGACATATAACATGAGCATCACTGGTCTTCTGCCTTCAACCTTGAAGTAAAGGTTGGAATCCACTTTACTCTCAGTAAAGCCTAGAGCCATCAGTAAGCTGTCCATCCTGTCGTACCATGTCGAACCTCGGGATCTTCTGCAGTCACTCCCTCTGAAGTGGAGCATCATTCTCCCTCTGCCTTTCGTACTCTATGTATTAAACATTTTGTACTGGAGTGACAAGTAGCTTCCTCTGCTACTAATATTCTATGTATCGATCTAGGGTCACTGGATACCAAGATCCTCTATCTTGAACCTTTTCAAAAGTTTTTATCGCACCCATCTGTGAGATTGTCATCCTCTATAGGCTTTCATCTTCAACCTTGTAGCAAAGGTTAAGATCTTCATCACTCTAGGTGATCTTCAAGCTCTTCATGTATGTGTTATCCCATGGGTTCCTTCTGAGCTTGTACAAGGCCTTCTTTAATTTGCACACATGAGTCTGCCTGTCATGTGTCTCAACTCCCAGTGGCTGCAAATGTCTCTTCATAGTCTATACCTTCTTTCTGTGAGAAGCCTCGTGCTACGAATCTTGCCTTGTATCCCACGATGTTGCCATCTACGGCATGCTGGATTTTGTAGATCCATATGGAAGATACTACGGACTTTCCTTCAGGTCTCGATACCGCATCCTAGACATCATTCTTCTTGAACTTGTACTCTCCTTCCCTTTTTTTTTCTTGGCTACTTCTTCATAGCTGGAAGGTTCTGCATCATTGATGTCGCTCAACAATGTCACATAACTTCATTGTGTCCAAGACCTCTTTCTTTCTTTGAAAGTATTGTCATATTATTCTTCATCTTGGATTATTTCTCGAACTGTCGTCACTTGTTATTCGGAACAAGTCTCATCCTTCTTTTCTTGTAGGCAATTGTACGCGATCTTTCCTACAAGTCAAATGCACTAGTTGTATGGTTAGAAACATTTCATAATGCATATTTATAATGGAAAATTCTTATTCATAAAGATATAATCATGCAACTATTTTAGCCAATACAACATTCATCCATATCTCACGAAAATTTTCTAGATGCCTTCCATCTCTACCATGACATCATTGAGATTGTGCACTAATCCAAATATGTCAGCAAAGAGGCTTCATTCTAGATAGGTAGCAACGGAGAGTTGTATAGCACCATGAGCTACTTACCCATCACATGCATATTAGTAGTATACTGTCATTAATGCAAACATTCTATCATGCATAACACATCAACTGAATATAAACAAATGCATAACCAAACAATATCATGAAATGACAATTGAACACTTATCTTTATTTGTTTCGTGGGTAGACTCCTTCTTTTAGCTTCATCATCTTCTTCATTCATAACAACATCATTTCTTATCCAAATGCTAAGATGGATAAGAGGTTCTTTAAGAATTGAGTTCTTCATATTCCTCATTGCTTGAGGGATCTTCTTTGAATCATGAACGCTTGATCTTCAGTTGCTCCCATCTTCTCTTCTCTTATTATAAGTCGAGCTTCTTCTTGTGTGCACTCTTCCCAGAGTCTGCTGAAAGTAATCACTTCCTTTTGGCACACATTCCTCGAATGAATGAATCCCATGATCCTGGGAGGCCATTCAAGGTGGTTATCACAATTTCTGCATTCTCTACTTCTTCATCCACTGCTTCAAGTTGTTCTTTGATTTGAGAGACCCTTTTAAAGTATGACTATATGGTCTTTGCATTCTGGATCTTTACATTCTTCAACTGGTTTCTCAAAGTCATCACTTCCTTTTGGCACACATTCCTCGAATGAATGAATCCCATGATCCTGGGAGGCCATTCAAGGTGGTTATCACAATTTCTGCATTCTCTACTTCTTCATCCACTGCTTCAAGTTGTTCTTTGATTTGAGAGACCCTTTTAAAGTATGACTATATGGTCTTTGCATTCTGGATCTTTACATTCTTCAACTGGTTTCTCAAAGTCATCTTTCGATTTATGTTCTTCCCTTCAAATAGCTTGGTCAATGAATCAAACATCTCTTTAGGTGTCTTTAGGGAAGACACTTGTGGTATAAGGTGATCCTTGATTGAATCAACAATGATCCTCTTGGCCTTGACCAAGTTCTTCTTGTGTAAGGCTTTAGCCTCATCTTCCTGTGGAACTGGAACCTCTTCACTTATATAGGTGTCAAATTTATTTCCTTCAAGAACTAGTGAAATCCTATACTTCCATGCTTGGAAGTTTTCAGCTTCACCAAGCTTGTCATCAAGCTGGTGTGATAGGTCATTTTGAGATGAGAACCTCAAATGTAAATAGCAAAAGATTAGATCTTACCGATTTGAGGTGTCTGTCCTGGTTCCGGATCTGGTTGATCTAGGGTTTGTCAGAAAAACCCTAATTTTCAAAACTTGGAATCTTTCTGATCTGATTGGATAGAAAGATGTGCCTCCTGAAGGCGAGCTGAGCAACATACTCATTTTCCCAAAACTGTGATTATAACTGCAAAATATCTGATGCTCTAGTTTTCTTCAATTTCTTATGCAGAATTGCCCGATATTGTTTCTGCAATATATCCGAAAGTACTGCTTCTTTGTGTCTGAAACTTCGCACTGAGGTAGCCTCGTTTGTCCTCTTTCCAATACCGCAGGTTTGAGCAGAATTGGTTTCACCAATTGAGACTAATGAGAGTTTTCCCAAGGTGACTTATTTTAGGACTGTTCAACATAGCGAACTTGTACGGACTGCCACATGTCACTATTTCACCTTCGGGGTCTGAAACTTTTACCACAACAAGTACAGACTGTTCCCTATCTGGAACATCTTGCGAAATTTCATTTGGACCTTCGTAGCTCAAGATATAGCAGTTTTCCCTAGGTGTCCTGTTTAGGGATGAATCCAGGGAGAGGCTGGAACCCTAATTTGGAGGAATTATATCTCCCAGAATATAGCGAATCTGACGTTGAAAATTTTACATTGGGTACATCAGGAATTTATCTTCGGCCTGTAAAAGTTTACGCTCCTGAGCCTTCTCTAATATCGAGATATAGCGAATGCACCAAAATGACTAGTTTTAGTCTTTTAGGGTTTTCTGGTCCAGGGTCAAATTAGGGTTTGACTTTCCCGGAGTTTTACCCAACCAAAATTTTTGATCTTAGTCTTTAAATTTTGATTTTGAGGAGGAGAGCAATCCTATGCTGGGCTCACTCAAAAATTCCTCTTCTGTGAAAAGCCCTAATTTCCTGCAGTAGTGATAGGTCAAAATTTGAAAATGCTCGGAATCAAATTCTGCTTCTACAGAAAGATGCGCCCTTCAATGGAGAGTTAGACTAGCCTCCTTTTGTTGATGATCTGTGGAGAGAGACCCAAAAAGTAAGAAGCCCTGGCTTTTGTAGCTGCATAGTGTCTTTTTCTTAGGTTAGCTCTGATACCATGTTAGATTTTTATCATTTAATCAATATGATCTAGGATCTTATCTGAGAGAATAACATGCACAGCAATAATCACAAGAGACAAAGGAGAAAACCCTACAACTTCCTTAGAGATAGAATGAGCACCAATAGCAAAAGTAAAACCCAAAAACACAAAGATGATCTCCGACTGTTGTTCTCTCTCTCACTTATGCGAGCTCCTCTTCTCTCACTCATGTGCTACAGTTTAAGTGAGTGTGTGTTTCAAATAGAGAGTCTCACTCTCTATTTATACTAGTTTTCCACTTGACAATTACTCACCAGGGCTGACTTCTTTAGGAGAGTCTAATAACCCAAATACTCCTCAACTGTGGGGACTATTGCCCCGACTTACAACGGAGGATTAACCTCTGTGACTTTACATGAATTTATTATATTAATGATTCCCCCGATAGGAGCATCGGGGTACAAAGAAATACAATATATAAAATATACAAGTGAATACGTTTCGAAGTTACAAATACATCAACAAAAAAATGATATCATTTTTGTTCAGTATGGCTTTCCACATTCTGATCAAATGGCACAATATTTCAGAAATATTAAAGAACAAACTCAAGGTGACCATTTTCATGACAGGAGTTATTGCGGGAGTACTATATCTGGTGTATATTTTTTGTGGATTGACCATAGAGGTTGCATAGAGTCATAGACCATAGTTTCAGAGCAGAAAGAAGTGCCCTTCTATGATTGCTCATCCATTTCTATTGAACAAGTGCTGCAGTTTAAATATATCATACTGTAATTTGTATGGGCATGTTATTTCAAGTTAGTGTCAACTGTCAATGGATTCTGTAGCTTCATAGTAATCTGTGCGGGAAAACATAAAAGGAACTCTGGTTTCTGACTTGTTAAAGAAGCAGGAGGTAAATTGCACATAATGGATCTCCCTCCAAGGATTATATGGATGGGCGATAAAGAACAAGCAAAGTTTTTTGAGGAAGACTAGAATGATTAGACATCTAGGTAGCATGTTTAAGTATTTGTTTGAATACCAATACAATATGGGCTTTAATACAATGAAGGCACAGGAAATGGCTTTGAGCATTACAAGAGGTGCATATGTCCCCATGAGTATTATAAATGCCCATTTGAATTCAAAGTCACTGATTGTTTAAAAAGGAACTTCAGGAGGTAGATAAGATCGAGGACTCAATTCTCAGAAAAGCTAAATCCTGACATAAATCCAAACTTGAAACACAAACAAATATAACAATCTCTAGCATGGGGTGAGGCAAGAACTGTGAAACAAGAGACAAGGAAAAGTGGATCCTTGTCACATGTTCCTACTAAATTTTAATGATATCATAGCTTTAATGTCCTCAGTCGACTGTTTCAGAGGGATTTGGAGTCCTCAATCTTATATCTACCTCCTGAAGTTCCTGAACTTACAGCAGTACTACTGCTGAATTTCCATACAGCAAAGGCCAATATGGCAGAATCTTGCTGCTATGGTAAACATAAATAAAACTAGGATAATCCTAAATGCGTTGTTAAGAATCCTATACACATCTATCTGCCTGTGACGGTATAATCCTCCTGAAGCAAGCCGTCTTTAAAATACCGTGAACAAGAGAAACGTGGATAATGGTTGCTGCAGATGTTTGAGATATCATTCAACGCTAAACATGAATATTGGACCAGTCCCCTGTGTATACTGTGACACAAACAGGGAAGGGTTAATAAAGGTTTGCATCACACTCTTTCAATCTATCTGGTTTATTCATGTTGTGTTCCAAAAGTTGCAGAGAAGAGGAAGGAGTACTGATTAACTCCTCTTGCTTTCAGGTGTCAGACAGTCTTCTTCACGATGCAAACAGCAATTTAGAAACACTTATATTTTGTTCTCAGACTCTGAAGACAAAGGTATGATTATTTTATTTAGTTTCTTGGTTAACTTGGTTTCTTTAAATTGCCTTATGTCTCTATAGTCGATGCCAACTTTAGAATTTCATTTATGAACATTTCCTGGCATGTTTATGTCACGGAGATATTGAATTCCTGCTCTCTTGTTACTATTATAGATTCAGCGAGACTTTGAGGAGCTGCCACCTGCAGCATTTGTTTCCCTACGTGACTCTTTAAAAGTGAGTGCACCTTAAACTGATTTGCAATAGCCATGCATTATCTTAGCTTGTTATTTTATATAGTTTGAAATCAAGTATACTAGTCAATTTTTTTTTCATAAATAGCATTGCAGAAACCAATAATTTTAACTTTCAAGTGTAAAATTTTAAAACCTCAGGTTTGCAATGGTAATGATAACTCACAAACAATCTTATAATCTTATTCTCAACTCAAACGATGATATTTAAAGCAAAGGCAATATATATGGATTCCAAGTAGTACTTTATTTGTACTCTTGAGATTGAACAATAACCAGAGCAAGATTAACTTGAATCTAAAGCATGTCAAAACCTTTATAAATAATCTAATTGGTTTCCACCATGGGATGTTACCTGGAAATACTCTATAGAGCAACAAGAAATGGTTGCTTGTCTCCAATACTAAGTTCTAACACAGGTAGGTAGGTTGTAGTGAACCTTGGTAGATAAAATATAAAACCCTCAACTTGAGAATAACAAAATGCATCCACATAAGAATAAATATCAAGAATATAGAGAAAATTCTTAAGGTAGGGTAACACCATCTATTACTCCATGTGGAAGGAATCGTTCCAAAAGCCATTCTTGCTACAATACTATCCTCGACATATTCCATAGAATGATACCCATATGTATATATACTTTCTCATTAGTATTCTTGGGGGTCTGTGCCAACTACCCCTCATTATTACATTTATCACTTGCAACTACCTAGTGGCCCTATTTCTATTACCCACCAATTACCAATTAGACCTTATTCCACGATTATGACCACATTATATTAATTATTTCCCTTAGTTACTTTTCTAGGTATCTTACATTACATTAATTATTTTCCCGAGGTACATTACATTGAATCCCTTTTGCATGTTTCCTTCATGAAACATGAATGTAATTAAGTAAGCCATATAGTATGTTCTATTAAGCAATGTAGTCCATTGTTACCAAGCATGGGCATCCATCCATTCTTTGTGAAATTTTGACATGGGTTCCAACTTTTGCCTTGCAACCTCGATCCCGATTTTGATTGCTCCTGTGGTTCCTTGTTTCTATGCTACTATGATATCTCCACTCATTGCTATAAGTCCTCCATGTACCTCTATATTGGGTGCCTTTCTAGTTCCATGTTAGTCCACAGTAAGTTTGTTGACGCTCATGACCTTTGCTTTGATGGTTGTTGTCTTTCATGGTGGTGTGGGAGGCAATGTGTAGAAAGCTTAGATATTGGTTCTTTTGTCTTTGACTCTTCAACACATGGTTCTTTGAATCATGCAATTTTGTAGATTTATCTTCCTTGTTATGCCCAAGAGGAGACCCTCTTTTATGTTCTTTTGTAGACTCCTCTTCAGTTTCAACGTTTGACTCTACAATTGATGTGTCTATTGGCATTGCAATTAGTTTCCTTGCAAAGATATCTTCGTATGTCACTGTGGGCCCTTGTTGCGTAATAAGAGAAATATCCTGCAAGATGATTTTCTTTTCCTTGTACCAAAGCTCTCCCGCAAGGTGATTTTCTTTTTCTTGTACCAAAGCTTTAGAAACTTCTTTTGCACAAATAGTAGCCCTACCCACAGATTCCATCCAAGAATTACCAAGAATAATATCCACATAATCCATATCTATAACATGAAAATCTGAATGTAAAACATATTTATCCATTGCAATTTTCAAACCTTTAAAAATTTAAACATTCTCAGTCTCAACCTTTATGCTTTGGATATGCTTTATGGGGAAATGCAATATTTTATCCAAGTCAACATGGATGAAATTATACGTGTGCTAGAATTTATAGAAATAATAATCTTCTATTGAAGACATCTCTGAACCTGTAATATAGGAAGTTTGCACGTGAAAATAAATCCTTGGTAATCTCTTTATCCCAGGAAGGTACATTGCATAAGTGGGTATGTAATGAATTATTAGGGATGTGTGACAACTCATGCTATACAATTTGCTAAAATAATTCTGCACTTTAAGAGACATTCACCTTCTTCTTACAAGAAAAGTTGTAAAAAGTTAAAACAATCATAGAAAAGCACCTTTCCCAAATTAGGAAAAATGTGTAAAGAGCCTCATATATGCCTAATGCTGTTGAGATTCACACAAGAGCTGAGGATTGAATGGAACCAAACAACCAACACGCACCTTTCCCAAACTAGGAAGAATGTGTAAAGAGCCTCATATATGCGTAATGCTATTGAGATTCACACAAGAGCTGAGGATCGAATGGAACCAAACAACCAACCCAAAATCTTGCAATAATGGAGAAAATAACAACGCTAGGGCAACACACTCCTTAGAGTGAAAAGATGCCCTAGCACAAGTGCGCTAGAGATAAACATGCAATAACAACCAAGATAATCTCGAAACAATAGTGTTGGAGCTGATCATAAGTGCTCTAGAGAGAGAATCATCAAGCACAGGAGAGAATTTTGTTCAATTTTATAGCAGATCTGATAATTTATTGCAGGGTTGATTTTTTTATGTAACAGAACTAAAAGCTAATGACTTGTTTTAATTTATTTCAGATCTAATATGCCATCACTGATAAATTGAGAACTTTGAATAATCAGCAGATAACAGCTCTGATGCAGTATGATAACCAGCAGATAATAATGTCAAACACATCCATAGTGAACACACAAATTTTACCCTGGGGAAACCTTTTACAGGTGGAAAACCCCAGCAACAGAAAATCTTCCTTTATTGATGATTGAGATGACAATGAGCAGAGTTACTGAGCAGATTACATCAGACTTATACATCAGAGAGTAAATGCCCCTAGGGCATACACATACCAAGAGAAAAAATGCTGAAGACTGCCTGAGAGGAACCCCTATCTACCTGAGAAGCTTACATCTTGCTGACTTCAGCCCTTGTGAAACCTGATTTGCTGATTGGGAGGCTTGTAGGGCCTGCGGCCTGCTACTGAGGCCCTGATCTGCCTGAGAGGAGGGTTGATCTGCTACCTGGAGGGCAGATCTACTAAGGATAGGCCCCGATCTGCATACGTGGAGATTCATGGGTATAATGTGAGCCCTGATCTGTTCTCTCAGGTTTCAGCCCTTGACGTGGTGATGGGTCAGTCTAGGAGAAATCTGGATTACCCACACAGGCCCTTGCTAACCTTCAAACTGATAATGTGAATATCACCAAGAGAGTTCCAACGCTAATGAAGGAGAAATTGCTTACAATGATGATCGTGTGAATGGTATGAGCTTCACTTTTATAATTTTCCATTATACTAATACAATGGGAAAATACCATGTGTCTACAAAATCCACTTGACTTTTAAATTGATTATTAAAACAACGTAAAAAAGCTCCTCTTCTAATTTGTCATTATGACTTAGGCATTAGGACTTTAGTCAAGTCTTCTTAGGCTAAGTACTGGCCCCTCTTGGTTTATATGGTCCACACGTGCCAATCTCAAAGTTCATCATCATATACAATGAAGATTTTCTCTAGATGATGTGATAATCTCGTTCTCCCCACTAACACCAAGGTCATGTGATAGTTACTCCAACAAGGGGTGGTCAGTCCCTTGAGAAGGTCCCATAGCTCAACCATCTCGAATGACCAAGGAGAGGAGTACGTTACACATCATTTGCCTAGACCCAGTCTAGGACTTCTCACGTTGATCTATATCAATGCCATGGTAACTGACTAGGTACCTTAGCCCCAGGCTGAATCAAGTTAACCTATGTCAACATCTTGGTAACAGACCAAGTGCTTCAGTCCCAGAGTGAATCCATTCTTCCATAGAATGGCTCTCGATTCTGCTAAAAAATCAACAAATTTAACCCATGAACAATAGAGAAAGCCAAAGATCTAGGTGCCCTTAGGCATAAGCCACTTTATTAGAGAATGATATCTACAGGATAAAGAATGATCAAGATGGATCAGAAGATGATGATTTACAAATGGCTCTCGAGTGTGTATTTATACACAACTCAAGAGGTAGGATGCTTTTCGCAAGAGGGGTTATGGGTCCACATATAAGTTCATTAGGCTGGGCTTAAGCATAACCTATTATTACAATAAATGAGCATAAGTTGGCCTTAGCTACATACATAAATGATATAGAATAGGTTCGCCATAGCTACATAAGAAGATTACACCATTTTCAACACCGCCCCCCCCTCCCAACCCTGCCTCCCCCCAAGCTTAACAAAGGGGCACAAAGAACAATGATGAAATAGAGATGTGAGTGGGTTATGGATACCCAACACAACATAGTTGGCTGTGGCTGATATATAAAAGGAAGTGGATTTATGTATACCGAACTTGAATACAACTAAGAGAGCTTGAATACAATTGAGAGTGGGTTTATGGATACATAGCTCAAATATAGTTTGCCCAAATATGTGAGTGTTTGTATGGATACCTAGCCTGCATCTACGTTGGGTTTGACTAATATACAAAAGTGAGTGTGTTTGTAGATACTCAACGCAAAGTAGGGTCAATAATATTCACAACAGCCTTTACAAAACTTTTTGTCTTCATACAGCTCATAGGCTACAGATATCACAGAATAAATTATTTATGGATGCACTTTGATTCATTAAACACAATGCAGCAAGATGTTATTTTCTGAGGCATTTTTTTTAATTCCAGCATAGGCCCTTTAGAGTTTAGACAGACATTGAGAGGTATATATTGTTTGCATTTGTGTAGTTGAATGACATGTCAAAATGTGCATATACGTATTTTTATATATGACATATTCAGCCATGTTGTTTCTGACAATTTTTTGAAAAATCAATGCTTCCTTTGGATCTCGCATGTGCAGAATTTACTGAAAAAGTTTTGCAAAGGTCCCTCAAAAGTTAGAACGCAGGTAAGTGCAATATTTTAGTGGTTATTATACAACTGTTTTATCATTTATAACAACCTCCTTAAATATTTTGTAGCTACAAGGGCATGAAGTGTGGGTTTGATGTTCTTTCCTTATGGTGATTATCAATTTTGCAGATCTGTGTAGCAATGTCAGCACTAGCTGTACATGTTTCTTCTCAAGATTGGGGAGGCGGGGGTGTTCTGAACTGGTTACGTGATGAGTTGGGTTCCCAGCCTGACTGTTTAATTAGTTTTGTTGAATTATTGACAGTGTTGCCTCAGGTTAGTTTTTGCTATCAGGAAATATCTTGGTATTTTGTTTTCTTACTGGTTGCAATACCCTTTTCAGTTTCCAAGAGCACAATATACAAAATTAATAACTTTCATTTTGTTAGTGCCTTCAAAATAGATTACAAGTGTGCACAAGGACTGCACTGTCTTGAAGGGTTACTTTTCAAATGATCTGTGAGCTATTTCCTGAATGCATCCATGCCATTTATAATTTAAACTGAGGAAGAAAACCTTGGATCAGTGTCCCTTATAGCATCCAATAAAACATGTAATGATAAAATTTGTCAATTATCAAAGAGTACATTCACTATGAAAAACCTTAACACAATTTATTCCATTTTTGTCAACTAAAATTTCATGTTAAAGCTGATTAGGTACATTCTATCAAGGATGCTAGGGCTTGTGGGTGTGGGGATGCCATTTTAAAATTTTAAAATAAAAGTATTATTATAAGAAGTTTTAGCATCTGGGAATGAATGTAAACAGTAAGACAATAATAGGAAAGAAAGCTGAAAACAAAAGTGTCTTCAAAGTGGGGATGAATGTGAGAGGATGCAATGGGAGGTTTGAGGGGAAGTCTGAGTGGGGGAATGTGGAGGAGAGATTGGAGTATCACGTGGAGAGAGAGAGAGAGAGAGTGTGAGAGGATGCAATGGGAGGTTTGAGGGGAAGTCTGAGTGGGGGAATGTGGAGGAGAGATTGGAGTATCACGTGGAGAGAGAGAGAGAGAGAGAGAGAGAGAGAGAGAGAGAGATGGCTCCAGACAGCTGGAGAGCACGATGAAGGAAATAAACATATGCATAGGGGTATGTTCGGCAGGTTGGATAGTGAAGGAGGATTTCTCAGTTGTATGTTCGTGCAAGAGACCTATATAGCTGTGGGTAGAGTCCAGATCGATGGAATGGTTGCAATAGGGTTGTAGGAAAAGAAATCAATGCAGGGATTTGCTAATTCAGGGGAATTGAAAGATTCCATTGCTAAGGAAGGTGTTTGTACTACTTTTGCTTCAGGTAAAGGCCACATGGTTGAAGGGTTTCAATTAGCAGCAAGTTCTATTGTGTTGCAAAAAAATGTCTTTCAGAGGTCGAGTTGGGCATGGTCTTGTAGGAAGAGATACTGTCTATCACAAGAGAAACCAATCTTGGGAGAGATATCTTGATTACATTGCCCTTAATAGTTCCAAAAGTGATGGGCCTGTCAAGGTAGTAGTTTGTTTTCTGAACACCAAACTGAAGGGAGCAGGGGTTTCTAGTGTGATCAAGAATAAATAGGAGTGGCCACTTCTTCCTTCAAAAGGAGTTTCTATCGCTACTGACAAGGAACTTATGGTGGGCTTAAGCCCTGATATTGGGGGAATGGATGCTGAAAGGGAGGAGACAATGGGCACTTTGGGTGTTGAGGGTGTGGTCCCTCCATAGAACTCTCCAGTTGGTGACTCTTTCTCTTGCCCTTATGTCTTTAGAAGAGGTGATGGATATGGTGGAACTGTTTTATTCAACATTGTCGTCACAACCTAGTTTGGCACCATGGGTGGAGCTCTCAATACAAAATTTAGTCAATGTTGGTGCCACTATGCATTTAATCTAGATGATTTTAACTTCTTTCTTGCTAAATACAAGGAGTGTTTTAAGGGGTGAATACACTTAGAGACAAGAGGTGTGATCGTGGTTTTTTGATGTTGTATGGCATATGAGGATGCTTTTGATCGATAATGCATTTTGAATTGAGTGGCCAAGGGGATTTCCTTGAATCCCTATTGGTGTTTGGGCTTGAAATATGTTTGCCTCTTGTTTAACTCAGATATTGTTGCACGTCAGGCGCTTAAGTATGATACCTAGAATATTGTGGGTTCCCTTGCTTATGTGCAGTCTTGGAGGGCATATTTCAACTTGGAGGAGTGTTTTCAAGCCAACTACCCTCTTTGGCTAGAGTTCATAGCTATGCTTGTTGATATGCGCACTTTTGTTGATCTCTTTGTAAAATGGTTTGATAAAGTGCTTATTCTTGATGTTTGACGAAATTCTTTTAGGGCTAATCCGAGGGTCTATGTCGAGGTGTATTTGAAGCTGAAGCTTCTCGCCTTTATTTTTGTTTGCATTGCCAGTGACATCAAGCAACAAAATGTTTGGTATCTTAGCCTTTTGAATGTTTGCTTCGCTTGCTAGGCTCAATATAATTTGATTAGGGATTGACCTGTTTGTTGACTTGAGCTAGGAGAGGCTGTGGGTGTTGGTCTTTCTGCTCCCTAGGATGCTAGGATTGACAACACTTCTATGGCATTAGGCCAAGGAGTAGGGGTGGTGGTACCTTTGTGGTTATTGGTGTGTGGGTGGGTGGTCCCCCTTCAAGTTGTGCGAGAGTGGGAGAAGGTAGTCTTGTTTATTGTGGTATAGGTGGTCTTGTAGCAAGTGGTATCAACTCAGTTGCATTGAGGGCTGTAGGTGATTTGGTGGGTTAGAATAGGGGCAATAATTCAACTGTTGTGGTAGGACAGTTTGAGCACTTCAGTCCTTTGGTCCTATGCCTCAAGAAGGCTTGGCTTTTTCTGTCGTCAGCAACATGGAGATTGAGCTACGGTAGTAGCTTAAATCCAACAAGCGAGAGGAGGTATCCTCCCTTGCTTGTGTGGGCAATTTTCAACGCCGATTCGAGTCCCAAGCCATGGGTGAAGTCCTATAAGGACATGATAGTTCTGTGAAATTTTCACTTAAAACAGATCAGGTTAACAACTTTTAATTATTCACTTTTAGATTAAACTCAACAAACACAATGCACATCTGAAAAATTAGTTACTGTAACACATGGTCTAAGCAAACCATAAACAAAGAAAACCACAACACAAGATGTACCCTGGAAACCCTAGTCTTTTAGGGAAAACCAACAAATGTTTGTCTTCTTCTTATTGCAAGATTTGATTACAATAGAACCATAGTGGTCCTCTGGATACACTCTCCGGATGTGGACCAAAGTTCAAACACCCAGGTGTTGATGTTATTTGTAGCTTTGAAAGATATTCATAAGATGTCCTAGAGAAAGTGAAAAGAAATGAAGAGCACAATTACCCCAATGAAATGGGTAAAATAACCCTAGAAGATAAAAAGACATGTCAGTTTAAAAGATAAAATAAAATATAAATAAATAAAAGTCAAGCCGACCTATTTGTGGAAACTTCTAGTGAAAGAAGAATATAAATAAAGTGCTTTCACACTTCATTATTAGAACAACTTGTTCATCTCTCTCTCTCAAGTGGTGCGCACTTCTCTAGGAGGACAAGTGAAGACTGTTCTTAGGTTGTAAAAGACAAATTTTGGGATTTCTCTCTTTGGCATCATTCTATCTCTGATGTACTTGTTCTTTGTACTAAATCTTTGAATAAGAAAGGTTTGCTGGGTTTTTCTTGAGAGTGGGTTTTCCCAGGGTAAACTATTGTGTCTCTATTTTGTTTCTGTGCATGATTATTCTTTCAGTGATCCTATATTTGTTTATGCTGCAAATGAAATAATGTTATGATTGCGGGATGAAGATAAACAATGAAAGTATATTGCTAAAGTTAGGAAAAACTAACATGGTATTACAACCGTGCTGAAAGAATTCATTGCAACAGCTGCAACTATCGAAGATTAGGGCTTCATGCTTGGACCCTAAAAAACAGAATCTATTCATCTGGGAATTTTTGCTATAACTTGTTTTAGTTTCAGGAGCTGAAACTCGTACAGGCCAAATTTGTGATATTGATGTACCTTGTGTGAGATTTTCAGCGTCAGATTAGCTGTAACTTTTGAGTTATGATCCATGTAAACAGGGTTCTAGCCTCTTCCAGAATTCGGTTTTAAACAGGTGACCTAGGGAAAAATGTCATATCTCGGGGTAGGAAGTTCCAAATTGAATTTCGTAAAATGTTCCACAAAGGGCATGTACAATAGATTCTCTGGTGTTAGTTTCAGAACCCTAAGTGGAAACAGTGACACTCAGAAGTGTGTACAAGTTTGCTAAACTGAACTAGTCCATAAATAGGTCACCTTGGGAAACTTAGCATAAATTATGCTTGGTGAATCCAATCCTACTCTAACCTATGGGGTTGGAAAGAGGACAAATGAGGATACATCAGGTCGAAGTTTCAGACCTTAAGGAGCAACAATTGAAGATTTAAAGCAGAAGTATGACCAAATATCTGAACAGGCTCAACAGAAGAAATTGGAGATTAGGAGGAGGAAGTCTTCTTTTAAAGTTTCTGGCCCTGTAGGCATGTAAGGACATTGATGCAGTATTGGAGAATTATGATGCAAAATTTGGAATTCTGAAAATGAAGTTGGAATCCTCTCGTCATATATATTAATCTCCCATCACACAACGCTTTGGAAAAGAGGTTTAAAATTAGGGTTTTGGCCCTACAGAGGAACCTACAAGCAACCATTCATTCAAGGTATGTATATACTAGATCTAAATTGCTTAATTTTGATTTAAATCCTTGAGGAATGCAGGTTACCAACAAGAGACAAAGGTTCCAAAACCTTTGAAGAAGACAAAAGGAAACGATAACTTATACAAGCACATCGGGTATTACTTGAAAGGATACATGTATGTCTTCTTATGTTTTGAAGTTTGCTTAATTTGTCATATGATTGGGATCTATGTAAGTTTATCTTCACATGATTATGTTATAATGATCATTCTTGACATTAAGGTTTGTATGATTACTTTGCTCTTCATTTCCATGTCAAAGTTTTATATGATCGTTATGTTTTCTAGCTTGATTGTCTTTATGGATGATTAATAATATGTGTTTGACAAGTTATGGATTTTATGGAACAATATATCAATGTGTGAAGAAATGATCTATTAAACCCTTTTGTTAAGTATGTTGGACATGAATGAGTTTGTGTACTTACTAGAATGATAAACTCTTATGATGAGTTACACAATAACTATGCTAAAGTACATCTGTATAGGAAATGATCATGGTATTTATGATGGTTATGATCTTGATGCTACTAATAAATTTGTGATGATGCATGTGACACCATAAGAGGATGGTATGATGCTTATGCTAATATGAAAGATGCATACAAGATCAAGTTCATATTCAAATATAACATGATGATGTACAATGCCAAGAGATATTTTCTAAACTATGAAGGTAGATCCAGGAGGATCTAGTGCATTTAGAAGACATGAGGACCAATGTTCCAGAAGTTCAGAACTTGATGAAGAAGAAGAGCAAGCTTTAAAACTTGCAAATAAGCAGAGATCAAGAGGGAGTCAACCAAACAAGCAAAGGCCATGAAAGCAATGATATGTGATCAAAGAGCAGAAATATTCAGTACGACAGTTATGCTTAGATTGAGTGCCCTTGCAAGATAATGAAGGACAAGACAATTGACTGTAGTTCTATACAGTTGGCTAGATTTGAGTCGGTTGACAGCCTGACCAATCTGTCATAAGGGGAGTGGGACAAGTATCAACCACATGAAAGGGAATACCATATGCTATGACCTACAAGAGGATGATGATGAGATTTGTTCTAAAGGACAAGTGATGGATACGAAGATCTCGTTGATATTCAGTGTTTGAGAGGGAGCAGGATACCTCGATGCAGAGCAGGATACCTAGATGCAGAGGGAGCTGAGTGTCCAGATACAGAGGGAGAAGGATGGCTTCTGTGACAGAGGGAGCAATTGTGATAACAGACAGATAAAACCATATGTAGACCCATTACCTGCAGGTTTAGAGGATCTCATATGAAGATTGATGGTTGGAGCAAGTGTCTCCAACAATGTTGGTCTCTCTACTACAAATGTTCATTTTCTCGATTCAGATTGGGCTGGGAGTGCAGTTGGCAAAAAGAGCACCTATGTGTGTTTTTTTAGCTTGGGATCATGTATGGTTTCTTGGTTCATCAAGAAACATACTTCTGTGGCACTCAATTCAACCAAGGAAAAATACATCGCAACCGGTGCAACAAGTAAGGAAGCAGTATGGCTTCAGAAGTTGCTTACACACTTTTATGATCATGAACTTGACGTGACAGTCATATTTTTTGATAACTAGAGATGTTTAAAGCTCTCAGAGAATACTGTGTTCCATGACATATTCAAACATATTAAGATCCGATATCACTACATCGGAGACATAGTTCAAAAGGGAGCAGTGAAACTCTAGTATATCTCCACAGATGAGCACGTAGCTGATATCCTTACTAAGCCTTTGTCCATATTGAAGTTTGCATACTTTTGTGAAAGGCTTGGGGTGGTGGAGATTCCCTCCCTCAGGAAGGGAGATTGATGACCAGTATGGCTGTTGATGAGGCACAAGTTGAGACTTGTGCCTGACTCCTTTGAGGAGTGTATCCCTGTGAGTGATGGTTCCATTGGGAACAAATCTCCAGTGTGGAGATGACTCCTTTGAGGAGTGTATCCCTGTGAGGGATGGTTCTAGTGAGAATATTCTCCTGTGTGGAGAGTGAGTTGAGTTGATTGTACTCCTCGATGGACCGAGTTGAGTTGATCGTACTCCTCAATGTTTTGTGATTGTTCTCCTCAATGGACTGAGTCGAATTGATCACATGAGTTGAGTTGATTGTACTCCTTCGATGGACTAAGTCGAGTTGATCACATGAGTTGAGGTGATCGTACTCATCGATGGACTAAGTCGAGTTGATCACATGAGTTGAGTTAATCGTACTGCTCGATGGGTTGTGATCGTACTATATTGATCACACTTCTCGATGGATGAAGTTGTGTGGATGGACCTTTCTTATGATGACAAGATGTACAAGACAAGTTGTGACGATCAGATGATATTCAGATGACTTGAAGCCAATGTTGAAGAATACCTTCCTCGCTAAGAGGGAATGCTGATGTTATTTGTAGCGTCGGAAGATATTCTTAATATGTCCTAGAGAAAGTGAAAAGAAATGAAGAGCACAATTACCTCAATGAAATGGGTGAAATAACCTCAAAAGATAAAAAGACATGTCAGTTTAAAAGATAAAATAAAAGATAAATAAATAAGTAAATAAAAGTCAAGTTGACCTATTTGTGGAAACTTCTAGTGAAAAGAAGAATATAAATAAAGTGCTTTCACACTTCATTATTAGAACAACATGTTCATCTCTCTCTCTCTCTCAAGTGGTGCGCACTTCTCTAGGTGGACAAGTGGTGCACACTCCTCTATCTCTTGCAATTGTGATTTTGACCACACTTACCAGACTCGATATTGACAATAAATCAACAAGGCAAAAGAGCGTAGAGTTTGAATTGGATGAGGAAAAAATTGGGAAAAAATTCGGCAAATACAAAAAATTAAATATATACATTATATTTTAAATAAAAAAAACATTTTTCATAAATATTCGAAATAGCCATATGTCCATATACTGCAAATATCAATAAATACCCAAAACATATCAATTCTATTAGAATTCAAAATTTGTATTAACCTATCATAAGTATATTATATATATATATATATATATGTATATATAAATAATTGTTTTATGTAAAAGATATATATATTTAACTTATCATTTTGTGTTATAAATTATAATATATTTAATTATATAAAAATAGTTTTATGTTAAATAATATATTTAACCTATTGTAAATGTTATAATATATTTAATTTTTAACCTAAAACGATATTTCTTTTTTGGAGAAACCCGATAGGCAAGTGAATCGCTATCTTTCGCACCTTTTTGGACCTTTCCATAAAACCCCACCCACAACCAATATTGTGAGGTGAGTTCAACTGTGTATGCCGTTGATAACCCATGTCTGGCATTGCGTAGATAGAGGAGAGGAGAGACCTCAAAATCTGTCACCCGGAAAGAGTTTAATCGTGAGTCGAGTTTAACCACCATCCATGAATCACCCGTCTTTGCGGTCGATCACCCATGTCTGTGGTCGCGTGGATAGAGGAGTGGACTGACTTCTAAAAGTCGCGTGAATAGAGAAAAGAGGAGTTGCTTTGAATCGGATCGCCATGATCTGAGTCAGATCGTTTAGCAGCCGAGCTGAGTCAAACTCGAAATAATCGCGAGTTGACTCGCGATTCCTGTTACCACTTCTATGACTATGATAATAAACTCATACTCTAAGGTTTCTTTTATAATCTGACACTCATGCAAATACCATATACCAATGCCATGGGCTAACTAAAACCATTTACATGAGGTACAATATATGTCTAGAAATCACCTCAGCTTCTTATATGTTGCTAGACACCCCCAACATAGAAGTAGTTGTCGAGCTACAAAAACTAACACTCCCTCTTAGTGAGGAAGGTACTTCCGAAGACACCATTTCCAGGATCAAACACATCCGCTGCTGTTGAAGCTGCTCCTTCTGAATTGGAGACCCTGCTACCTCAGAAGTGAAAGACTTCTCGATTGCATTTGTTGCACCCTGATATGAAGATTTGTGCTCCTCATCCATCGGTGTCATCTTAAACGAGATATTGGATATCATCATAGAAAAGAACACGTAACTCAACCAATCACTTGCCCTTACTGCTGCAGCCATAATCACTAATATTGACCTCGATCCGAGATCCAAGATCCTTTTGGACTGCTTCCCAAATCCAATTGCCTGCTGCCTAGACTCCATTTACTTGTTGTCCGAAATCTCTTTGGGCTGTCCATCTTTTTTGGGCAACTGCTCGATTTTTCTAGGGCCTGCTCAAAATTGTCCAGGGCTTTTTTGAACTTTTCTGGGCAATTTTTGGGCTGTCCCTAGGGCTATCTTCCCTCTGTCCAAAATTCTCTCAGCTTCTTGATATGCCCTATGGGAAGTTGTTTGACCCTTGGCGGTTGATGGCTGCTAGCTGCAACCGTCTTTCTCTTTGGTGACTGCACTCTTAACTGCTTGCTGCGTCCTCACCTCGGTGGTTGTTGCAACGTGTTGGGCTCTATCTACTGCTTGGGCAACCTTCAACTCGACCCTTATCTAGTCCACGATCTTTGTCTTTCGGTTGTTGCTTCTGCGGCAACGACTTTTGTTGGATAGAATGGCCACATTGAGAGGGGGGGTGAATCAGCATGTGAGCAATTTAAACCTTTTTACCTTCTTCAAATCAATCAGAGTATATCAATCACTATGTCATCAATTACACAATCAAATTCATCATGAATCATAAGCAACACATCACATCAAAAGAGAATACAATCAACACAAACTGATAAAAAGAGCACCAACTCTGTAATAGGACCCAACCTGGTTTTCTTAGCTCCAACTAAGAAGGGTTTGAGTGCAATCCTCAAGTGCAAGAGTCCACTTGCAAGCTTGATGCCAATCTTTGATTGTCATCAATCTGTTGCTCCATCTCTGCTCATCAATTTTTGCTCATCATCTCTGCTGGTCAACACTGCTCATCAATCTCTGCTGGTCATTCTCTGCTTATCAATCTGCTGGTCAATCTCTGTTGCCCATCCTCTTCTTTGCTCATCATTCTTCACTGCTGCAGTACTGATCATCAAAGCATCATCATCATCATAGAACATCAAGGCATGTATATGTCATCAAGGTTCCAAGATTCAACAAGTTCTGGAACTTCACGGGGTATGCATTATAGTGTTCAAGGCACTATCATATCATCAAGGCATCAACAAACACAACTCATCTCATTATACAAGGAGATTTGCTTCAACAACAAGGTCTGTCAAACATCAGTCTCCTGAATATGCCATCATAGGATATGCATCATCATAGGGTCTGCATCATAGTGTACATCATAGAGTGTGACATGTCAAGGCATAGGAGTTGTGTCATCACTATACAGTCAATTGTTTACTCACTCCTGTACATACCACTTAGTACAGACCTCTGTCCATCATTCTTGCACAACACAAATACTTCTTGCATATCAAGCATCTCAGAGCATACATACCTTCATTACTGTTTGTGTAACTGGAACTAGGGCATCATCCAAGCCTTATCATCATCAACAAGTATCATCTCAATACTGTGTTCATTTCACTTTACATTTTATACAACACTTGTTCATTTCCATAAACTACTGTTTGCATATTGATATCACTGTTTCTACCTATACATACCTGATCATCATGGCTTGCATCATATCATGGATTACATCATTTCATTTCTGTATACTATGTACTATACTGTAAACAAGTTATTGCATTCTTTACCAAGGCTGTAGCAGCCTTATCCACCAATGATGGCAGCTTACCAAAAGCTTTCTCTGCTGCTTCTATCCGTGAGCTGGAGTAAGACCCCAAGCAAGACAACAAAAAGATAAACAACTTTATCCACCATCTATTGCAAAAATTCGGATTCTGTTGTTTATACTTTTCTTACTGTTCCCAAATAGGGCATCCACAAATTCGGTTATGTTTGTACTGCTGCAAAGAGTTGACTGCTCCTCCATCGAATTCTTCCTTAGAATTCTATGGGACTGCCACTAAGACAAGAAGACTTCTTTGTTGCAAAGATTAGGGCCTTCCTTACTGCTGCCACCAAAAACTCGGGTCTGCTCCTAGACATTTCGGAATTGCTCCTAACTGCTGCATCCGAATTTTACTGTCCACGAGCTCTGCTCCTTGCTCATTCGTTGGTTATCTTTTGGAGTGTTTGTAGGACTGTTTTAGCAGCAAAAAGAATTACAAAATTAAATCCCAATCATATCCTCCAATGGTTCAGATCTGAGCATGAAAGGTGTCTCCATCAACAGTCCATACGTGAAGCACCAGAAAGAAGGAAAGAATTAAAAAAAACTTGTCTTCCACAGTTGATTGCTCCACAAAATATTCCTTAGTCACAAATTTTATTTGCTGCACCTACCACCGAGAGTTTGACTGCTCAACCACCAAAGTTTGCCTCAGACAGTTAGTGAGTTCTACCTTCTCACTCACATTCATTGGTTGCAAATAAAGTGTGAAAGTGATGTTTATATACACATTGAAGTGTTTGTCCACTTACTCGTATTGAGGCCGACTTGGCCTCAAAGGTAAGAATTTTAAATTTAAAATTTGAATTTTCAATTTGACTTCAATGGTCAACCTTGTTACCATTAGGGTTTCATGTATTTTTATTATTTTTATTTTAAAACATCCTTCAAAGTCAACCGCATCATTAAAATTCATGGGAGTGTGTCCTCCACATCGTCATAGGGTTGCATCAAGCCACTAGGGATTTCAATGGCATGCCATGTGCAAGGTGCCATCATGGGCTTCAAGCTTATCACCAAATGGTAACATGAACCATTGTCAACTTCAACATCAAGCCAATATGTGGGTGCCTTAACCACATCAGGTGCAAACAATGGGCATCAAGGTCTTCACAAAGGTTCCATGACTTCATTAAGTCATCAATGACCACATCTTCATGCCATCTAACCATGTCAAGTGCAAGTAGTGGGCATCAAGGTCTTCACAAAGGTTCCATGACTTCATTAAGTCATCAATGACCACATCATCACTTTCAAGGGGGCAAGGACCATTTTACCTTCAAGTGTGGGTCCAAGAACTTCTTTAGGACTTCTTCATCAAGCAAGGGGCTTCATAGGCTTCTTCAACCACCTCAACAACACCAGGAGACCTCCAAGGGTCAAGATCCATCATGACATCACCTGTGGGGTAGCTGGGTCTTCTCTTGGGGTACCATGACACCATCAGAGCATGAATGACCACATAATGGGTCATTAATGCTTCTCCAACCCATGGATTCACCATCATCCACAAAGGCTTCAACACCATCTCTAGGGTCTTCAACACCATCAACAGGGTCAGCATCTTTCGCAAGGTGGTGGCTACAAGATCCAGAATTGTGGGTACAGGGACCTTGTCAACTGGGTACTCTCCACGGTCTTCAACATCATCAACAGGGTCTTCAGCATCTTCCGCAAGGTGGTGGCTACAAGATCCAGAATTGTGGGTACAGGGACCTTGTCAATTGGGTACAAGGTGCTTCAAGGCACAAACCCACTCTGTAAGGGGTCTAAGGCCAATGCAAGTCCATGTTGGCATCAATGACAATTTCATCAACAATCTCCCCCTTTGTCATTGATGACAACAATGCATGCTCCCCCTGTGAGCATGATCCCCTTTTGTCTACATCTCCCCCCCTTTGGCATCAATGGCAAAGGGTGTTCACATATTTGCATCTGAAGGTACTGATCACTGCTCATTGCTCCCTTGTCAATATGCACGATCCTAGGATCTGTCTGTACACTTTTAGTAGTCAACCTCTCTCCGTTGAGTTCATCCTCCAGCCTCTTGAACTCAAGGTGTGCTAAGGTCTTTGAGAGACCTTACACCTGGCTTGCCATGTGGCAGCCATTCTCACTGCTGTGATCAACCTCTCCTAATTGTAACTGCTCGGTCTTCTTCATCCATACTGGCTTTTTGGCATCTGTCCTTTTAGCATTTGTTCCTTCATCTGTACTGGCTTTTCTTGATGAGTTGTATAGGAAACTTCTCAAGGGTTGTTTTTCGTGTACTCCAACAATCTTGAGCTTTGTGCTCAAGGCCGTTGCAACTATAACACCTCATTATACGGCAATATGCAGCAATGTGACCAACATGGTTGCATGTCCAGCATCTCACTGAGTTGTTGGAACTTCCAACACTTCTTTGATCAACTTCATGTCTCCATGGCTGAGAGTGCCCCTGATTGTAGGCCTTTGTCTTCTTATCTTCAAATCTTCTTGCATTGGTCTTCTTCCAAGGCTCACTGGTTCTTCTTGCTGATGTTTAGGAAGGACTCTTGCTCGGTTGACTTCTTTGACTTGCACATTCTTGGGCTTTGTGACCAAACCCACAACATGTGTAGCATCTCAATGTGTGACATGTGGCATCAGCATGTCCAACTTGATTACATGTCCAACATTTGACTGAGTCATTGGGCCTTCCACCACTTCTTCTGTAGAGTTTACACTCTACAACTTTATGACCAAAGTTAGAACAAAAATAACAACCGTTGAAACCACTTTCATACCTGGGTCTTGGAGTTGTTTCTTTTCTGAGCTTGCTTTGAGGAATAGACCTAACTCCTTGTTTCATCTTTGAACTTCCAAAATCCTTTTTGTCATGTGCAGGTGCATGGGGAGCAACTTTGGACGTTGATGGACCTGCTTATGGAGTCTTCGGAGACCAAGTGTCATCTTCAGATTTTTCCTTGTCCTTCTTGTAACCAAGACCAGTTTTGTCAATTGGAGATCTTTGGCAATCCAAGATCTTATCTAGGACAACTGAACTGTCCTTGAACTTCACAAAAGCTTCATTATTCTCACCTTTCTTCTTGAGACCAACTACCTCCATTTTCAGCTTCTGGATTGTCTCCTCCTTTCCTTCCAGCTGAATCTTCTGGATTTCTTCTATCCTCTTGGCTTCCTCCAGCTGAGTCTTCAGATCATGATTGAGCTCTCTAGTTTCTTCAAGCGCTTCAGCATGATCTTATGGTTCTTCCTTTTTACTGATCAATTCAGTCTTTAGTTGTTCAACTTCAGCATCCTTGTCTTTCATTTGATCCCACAACTCTTTGTCCTTGTTTTTGAGCTTCACAAGCAACACTTTCATTGTCATGGTCTTTTGCTGATATTCATTCAAGGAGTCCAAGATTTTTTTTTTGAACTTCGTGAAGTCACTATGGTTCAGATTTATTGTGTTCATGAACCAATTGGCTCTGAGATCAATATTCAACAACGTGAGATGTATCTCATGTGCAACCTTTGATAGCCCTTCATCATCATCTGCAAGAACCTTCTCAATTTCATTACACAAGCTATCATTACAATCACAAGAGTCCATACCTTTACTGGAGTCCTCTTCTTGCTTTTCTTCTTCTTGACTGGTCTCTTTCTTGGGCTTGTCTTTTAATTTCTGATCTGTCTTTTCGGGTTTTGGTCTTTCCTTTTTAAAATAGTTTTCTAGAAATAACTGGAAGGAGGCAACAACCCCATTATTACAATGACTTCAATTTTCCAGCTACAACTGGAAGGAGGCTACAACCCCTTGATTTACAGGCTACAACCTAAAGGAAGCTTCAACTCCCTAGTTCTTCGGCTACAATCAGAAGGAGGCTACAACCCCCTTTCCTTGCCCCGTCTTGCCACCCAGATAATAAAAAGATTGCCGAACTAGTGGACTTGTCACACACCAATCTTTGAACTTCCTGCCGCTGATAACCTTTGCTCTCTGATCACTGCCAAATCATCTCTGTATACCAACCAGTCACTTCATTGCCATACATTGCTCATGTACACCACATTCACTGAACAAGTGATTCCTTTATGAACATGCATCATCATAGTGTATCTTCAAGTAGCATCATCATCGTCGTCATCAAGTGCATATATCATGGATCATAGGAGTGCATCAACATCATAGAGTGTACAGTGCAAGCATAAAAAACATCAAGTGTACTTTATTAAGAGTACATCATCATCATAGAGTTGCATCTATTATAATCATCGTAACATGCACATGCATTATCACTGTATTACTGTCTTCAACACTGTACACACTGTATCCAAGGGCTTCAGACTTGGGATTGGACAAGGTCAAAAGGTCTCCTTTGACACCCTTTAGAGTGTTTAAGTACCCCTAAGTTTTTTTATGGTTCCCCAATACCACAACCTTGCCCTATTACCCTAGAATGTGTTCTTGGTGGGTTGAAAAAGTTGCAAGAGTCCAAATGATCCTTTCAGTGGTCATTTGCGTTTTATAGAGGCCATGATACCCTAGGAGAAGCCTAGGCACCCCCACCCTTGATGGTTATGTGTCTTCACTTGTGGTGACTCTAATGACCTAAGAAAAAGACCCTAAACCCTTTCCTTTGGTCCCTAAGCCTACCATCTACCCTATTCCTTGCCCTTAATACACTAGTAATAACAGGTTCAAAACCGGCGAGGGGTAGGGTTGCTCATTTGGCCTGTTGTGGCAATGCTTGAAGGGTAGGCAACCCCACCGAGACGTCTCGACCCCTGCTAAGTCTCAAGTTATTGGTATATCTGGCTTGTAGGCTGTTGGATATACTCTTGGGAGGTTGTTGTTCCCATGGTCTAAAAAAAAAAAAACCTAACATTGCACAATGATGCCCTAACATATAAAACCCTAATAAAACTTGTAACAAGTGATAAAAGAAATAAAGTATTGAAGCATAATCAAAGTTGATCTCCTTTTTCCTCCAACGATGAAGAAGTGGTTAAATATTTTTGAAGTATGGGCACCCACACTCACATTGGTAAGGTCATTAAAGAACTAAAATCTATGAAACCGGATTTGTCCAAAAAGGCCTGCGTGTCCCGTGTCCGCGTGTCGGACACAGACACGCTGACAAAACGTGTCCAACACGTCTTTGCAGCGTGTCTTGTTTTCGGACACGCATGTCCGAGGACTGTCAGTGCGTGTCCAGAAAACATGACACTTTTTCCACTAAGAAAACGCCCAGAATTGCTTTAAATAAAAAATTTCACTTTCTTTTTATCATTTGCAAGTGTGGAGAGGGTTCTAAAGTGTGTTTGGTGTGCAGGTGAAGAAGATGTGAAGGATTTAAATGTGTAATTACTAATGTTAAATGTGCATTGATTTTGGTTTCTATTGAATATTTGTAAAAATTTGGATCTATATGTCTATATTTTTAATATATATAATATTTAAATATATATATATATATAACGTGTCCTGATTCCGGGGGTCACCGTGCCCATGTCGGACACTCGAATCCCTGTGTCCTTCGTGTCCCGTGTCTCCGTGTCAGGTGACTTAGACTAAAATACAATTAAAATATTAATTAAATGTTAAAACATGTTAAAACCTTTTAAAATTAATAAACCATTACCCCTCTACACTCACCTAGTTTAGTCGGCCCCATTAATTATGTGTATTTTTTAAAAAGCATGTTTTAATAAAATATTTAAGACATTTTAATTTCCCTCATTAGTTCGGCCCTAGACTTCTCTCTCTCTCACGCCCAAAAAACATATTAATACACTTATACTTGTCACATTTCTCATAACCATTTATCATCTGCTCAATTGAGGATCTCGCTAGTTTGGACTGAGATTTCGTGGAGCATACTAAGGCATACGATTTTCACAAGATACAATCTTTTCTTGGGGTTAAAACAATGAGCAACAACCACATTTCGAAGGCTGAGCCTCCCTCTCGC
Organism: Pseudotsuga menziesii; assembly: GCA_001517045.1. Lineage (NCBI taxonomy): Eukaryota > Viridiplantae > Streptophyta > Pinopsida > Pinales > Pinaceae > Pseudotsuga > Pseudotsuga menziesii. Next base: position 83,410 of record LPNX010451557.1, read on the forward strand.
TAATTGTGGGAGAAAACACATTTCAATAGACCCAAATTTTTTTTGAGAGACCTTTTCTTGTGACTGAGTTTTTCGTGGGATTAATTAGCAGTAGAAAGGGCATCTGAATTTCCACAATGACTGTCTGATTTTTATGGACTGAGTTTTGTAGTAGCAGATGGATACAGACCCGTTTTTACAGTCTCTATCTCTTTGGGTTTATGGTGGCAACAGGTGAATGGTTGTGCATAGTGAATTGTCAAAATTTTTGGGTCATCTACAACGATATATTAATAAGGTATGCATAAAAAGGTATGTATGTACAGTGGTGTTTGTGAACAAGTGTTATGTAGATAAATGTAATGAGAAGTATATATGGGTATGCACAGTAGAGTGTGAGTACCTATAGTGAATGTAAGTGTATATATATTATAGTGGTATGTACAAATAGATGTACAGACAAGTGTGTAAAAGAGTATATAGTGTTGTGTAAAAAAAGGATGTACAGTGTTATGTACAGTGACCGGACAAGTGTACAATGATTAGACAAGGGTATGTACAGTAACTGTAGAAGCATAGCAGTGATGTACATACAGAAGTACAAGTGGAACAAATTTCTTTCTAGGCAATTGTCTAGTATCTTGGTCAAGCAAAAAGCAGTCTTCAGTGTCCTTATCAACCGCCGAAGCAGAATATATCGCAACAACTTGTTGTACTCAGATTCTTGGGATGAAGCAAACCCTGCAAGACATACACGTGACATGTGATGAGCCGATTTCAATTCTATGTGACAATACGAGTGCCATCAGTATCTCCAAGAATCCAGTTATGCACTCCAACACCAAGCACATTCCAATCAAGTTTCACTTTCTTCGGGAACAAGTCACAGAAAAGAATAGGTTGCAGATATCTTTACTAAGCCTCTCCCAAGAGAGACTTTTGAGTACCTCCGTGAAAAATTGGGAGTCATACTATCTCCTAATTGAATTGATCTATCTTCAACAACACATTAGCATGACAGGGGGATGGCAGAACTACCCTTTGCCATTTATGCCAAAGGGGGAGAAAAAGCTGAACAAGGAAGGTAAAGGAAGTCTGCTCTAAGGGGGAGATCTGTGGACAAAGGAAGCTCATTCAAAGGGGGAGCTTTGGAGTTGTCATCAATGACAAAGGGGGAGATTGTTGACTAAATTGTCATTGATGCCAACAAATGTGTGTCGGTGTGTCTTGGTGCCCCTTGAGGAGCCCCTGAGGGTTAGAATTCAGTCAATGTCAAAGAAGACTTCTTTGCTGCAAAGATTAGGGCCTTCCTTACTGTTGCCACCAAAAACTTCGGTCTGCTCCTAGACATTTCATAACTGCTCCTAACTGCTGCATCCGAATTTTATTGTCCACAAGCTCTGCTCCTTCCTCATTCGTTGGTTATCTTTGGAGTGTTTGTAACACTGTTTTAGCAGCAAAAGGAATTACAAAATTAAATCCCAATTATATCCTCCAATGGTTCATATCTGAGCATGAAAAGTGTCTCCATCAACAGTCCAACGTGAAGCACTAGAAAGAAGGAAATAAAAAAAAAACTTGTCTTCCACAATTGAATTCTCCATGAAATATTCCTTAGTCACAAATTTTATTTGCTGCCCCTACCACCGAGAGTTTGACTGCTCCACCACCGAAGTTTGCCTCAGATAGTTAGCGAGTTCTACCTTCTCACTCACATTCATTGGTTGCAAATGAAGTGTGAAAGTGATGTTTATATACACATTGAAGTGTTTGTCCACTTACTCATATTGAAGCTGACTTGTCCTCAAAGGTAAGAATTTTAAATTTTAAATTTAAAATTATAATTTGAATTTTCAATTTGACTTCAATGGTCAACCTTGTTACCATTAGGGTGTCATGTATTTTTATTATTTTTATTTTAAAACATCCTTCAAAGTCAACCACATCATTAAAATTCATGGGAGACCTCCAAGGGTCAAGATCCATCATGACATCACCTGTGGGGTAGCTGGGTCTTCTCCTGGGGTACCATGACACCATCAGAGCATGAATGACCACAGAATGGGTCATTAATGCTTCTCCAACTCGTCTAGGGCTTCACCATCATCCACAAAGGCTTCAACACCATCTCTAGGGTCTTTAGCACCATCAACAGGGTCTTCAACATCTTTAGCAAGTTGGTGGCTACAAGATCTAGAATTGTGGGTGTAGGGACCTTGTCAACTGGGTACAAGGTACTTCAAGGCACAAACCCACTCTGTAAGGGGTCTAAGGCATTGGAAGTGAGACTTGGTGGCATTAATGAAAACCCTTGGGGCCATTGCAAGTCCATGTTGGCATCAATGACAATTTCATCAACAACTTTCCCATGTCGACAACCTCCACTTGTCTCCCCGTGACCTGTTGCCTCACGGTCCAGACCCAGCTGCCGAATATCCTTCACATGCAGTCTACAGCTGCTGGTGATCTACTATAGTCCAATATTGGCTTCTCCGTGTGGGCTCTTGAATGCAACACTAGTTTCGTCTACGTCTGAGAAACACAACCCATAATGCCCTGCCCCACACGAGGCCTTCTCCCGAGCTCTTGCGATACGCTTTACCACTGTTACCCATCTTCCTTATGCTGGTGCCCAAGTTAACCACCGTTCTGGCAGCTTACCTCAAGCTCCTCGTTGCTCGACTCTCATGTCTACTGTGACTGCCCTCAACCAAGTCGAACTCTCCTCTAAGCAACTGAATCCCTACGGCTTTGCCCGAGCCTGATCCTCTCGGAGTTACCACTCCTATCGGCTGGTACTTACTTCGGTTGCCTTCACTTCAATGTGTAGTTGCGGCAGCGTCTCCCTGTCAACACTCACAACCACGCATTGTCCTACCAGTTCCATCGCCTGTTCCGCATAACANGGGACTTACTTCGGTTGCCTTCACTTCAATGTGTAGTTGCGGCAGCGTCTCCCTGTCAACACTCACAACCACGCATTGTCCTACCAGTTCCATCGCCTGTTCCGCATAACACCACATAGCATGTGATGCTTGTGGCCACTGGATTCTTTTTATGCCCATAAACGGTTGCTGTAGCTCGATCGTGGCTGCTCCACCCGAGCGATTCGCTTCCAGTACTGTGACTACAGCCTCATGCTCAAGAGTCACCGTTGCAGTTGCTCTTGGCTATTATGACTCCTTTTGAGTTGGATCTTTTATGTCACCAGCAACTGAACTCCGTGACTATACACAACATTCGTATGACCTGTACCGTGGATGTATGATACCCCCTTTAAAAAAAATCTTGTGCAGGGTTTTCTTATACTTGCTTTGATACCATGTGAAATATTCACTTAAACATATTTGGTTAACAATTTTTAATTATTCACTTTCATATTAAACTCAAGAAACACATTGCACATCTGAAAAAATAATTGCTATAACGCTGTCTAAGCAAACCATAATAAGATAAAACCACAACAGAAGATGTACCCTGGAAACCCCAGTCCTTTAGGGAAAACCACCAAATGTTTGTCTTCTTATTGTAGGATTTTTTTACAATAGAACCACAGTGGTCCTTTGGATAAACTTTGGATTTGGACAAAACACACAGGAAGGCACTCCAAATCCTCTTTGCAAACTAGACAAACAAATCCTAGACACACCCTAGATCTAGGCTGCTCATAACAAGAGGGAATCTTTCTCTTGCAGCTGTGATGCTGACCACTATAGAAGATCTTTTCTCCTATCACTGTGATAATAAACTCATATTCTGAGGCTCCTTTTTTTAATCTCACACTCATGCAAATACCATAGACCAATACCATGGGCCAACTAAAACCATTTACATTAGGTACAATATATGTCTAGAAATCACCTCGGCTCCTTCTATGTTGCTAGACACCCCCAACATAGAAGTACCTGCCGAGCTACAAAAACTAACAGGTTCACTCACCCGATCATTGTTTGCTAAGTTTTGAGACAAAGAACAATTTTAGTAGTTTAGGTTTTCATCTTCCTTTGATTGAATCTCCCTCAACTATCATGGAAATTGCGAGGGATGACGATTCCCAATTGTAAGTAGATTGTTTGAGAAGTGTTGTAATGTTTTACGATTGGATGTGGTTTTCATTCAAGAAGTCAAGCTTGCAGGTTTCGAGCTTCAAAAGCAAATGAATTAATGTTGAAATGGCTTGTTTTGAACTTTAGAGCATTGCCAAGGGAGTGGAGGGGTGCTGGTTTCCCTTTCATTATGTGTAGAACTTTATGTTAGCATCAACCTCAGATCTGGAGGATTGGTGCATGTGGGTCATGTTGTCACAAAATTTAACACCCCAAAATGCAAGGACTCAAAGGGTTCTAGATAAGTGCATCTTTGGAAACAAGGTAGCTGCCACCTACAACTACTTCCCTTCACTTTAAGTGGCTTAAACCACCAAGGGGGATTCCCTAAATGCAACCAAGTCTTAAGAAGATTGGTGAATAACTTAGATTAAGGTTGGATTGGAAGGTGTATCAATTAAGTTGAAGTTTAGAATTATGAAAGAGTGACTTACAACTTGATCACAACATCCATGAATGCATTAAATTGGTTATAATACGAAACAAGTAAAAGAAACCAATGTCTTTAAGTAATTTTCCAAGTGAACAATGATAAACTTGTTGCATTGAAATAGATACAAAAATGTGCAATGAGGATTTAAACATGATCATTGTAGTCCAACTCTTTAAACATGATTGATCCATGAAATAAAACTAAACTGACCATAAAAATAGAGATATGACCACGTGGTTAATTAAAATACAATTCCAGCAATATTTGTGTGAAGATAAATGCAAAATTGCTGAAAATAACAAGTAACTATTGCAAAAATTTAAAGTGTAAAATTTAGAATGTCTTAGTTACTTGTGTATGCCATTAACATGTAGAAAACTAAAGTGTGAAATTTGGAATGTCTTAGTTACTTGTGTATGCCATTAACATGTAGAAAACTGTGCTTATATGTTAACATCAATTAAATTTCGAATCTAAGTAAATGAATGAACCATCATAAGCAAAGATCTGAAATAACATTAGAAAGTGTTTGTCTTAGAGCGCAAATAATTATACTGTGTAAGCAACTCCAAAACAAATAAGTTTAGTTCATTGAAAGATGACAAAATTAACCATGGTGAACTAAACAAAATTTGAAAGTAAACGATTAATCTCATTTTAGCTTTAGATCATAACAAGTAAAGATAAACATGTAAGTTGTGACCATTATAACACAAGATTAGTGAATTGAAGTGCAACCCCAAAAGGGATGATTTAAATGTTGTTTACTTGTTTTAATGTATGAGATCAATTGTTAATTTCCAGATTTATAAAACAAAAGGAAAAAATGAAAAGATAAATATTAACGACCAAAAGTAGTGAATGAGAAGATCTAATCATTAGTGCCTAAAATCTAGTGAAAGGGCATGGGGTCATGATAGAAAAGAGTAGATCTCTTGATGATCAAAGAGCAATAGTGGGTGGAAAACTTCAAACTTTAGTCTTGGTCTTTGATAGCTAAGCAACCCTTCTTTTATTGTCCAGAATAGAGGGTTTCATGAGCTGAAAACCCTCTAATAAAACGTACAAATATATGGGGATTTCACAAATTGAAAATCTTCCAATAAACCTACAAATATATGAAGATAAACCTGTAATAGATACTACACAATCTACAATGAGATGCAATATTTCAAATGTTGAAATATTATTATGTAGTTAGCAAATTTATGCTTTATTATGTGAAGATAGTATCTTAGTTTCCATGCATTCTTGAACAAAGGGAACGAGTTCTTAGTTAAGTTTCACTATTAATCCACAATTAGCTCCTAAGATTTACCCAATATACTATCATACAAGAAAAATAGACACAAAGTAGCAATGATGCTTTATTCTCCACAAATTCTAGCAAAGATAAACAATGAGGTGATTCTCTCTTATATAGATGAGAGTGTTGCTAAATTCTTAAGTGATAAGGTAAAAAATAGTAACCCTAACCTCCAAAACCCTAACTCAACCTCCTAACAACCTTGACAAGTCAAAAATAGGAGGGCACACCATTAAAATAGGAGAGAAATAATACATATGTGGTACAAATAACCTCCAAGAGAGAGACGCCCAAGTAGAGATAGTCAAAACAATAATAGCTGGTCCAAAATCCAAATAACAGGGTCCAACAACCTTATACATAACCTTGACAAGTCAAATGTAACAATTTTCCATCATTAATACAATGGTCCAATGGGCCAAGTAATTAGAAAGGGACAAGTGTGCCCTCCTAATATGAAGGAATCTCCAATAGACTCAGTCAAAAGTGGTGCACTTGTCATGGAATTGTCCATAAATGATTAATGCGCTCTCTATAATCGGTCCAAACATGATGAATGAAAGTTGAAACCTCAAATGGTGGAGCACCTTCCTAACCCGCTCCTCAAAACTTGTGCAATGGTCCAACATGAGATAATAATGATCCAAATGTCCAACCAACTCATCAATAAGGTGGTCAAAGCTCATGGCAACTCATCCAAGTGGTCTAAGAGGGTTGTCCCTATCACGTGATGAAGGAATATACCTCATGAAGCCCCCACGTGTGCATGAGAAGGGGGGCACACCACTTAGGGGAAGGAGACATGTATCAAGTGAAATAACCAAGTGTTAAGACATTATGAAGTATGACTTAGGAAAACGACTTAATAATATGTAAACATTAACATACAAGGCTAATCCAAGTTACTTGGTTCGAGTTCGTGTTCGAATTCAGAGACCTTGAAATTCGACAACAAAAAATTTGGCCACAAAGTTCGACATTAAGTTCGGGTGACTATACATTTTGGAAATTAAAAAAATTTCATTATATATAAATATTAAATGTAATAATGATATATTAAGTGTTAGTTTTTACAAGACTATAGCAGTATAACTTAATTGCAAATAAACAATAGGATCTCTAGTAGAAAGACAAAACACATAATCAAAGAACACAAGAGTTTATCCTAGGAAACCCAACCGGGTAAAACCCAACAACCTTCGTATAGAGATGCTAGCTTTTGAGAATAGTCTCTCCAAGATAAAACTCTAGAAAAGCACTCTTGACTTGTGCTGCGAACTTCTCCAGGAGAGAGTGAACTTGCTTGTGTTGAGTGAGTGACTAAATGAGGGACACTTGCCTTCTATTTATACCCATTACAAAAACTGATTTTTACCCTAACAGTGCTGACTTGTCTAACTGACTGGGCCGACCTACCTTGGGAAATATAAAAATAATATTTATTTTATTCTTTTGTTTACTTAATATTCCCCAGGGTTTACATTGATTCTTTCTAGCAGTGTAGTCAGACTCTTTGAATACTCGCGAGTCTTACCGAGTCTTGCCGAGCGACCACCAGGACGAGTACTCGTGACATACTCGCAGGGTAAACTCGCCACTCGCCAAACTCGTCATTTACTCGCTGAACTTGTCACTTACTCGCGAGTCCGTTGACTGTTTGACCGTCGCTTTTGCGTTTTGGAGGGAACGTGGGGAGGGAATAAGCCCCCGAAACAACACCGCTCTCCCCTGTCATCTCATTGAATAGTTTGGCTTCCCCCGAGTTGTTCTCTTTTGCCCCCTAGCTATTATCAATTTATCAGTTGTCTGTGTGTTTGGAATTTTGGAGTGTGTGTGCACTGAGGAAGGTTGCTAACACTGGTCTGAGCATTTTCAATTTTTAGTTTTTTTCATTGAACTTCTATACTTTGGATTTTATAAAGGTAAGGCGATGGCGCTGCCATCGGTAGTTTGGTTGAAGAATGTGATTGCTCATGGTTAGGATAGGATGATGATAGTGTATTTTTTACAATTTGCTTTTTCATTTTTTTAATATTTTTAATAATTGTTAATTAATGAAATTTTCTTATTATCTTTTTTTTAATAATTTTATGGTTTTTATAATTTGTAATTAATAATTATACTTTGTGATTTCAAGTGAGAAAACACTTGTTAAAATGCATTGCTATGTCTTTTTATCAATTTTTTGAATTGTTATATGCTTATATATTAAATTTTAATTTTTAATATATATGTTTATATATTATTTTTTAAGTTACTATATTTTTAATGTTTTTCATACTTGCCGATTTTTCTCGAACAAATTTGACTCACTAGAAGAAAAGAGGAATTTCGATTTTGAAGGCGAAAAATCGCCGAATCCGGTGAATTAGACCATAATTGATCCAAATTTACATGTTACACCTCTAAGACTAAGTGAAATTTCTAAGTTTCTAAGCAAGGTGAGGGTGATGAAGTGTATGTAATATAATAAAGGGGAAACTAATTGAAATGTTAGGGAAAGGGGTTCGTGAATTAACTATCGTGAGAGGGTCTCTAAGTTCCAAGTCTTCCCCTTGGCTTTCAAGAGCTAGGGGTTAATGGTTTTTCTTCCATTTGTATGCCTTGGAAGGAAATGATTTCTTCTCGAGATACCATTTCCTTGTGCATTTTTTACCATCCTTTTTACTTATTTATTTTTATTTTTATTTTAGCTCTTTTTTGGCTTAGTCCCTTTGCTTTAGTTTTAGCTTTGATATCCTTGGACACAAGGATCATGGATTTTGCAAGCTCACATTCATCATTTAATTTCATTTTCCTATACTTTGACTCTTTTGACTTAGATTTAGGCACCATACACAGGTATAATATGTAGAGACCTTAGAACATGACACCTAATTAGTTAATTGTGAAAAGGGGACATGATGGAAATGGGTGAAATGGCTAATGAATTGGTGTGATATGAAAAATGACTAGATAAAATGTTGTTAATGACATGTAATGAGGGTCACACTTGCTTAAATCCCTAGGTGAACACCTAACCTGCATGGTGATACACTTATTTGATGATAAAAGAATAATAATAACCACACCATGATGCTCCCTAAGCTATTAAATAATATTTGAGGATACATGAGCCATTATAGAGTAACACCTTTGACCTCCTATTGTTTTTTTTTCTCACATAAACGGTTGTGTATATTGATATTAACAAAAGATATAGCTAGATGCCAAACAACGAAGGAGAACAAAATGGAGATTACAGGCTACTAGTACCTGGTATTGTACACTGTCCCCTTTACATTGTAGATTCTTAAGAAGGTAAGGATAAAGTACAAAGTGTATTGAAGTACAAAATAGGAAAGTAGAAATATAATACATGTTCATGCACATCTTCTAGACTATGCCTCATCAATTCCTCCTTGCTGAGAGGAAATTGTCCTTGATTTTTGCTGAAGATGGGAAAAGTTACTCAAATGTTCATTGGGATAGTTACCTGGCTTGAGTGGTCAAAGTTCAAACTACTTTTGCATTCACTAAGTAAGTGGTGATTAGATGATGCCCAGTGCATATAGTGTAGACGTCAAGAGGAGTATCTTTAGAAAGGGGAGGCCAAAAACTAGCTTCTCAGTGTGTGACCGAGGTAATTTTGTCCAAGTGAGGTGGCTCATATATCTTCAAGTGGTCAACATTTACCACGTCATGGATGCCAAGTTAAAATGGGAGGTCTAACTTGAAGGCATTGGGACCCATTTGTTGTATGATGGCGTAAGGATGATATTGAATAGGCTTGAGCTTGTGATGTGGCTGATTTTTGAAGTGTTGCGTATCCAACACTCATAAGATACTCACACAAGAAAGCACAAGAGAGCATGTATGCCAGTATGAGAGAAGTTCACTAAAAGTTTACACATGCTGCACACTCATTTATATTACTATATATAGATTCCAATATTGTGGGGAGAGTGATCAATGTTTTCGTTGGAATACATATCCCCGGGAAATCGGATTTCGCAGAAGCTTGAGGCTTTGTCAACATAGGGCTCAAGGCCATTACAATAATGTGCTCATTAATGTAAATTTTCCTTTAATATTCAAACTAGGTCTAAACAGTGCATGCAAATCTCTACTGATAACACATGGATATCTTTTACACTGTGTTGCATGGGTACCCGTACCAGGGGGTTGGGTACACGAACCAATATCGGGTACACGTATTGGGTACTTGGGTACTTCAATGGTATGTCTCCAGCCGTACCCAAATCCAACCTCACGTACCGGAAACTTCATGTATGAAAATAGGGTACTTGCATGGATTTTGGTACGTCGTACCATGTGTTTGGGTACACGACAGGTACAACCTTTGGACAATTTGTCTTAGCTTGTTGTTCGGGATGAGTCAATTTGCAAAGTTTGAAGTTCAAAATTTTAAAAATTAAATAATAAAACACTAAAACACATGTTATGTGGGCCCTTGCCCCTTACCTAAACCAGCACAATATTGCATTTCTCACTGCTAGTGCTCTGTGCTCACTACTCCAATGATGACGTGACAGAGGACCTTAGTGATGCTAATGACATTTATCCTAAGGCTGTTGATGACATGGCTTCAGGAAGCCAAATCAACTATCTTGTTCATGTTCAATGTTTACTATTTTGAACTTTCTTTTTCATGTCTAAAAATGGCTTTAGGCAAATTTTGGATGTAGTATGTTAATGAAGTTTGAACCCATGTTGTTAATTATATTAATATAGCTTCAGTCTTCCAGTTGATATTTACTATGAGTCTATGTCATGATTTATCAAATTTATTATTTTATGTTTCAAATTTTCAATGCGAATGTTCATATGAATCATTGAATTTAGAAATATCAAATATGCATGTATGATGTGAGTGTGAAATGTTTTACTTTTATAAATTTTAACACACACGCACACACACATATATAAATATATATATATATATATATACATATATGTCTAGTATCTATAGTACCTCCGACGTACCCAAGTATCCCATTTCAAAAAGTGGCGTCCCCGTATCCACGTTTCCCGACAACTTAACTTTTACGGTATGCAACGGAATATAAAATTGAGAAATAAATCACAACATCACATCACAATATTGACACTATTATTTTGGGTATGGAAACCCTTGAAAAAACCCAAGATAGGAAAACCGGTGAAGTAGTGAGATATAGATTTTATTATGAGAAAATATGGAACTTTTACAATCACTGCAAATTCACCCAAACCTGGCGAATGCAGTTTTCGACAGAATCACTGGGCAAATCCCAGCTAAACCTCAACACCCTCCTGTGTGAGTGTACCACCCAACTGTACGAAGCTCGGTGATCCTGTTGCTCGCTCCTCTGTCTTCCCAGCTAAATCCTTTGTCTGACTTTCTCTTCCCATATGTATCTTGTTTTTGTCGGAATATAAGTTTCTGTTCTCTCCACCAATTGATCTCTCTTTTATAACTTTAGGTAAAGCGAAAACCCTAATTTCACTTTCACTTTAGCTAGTGTTTCACTAAAGTTTTTTTTTGCAACTAGAGGAATCGACAACTGGAGCTGGGTTGGTACTCGCGTGACACAGGGTCCAGGGATCCATTCCCACTACCACTATACCCCTAGGTGCCCCACACCCGCCCGCAAGACATGGGACACAGGTAAACCCGGGTGGGATTTGATCTCGTGACCTCCATTTACAACAAGTGACTTCATATCAATCGATGCTAGTGAGCCACACCCGTTCGGGCTTAGTGTTTCACTAAGGTTACTTTAGATCACTTTAATTTATTTTCCAAAGTAAACTTAGGAAAAGTAAATTAAATACAATTGGCTTCCTAATTTAAGTCTTCTGCATGCAAGAACACATGCATGCAGGAAGACCTTCCTTGTTGCTGCTAGTTTAACACTCCCTCTCAACGAGGAAGGGATTTGGTAGCAACCCCAACTTATCCCTGAACTTCACAAAACTCTATCTGCAAAGTGCCTTGGTAAAAATGTCCGCCACTTGCTCATTTGTCTGTATGTACTCCAACCGAATGGTTCCCCTCTGAACACAATCTCTCGAGAAGTGGTACCTGATGTCTATGTATTTGATCCAGTCATGGAATACTGGATTCTCAGATAGCCTAATGCCACTTTGATTGTCACAGTGAACTACTGTAGCCTCTAGCTCACACTCGAACAACCCTGAAAGTAACTTCCTCAACCACATACCCTCACAAGCAGCTATGTTGGCTGCCATATACTCAGCGTCTGCCGAACTCAATGCAACTGAATTCTGCTTCTTGCTGAACCAACCCATTTGAGGAAGGAAGTCTTGATGCCTATCTGATGGACACGCCAACCCATTTGAGCTGCTAGTGAGATAATGGTCTGAATGGAAGAATACCTGGCTACAGGGGTGAAGGTCTCCTCATAGCCAATGCCCTCCTTCTGTGAAAACCCCTTAGCCACAAAGCGTGCCTTGTACTTCTCCACGCTTTCGTCTGGTGCATTCTTCACCTTGTAGATCCATTTGGTTCCCACCACCTTTTTCCCTTGTGGCCTTGGCACAACCTCCCATACTTGGTCATACTCCTCAACCATAGCCTCTTGCCACACATCATGTTGTGCAACCTCCCCGAAGTTGGAAGGTTCAGAGTTGATCAACTTTATCATCAACCCCATATAACTAAGCCTCTCTGGTGGTACACTCTATCTAAAAGATCTCTGTGGAGGATCAACTTGCCTGGAATCCTGTATTGTGGACCTAAACCACTTAGGCCTTGGCCTGGTGTCAACCTGCTACGACTGCTGGATATCCGTCTCCTGCTGTAGCTCATCCTCCAAGTCAATGAAGGATCCTGTCTACCAGAACCTGTGCTCTGTGTCTGTACCTGTACCTGTACATCTGGCTCCTCCAACTTGACCCCTGTCTCCTGTGTTGGCTGCTGCTTTGCTGGTAAGTCCAAAGATTTCCACAAGGCCTTGTCCTCATCGAACTGGACATCCCTGCTCACAATGATCCAAATGCGAGCAGGAATGTAAACTCTATATGCCTTCGAAATCTTGCTGTACCCAACAAGTAATCCCTTCTCTCCAGAAGGGTCCAGCTTCTTCCTATTGTCAGCATGAACATGACAATAGTAGACACTGCCGAATATGCGAACATGACTCAGATCTGGCCTAGTGCCTTTGAAGACTTCCTCTTGTGTCTTCCTCCCCAAAGCTGTGTGGGGATACCTGTTTTGAGTGTATACTGCAGTCCTGTATGCCTCGACCCAGAGGAATAGTGGTAATCCCTTATCAAATAACATGGCCTTGGTTGCTTCAACCATAGTCCTGTTCTTCTGCTCTGCAACTCCATTCTGCTGTGGGGTATGGGGCACAGTGTGCTCCTTCTTGATCCCCTCAGCTGAACAATACTTCATGAACTCATTGGAAGTGTACTCATCGCCGTTGTCTGTTCTCAACACCTGAATCTTCTTTCCTATTTGGTTCTCCACGAGAGTTTTGAACTCTCGGAACCTTTCAAAGACCTCTGACTTGGCCTTCAGGAAATAGATCTAGGTCTTCCTGGAATAGTCATTAATGAAGGTTACGCAGTAGCTGTAACCACTGAACGAATGGACACTCATATGTTCGCATACATTAGAATGCACCAAGTCCAAGGGCTCCTTAGACTTGTGCTCACTCTGTGGGAAAGGATTCCTAGTGTTCTTCCCCAAAGCACAACCCTTGCAGTGGTTATGCTTCTCCTCTTGTACATGAGGAAGTCCAATGATATCTTGTCTCAAGTGCCTTAGTGCTCCATGGTGTAAGTGTGCCATCCTCCAATGGCACAACTCACCTTGACTACTGCTGCTGATGCTGACTAGAGCCTTTGCTGGCTCAAAGTGTAATCTGTACACTTTTCCGCTCCTTCTGCCAATCACCTGATCCAATCTCCTATTTGACCCCTTGGGCCCGATATACACTCTATGGTCACAGAACTTCACCTGATATCACTTGTCCTCCATAGTGGAGACTGATATAAGGTTCTTGGTCAGGCCTGGAACACATAACACATCAGCAAAATTGAGGGGCTTGCCAGACTCCCTCTCAAATGAAACAGTGCCAACTCCTTGCGCCTAATACCGCACATCATCACCTAGCTCAACGTGGATCCCTGTTCCACCCCTTCTGCAAGTCTCTGAAGAATCTCTTTTGTCCAGTTATGCGACTAGATGCTCCATTGTCGATGTACCATATGCTGCTCCTTGTGGTGCTTGCCATGCAAGCTATCAAGCATAACTCCTCATCAAAGTTTCTGTTGAACTCAATTACCTTTGCAGATTCAGCCATCAGAGTGTTACTCTTCTTCTTCTTGTCTGGGCACTGGGAGGAAAAGTGTCCTTGCTTGTGGCAGATAAAACACTTGACCTTTGACACGTCAAGGTTCTTCTTACCATCCTTCTTCCTCTTTGCCTTACCCTTGCTCTTTCCTTTAAGGGCTAGAGCTTCCTCATCCATAATCTGTGGGGCACTGCTGCATGAGCCTGATCCTTGACCCATGCGGGTCTCCTCTTTTACAAAGTCATCCCATAGTCTTTGCCAATCAGGAAGCTTCTCCCTAGCCACAAAACCTTTGACAAAGGTGTCCCATGGCTTAGAGAAGCCATTGAGGGCTATTGGAACTAGCTCCTCATCCACTGTCTTAGAGCCAACAACTCCAAGCTCATCCCTGATCCGTGTGAGTCTCGTGAGATAAGGCACCACTCCTCCCTTGGCCATCTTGGTGCTGCGCATCCTCTCTTGCAACACCATCTTCCAGTTCTCGTTCTTGCTTTGGTACAGACTCTCCAAAGCCATCCACATCTCTGTTGTGGTCTTCTTACCAGAAAGGTGAGGGACTATATGGTCTTTCGCTCCATCCATGATAATCAGCGTGGCTCTGGAATCAATCTTCTTTCAAGCTGCTAGATCTGCTGGATCTGTGGGTGCAACCTTCATGGAGTCAATGTGCTCCTCTGCATCACTGACGTTCAGGATCCTTGTGATCCTTTCTTTCCATGTAGGAAAGTTCTGAGCACCCTGGAGTCTATCCTCAACTCTCAAATGCACGGCCATAGTGAAGTGTTACTTGTCAAACCCTAGATTTGGAAGTCTAGGTTTGTGTCTTCCTATAGATTTACCTCGGATCTATCACTGCTGCTGCAAATCTATCAGTTTTAGCTCACTAGAGCTCTGATACCATGTAAATTTTTCTTTAATATTCAAACTAAGGCTAAACAGTGCATGCAAATCTCTACTGATAACCACACATGAATATCTTTTACGGTATGCAACAGAATATAAAACTAAGAACTAAATCACATCACATCACAATATTGACACTAATATTTTGGGTATGGAAACCCCCAGAAAAACCCAAGATGGGAAAACCGGTGCAACAATCAGATATAGATTTTATTATGAGAAAATATGGAACTTTTACAATCACTGTAAATTTTTCCAAACTTGGCGAATGCAGTACCCGGTAGAATCACTGGGCAAATCCTAGCTAAACTGCAACACCCTCCTGTGTGAGTGTATGACCTAGTTGTACGAAGCTCGGTGATCTCGCTGCTCACTCCTTCGTCTTCCCAGCTAAATTTGTTGGACACACTAGGAACACATAGAGGGGGGGTGAATCTGTGTGTGCAGTCTTTATTACTTTTTCAACTTTAATAATCAACAACTTATTCAATATTATGCATTATCACATTATCATTATATCATCATTAGCATTGTTATCATCATCACATAGAAATCATAGCAGCACAATACACAAGATTTTTTACGTGGAAACCCAAGTCTTGGGGGGAAAACCACGGAAGCCTTTTTAAAATAGTTTTCCAATAATAACTGGAAGGAGGCAACAACCCCCTTATTACAAAGACTTCAATTTTCCAGCTTCAACTAGAAGGAGGCTACGACCACCTGATTTACAGGCTTCAACCTGAAGGAAGCTACAACTCCCTAGTTTTCCGGCTTCAACCGGAAGGAGGCGACGACCTCCTTTCCTTGCCTCGTCCTGCCACCTTGGTAAGAAGATAGACATTGAACTACTGAACCACAACCGCATTGATCCTGCGGACCTGCTAATCAACACCTGTACTATACTGCACAATATATACCACACTGCGCATCCACTGCCACTACTAACCACTGATCATTGTCTGCTGTATCACACTCCTCATCAATTGATCACTCTCTGTTGTATCGCATTGCTCATCTTCTGATCATTATTCATAAACTCATCACTTTCTCATCACTGCACTAGAACTAAACCAGTAACCTGTCCGATTACGCTGTACCAATCAATCATTCGGCTCAGTCCATCTGGGTCTAACCAACTGCATACCGAACTCAGTCCGCCTGAGTAAAACCAACAGCTCATACAACTCAACCAGTCAGACCAACTGCACATAAAAGAACCTGTGGCAATCTTGCTCAACGGTCAAACCAATCTCTGAATGTGCTGCTGATAGCCTTTGCTCTCTGATCACTGCCAAATCATCCCTGTATATAAATCACTCCCACACACTACTCAAGTACATCGTCATACACAATCGCTGAACAAATCATAGGTGTGTATTATTGTCATCATCATCAAGTAGGCACCATCATCATCAACATGTGATATGTAAGTAACAAGTACACATCTTAGTGCATAGAAGAGTGTCATCACTCTAGACCATGCATCTTTTTTTTTAACCATGGGAACAACAACCTCCCAAGAGTATATCCAACAACCTGCAAGCGAGATATAGCAATAACTTGTGACTTAGCAGGGGCTGAGACGTCCCGGTGGGGTCGCCTACCCTTCAAGCCTCGCCACAGTAGGCCAAATGAGCAACCCTACCCCCCGCCGGTTTTGAACTTGTGACCTCCAGGGAGATTCAGATAACACATGTTCTTAACCATTAGGCCCACTCAAGTGCTCTCTAGACCATGCATGTTCATCATCATAAAGGCAGGTATCATGTATGTATATTTATCATCAGTTCATCATCATATGATTGTTATCATAAAGGCAGGTATCATGTATGTATATGTATCATCATATCAGAGTGTGTGGCAGGCTATGCATCATACCATGGAAGAGTATCAACAAAAATAGACCACTGTATGTATTACACATACTGTTCACACATCATACATTCATTGTTTATACATGCTCACATATCACTGTTTAGACATACATACCTTATCATTGAACTTGTAGAAATTCATCAACCATGACTTAGACTGTTCTAGCATCTCAGAGCAGCAGTGACAAAACTTTTAGGCTGTGTATGAGCTTCAGACTGCTTGACTGTGTTGGCAAGGAAGGCATCAATAGAAGCACTGAAACCAATGGACTGGAGATGACGAACACTCTGAAAACTTGCAAAAACCAGACTGTGACTGCTCTTCAAAACTCATACACCATCTTGTGCATACTGTGAAATAGGGTGTCTTTCTCTTTTGTCATAAACCAGGACTGTGTATGTCCAAGATGAAGACCAAACTATGTACCTGTGTGTTCTTGAATTTGAGACTTAAATTCAGACTGTAAAAATGAAACTGTAATGGTCTGTGTAAAGACCAAAACAGGTCTGCAAAAAGGTCACCCCAAAACTCAAACTATTTGCTGCTGTTTGTACCCCACGAAAATATCAGTTTACTGCTAAAACGAATTTCCTCAGTCACCACGAAAATTTCAGTTTACTGCTGTAACAAAAAAATTGACTGTTGTTCTGCTACCTCTGCTGCCTATGAAAAATCAGACCAGCGAATTGTTACTCAGTTATGCTGCTGCGAGTTACCTTCCTCTCATAAAAGAAATGTTGTTAACTATTAAAAGAGAAGTCTGCTGTGGTTATATCCCCACACATTCTACCATCAAACCAGCGAGAATATATCTCAGTCTAAACACTCCCCAAAACAATCAGCAAAATAAAAAAAATACGTGACTGCGTTTTTCCTTCCTGTGCTGCCCACGAAATTTTCCTCAGTCCAGTGCATTATACCTCAGACCAATAAAACAGTGCCTTCATTGGTAAATCGTTAGGTCAAATGTTGGAGGAATTAAAAATGTTTTATCATTTAATTTAATTATTATTTTAATTATGTTTTTATTTATTAATTTATTAAGACATTTTGATAATGGGGTTTGTCCTTCATAAGTGTGGTAATTATATTTTCAATTTTAATTTGTTTGTTATTAAATATTAAAAATTTGATTTATATACTTTATATAAGGGTTAAAATTATTAATAGATGTTTTGACATTTTGACTTAGTATAGAGACTTAAATGTCATGCTTTAATTCAAGTTACTTAAAGGGTTGGATAATTTATTTTTATTTTAAATTAATTATTACTTTAATTATATTTTAGTTATTTAATGTGGGTGCCTATAAAGCCACTTCTTCATCCTTGGAGGAATAAGGTGACTTGTTACAAGTTTTATTTGGGATTTATATGTTAGTGTATTACTAGTGTTTTAAGGACAAGTTGGGTTATTAGGGTTACTACAAGTGAAGACACATAACCATTAGGGAAGGGGTGCCTCGACTTCTCCTAGGGTACCATGACCTCTATAACACGCAAATGACCACTGAAAGGGTCATTTGGACTCTTGCAACTTCTTCAACCCACCAAGAACACATTCTAGGGTAATAGAGAATGGTTGTGGTGCTGGGGAACCAAGGACACAACTGGGGAACCATCGAACCAACTTAGGGGTACTTAAACACTCTTCAGAGTGTTCAGGGCTTTTGCCATTGCCCCAAGGGCTCCAAGGGCTTCAAACTTGGGCTTGGACAAAGTCAAAAGGTCTCCTTTGACATTGACAACTACTTAACCCTCAGGGGCTCCTCAAGGGGCACCAAGACACACTTGTTGGTATCAATGACAACTTAATCAACAAAATCTTCTGTCTGACTTTCTCTCCCTATCTGTATCTTGTCTCTGTCGGAATACAAGTGTGTGTTCTCTCCACCAATTGATCTCTCTTTTATAACTTTAGGTAAAGCAAAAACCCTAATTTTACTTTCACTTTAACTGGTGTTTCACTAAAGTTAATTTAGATCACTTTAATTTATTTTCCAAAGTAAACTTGGGAAAAGTAAATTAAATACAATTGGTTTCCTAATTTAAGTCTTCTGCATGCAAGAACACATGCATGCAGGAAGACCTTCCTTGTTGCTGCTAGTTTAACAATTAATAGCTCAACTTGTCAATTACGAGATTTGAACTTGAATGGAGAGGATAACAATTATTCCTCCCAACCACTAGAGCTAGACCCAATTGACCAGGAGAGTGATCAATGTTGTCTAATTCTCCAATAAAATACAAAATTGGGTGAGTGGTCAATTTTGGATCAAATCACCAAAAAGAGAGAAGACTAAAGTACACAACCTACTGAAGTACAAAATAGTAATACATGTTCACTAGACTAAGTCTCATCAAACACCACAAAGGTGTTTCGATAGAGCTAGGGGCTACAAGATATAATGGCAGCACAGTGTGACTCTTTTTGAAAAGAAAACAGTAAAAGGCATTTTGTCAGGGTTGGAGTGGTTAGACAATATCACCCATGTGGCTTAATTTATGCCAGTCTGTCTCACACACTCCCCAAAATGCCTAAAACACCCTTAACCATTTAAAGGGATATTTATTAATGGGTTTATTTGAGATTTTAATCATATGATGCATGTATTTGAGATTTCTTATTTTGCATGTTTTTAAATTATATTTTATGAACCCTGATGTTACAATATCCAATATAAATATATCACAAAAATATCAAAGGTGTCACATGCTTACGGTGTTGGATGAAAGCAGTAGACATCGAACATAAATGATAAGGAAGCATGCTGTGAGAAGGGATGCCATTTTCAAATAATGCTTCCCTTGTGGGTCACATTCTTCGATGTTGGCTTTTGATTGAATCTTTTCAAGTATGTACATTGTATTCCCATTCCTGAAATTAAACTTCTAGAAAGGGTTGATGTTTACCAATTTTTGGAGAAGTTCAACCATGATATCCACTTCCTTCGCCATTTTTCCTTTTAATTAAGGCTCTGATGTTGATTATATCTTCAGAATCAGGTATGATGCAATATTATCTTTGTGATGATTCTTTTCATGTTTTGCTGGTTATTAAACTTTTGTTTAACTGGTCTGGTGGATTTCATTCTTGGATGTTGGCTTTGGATTGAATACATCCATGTATCTATTCCCTAACTGGAAAGGAATATTTTTTAAAGTACTAGTCACCAACCTTGTGGAAAAGTTCAATCATTATGACTAGCCATTGCTTCTTCCAATCCTCTTTATTTATTTTCGGAAATTGAATGTAAACCCAAAGTCAACTAATGGTTCAGTAGAAGAACTGTGATGGTATATATTTATTTTTTCTGTATGCCTAATTTTTGTTAGGGGACATGTCATAATCCTCTTTATTTATTTTCGGAAATTGAATGTAAACCCAAAGTCAACTGATGGTTCAGTAGAAGAACTGTGATGGTATATATTTATTTTTTCTGTATGCCTAATTTTTGTTAGGGGACATGTCATTATGCATAAGGTTTGTTCTATTTTTGGTGTGTTTGCTTGTATAGTTGATGTGATTAATCATTATATGCTATGCAACTTTTTTTAACTCGAAGTTCCTTTTTTCCCTTTCAGGAGGCATCGAGTTATAAAATAGCAGCCCGTCCAGAGAGACGACGTCAATTTCAAAAGGAGCTCATTTCATCAGCTGATGTTGCTTTTGGTTTGCTGACTTCTTGTTTGAGTTTTGAAGAGCTTCATGAACAGGTACTCTTAAAAACTGTGATATTTTTCGAGCATGCAGTTTGTTGAGGGGAAAGAAAACACCAAGAAATGCATTTTATTGACACTCATGGGGTGAAATAGCGTAGGGGACCAAATGCTACTTTAAAGTTTAAATATTATGTTGATGTCCATATAATTTCAGAATTTTCTTTAGTTTTGCCCCATTCTTGTGAATCTGGATTTTTGTCGCTATTCGAAAGCCCCCAAAAGTCTCATCATGCCTTTTATTATTCTTAGTTTTACAAAATTGGGTTATGTTCTGAAGGCAATTCCTGGTGCAATAGAACCAGTTTGCAGTTCAATGTTTTCACTAGTGTCTTTGGTAAAAGTCTAAATGAAACGAATAAAATTTTGTTTCTACAGGGAAATCCAACGTAAATATGATAGAAACTCCATAAATGGATAAATATATAAATGAATAATTGTTAAGATGATTTACAATGAGAAATGATGCTTGTATAAATACTCATGCAAGGGTTGCCTTGGTGATGAGGCGCCACCTTTCATAAGGTGTCTCTTCATTTAGTTATTTAATTATTAATTTATTAACATTATTAATATTTATTGATGTTTATTTATTATATATTTTGTTCATTACACTAAAGGGCACATAGTCCACTAAACTCTTTCCAACAGGTTTTGTAAGCACATATTACTGATCCTGCTCACTTTTCTGGTGCATTACATAGTACATACTATCAAACCTTGCATAGCTAAAGTGAGAAAAACTTATTTGATGAAGCGATATTTATTATGCACTCAACAAGCAGCAGACATAGACCCACACCTTTTCAGCGTTCAGATCTGTGAGAGCTCGGGTTTCATGTTGACGCCTACCCAAGGCTGTTGGGAGTGGGAAGTGCCATTTTTCAAAATTTTTCTGAAGTGGAGCATTCTGGGAGTGTTTTTTATAGTTTGCATTTTAATATAATTTGTTGCATATATTAAAGAAACTTCAGAATGTCAAATTAGTTGCAGAAAGCATGAAAACATAAATTTAACTACTGGATTAATTGTTAAAGCATCATCCATTTAATATACATATAACGTCAATCATCTAACAATTATAATTGTTAACATTGTCATTAAATGATCAACCATAACATCAATCTTCAAGTTTCAATATATAACATTTGTCATCAACAAATTGTAACACAGAACATCAACCACGAAATGAAATAGAGCATCATATTCATTACCAAAGACTTATAAGATGTACATTGTAGTCTGTTGCCTCCGATATCCACACGTGAACTTGAGAAAAATCTCAACTCATTGAGAGCAGGCGTGGGGGCAAGTCAACGAGTTGGGTGCCCACTGTCACCACAACACTCGACTCTTTTCGCTTAGGTCAACTCCTAAACAAAAGCCAAGGGAGGTAGACCCTCTAAAAATCTAGGATGGTCACCTTGGAAAAGGTGACTTAGGAGTTAATAAAACTAGGAAAGCAACCTAACAACATAACTTATTAAGCAATTCAAAGTTTCAGCATGCATAAAATAAAGACAAGTGCCTTACTATTTGGCAAAAACGATACAACTATGAAATATGCAATACTCGCAAGCTACAATAATATATTACTTTACTAGCAAAAATGAAGTGTTATATAATTACTAGAAAGCGAAAGGAAAGTCAATTTGTCAACTCGCCGAGGCGAGGATTGACTTTGCTTGGTAAATGGAGGTGCGTCGAGTTGTGAACCTGCTTGGTGCAGGGATCGACTGTTTGTTACTATTGAATTTGTTAGGGGAAAGAGGAGTTTCCAATATACATAGGTACGTGGAAACAAGTCCGGATATCAAGTTTGATGCTACACGAGAAGGGGACTAGATCGGAGTCACGGGGTATGTCCAAAACTGACACCAATAGAGGTTGTAGCCTAATGGCTCCCCACGGTCACTACCTAGTAGACTCCCTTCACTGTAGAATTTGCCCACAAGTGACAAATCTATGGAAGATAGATTTGCAATTACGTCTTGACTCTTAGGGAGGGTTGATTTTAATTAATGTGTAACTAATCAGAATGTTTTAGGATTGATATTAGATGGAATTAAATAAGTGCTTTACAGCGTGCATGAACGATTAAACATGAAATCTGTAATGTCCTCTTTTGTCTAGGCATTGAGGACCAACCCGCTAACCTATGTGATTCCTGTGGGTTCGAGCAGGTATTGACAGTTAGGGAATCAGCTGAAGACTAATGCCATCTACAGAAGATCTAGGGCATCAATATTATATCACCATTGGGTTGAAGAGGGCCACCAAAGCCAAAGGCCACTTGCATGCATGACATCTGAGCATTATTTAATGATGCATGCACCCGATTAAGTCTCCATGTGCATGCATGCAAGTCAACTGCAAATTAGAAGTTAAAGTGATCGAATTAGGTCAAAAGTTAGGATTTTCACAGTTGAAAGTTATAAAAGAAAGATAAAGTGAATGGAGAAGACACTTATGTGATTATTGATTTGTGGAGTCGAATTGGAGAGCTCGGCGAGCTAAGTTGGGGTTGAGCGCATGCTCAGCTAACTGGTGTATTTCGACAGCGAAATCTATCTGCCCTAGTTCATCATCAGGTTGGATCATCCAGGTTCAGCACTAGTTCATCATCAAGTTACATTCAGCAGTTATTCCGGGAGGTTGATTATTCATCCAGCCAGAGGGTTTCACCGTCACACCGTGTCATCGTGATCAGAGACAAAGCAATTCGTTTTCCTACCTACAAGGTTTAGAACTTCTGCATGTTACTTCCATTCATTTCGGAGCACCTCCATTACCCTTCCCGTGGAAGAAGGGTTGTTCAGCTTGAGTATCAAGCAAGATATCGTCAGTGCTCCCCTTTTTTGGAGGCGCTAATATGCAAAGGGTGAATTGATTTTGAGGAGGTATTCATGTTTTGGGCTAGTGTGCCTCTGTTTCTTCCGCATGCTGCTTCCATCATCGTCAGAGGGGTATTATAACCCTAGTGCACATCATTCGAGCTTCCAGCAACAACTTATTTATTATTCTGGAGCTTATACAGTTTGAGAGGAGGGCGCATTCACCTGTGGAGGACGATTTGGTGTATCTCCTTATTCCTTCGGCCGAATCCTTGCATGCTAGGACCAGTCTCTTCACCATCAGCTGACCTATATACTGGTATGTACATCCATTGATTTATCCTGTTTTATAGCATCTCAGTATTTTTTTAGGGCACATATTTGCATGCAATTGCATGCATGCAAAGTTCGGGGTTTGCTTTCCTATTTGATTAAGGAATAAGTCTATTAGCCATCTACAGTATACACATAAATAGAAAAATATGCCATCTACAGTATACACAAATAGAAAAATATCAGTTTGGGATATTATAGTGGTATCAGAGCTATTTTTCTTGCCAGTTGAGGGCATGCAAAATTATAAATGAATTTAGAGGGCCCATACAACATTACTCACCGGAGAGAGAGGTGTAGAGATAGAGAAGAGGAGTTAGAGGACATATATTTGGGGAACAGAGAGTATCAGTCTGGAAAGGGCAAAGAAACAATGGCCGATGATGATAGAACAACTTTCAATAGTCTCATATTAGCCATAAAAGAACTCACTACTGGGCAAAAGGAAATGATGAGTACCTTCAGGCAAATGGCTGAGAAGAATGGACCCATCCCACACAGTCCCTTATTTCCCAACAGTGATAGGGTATCCACAACAGTAGTAGGGAGCACTTATATACCAACATGCAGAGCCATCCCCATATATACAAGCATTTTCGACCTACCATGCCTCAATTCTTAGATAGTCCAGCTGCAGTGCCTCTAGCACAAGCAGAACCAGAAAAACCCATGAGTGCCTATTTGAGAGAATATAGAGCTTTAGGAGAGGACTTCCATTCAGCCATGACCTTCACTGACTTCTACCACTTCAAAAGTAAGAACAAACCCAAATCTTACAATAGGCCATTTACCCAGAACTATGAGTTACAACGCACCATAGGGAAACTGACTATCCCTACCTTTGAGGGCACTCGAGGTGGCCTAGCCAGGAATTGGGTGCAGAAGTTGGATACATACTACTAGCTCAACCCCATGATTGAGACAGATGCCATTAATTGGCTACTTTGCATTTAGACGGAGAAGCACATGAGTGGTGGTATCACGGGTTAGTGACACTGGGTCACAACACCATCACATCGTACCGAGGTTTTACACAGAGGCTCATTGAGCGGTTTGATCGGAAGGATCCTGAGGTACACTTTAGAGAGTTGGCACATCTCAAGCAGACAGGTAGTGCAGATGCATTTATTTCAGAGTTTCAGAGGATAGCAGTCATGGTGACAGATATATCAGAGAGCAGGTTGATTATGTTGTTCACTGAGGCTCTCATTGAACCCTTACGGGGATGGGTCAAGTCTTATAGGCCCACCACCCTAGCAGA
Source organism: Pseudotsuga menziesii (assembly GCA_001517045.1). Lineage (NCBI taxonomy): Eukaryota > Viridiplantae > Streptophyta > Pinopsida > Pinales > Pinaceae > Pseudotsuga > Pseudotsuga menziesii. The sequence continues at coordinate 108,468 of LPNX010451557.1, forward strand.
TGCCATCAGATGGACTAGAGATTTACAGGATGCAGTACCCAAAATTAGGCTTCCTCCCAAAACCAATTCCCCTATTGAAGATGAAGAGAGGAAACCCGTCCAGAAAGAATGGCCCAAGAAAGAATGGATGGACAATGATACCTGACAGGACCTTAGAAGAAAAAAGTCATGTTTCACTTGCCAGGAACCATGGGTACCAGGTCACAGATGTTCAAGGAAGGGAAAGGCTTACTACATAGAGGCCTATTGTTGACAATGGGGAGGATGATGATTATCAGGATTAGGAGCAGAGAGAGACACCAGAGACAGTTAGGGAGTGGCCGCCCTCAAGAGGAACCATTGCTACCATGACAGGGGTTCCTAGATTCCACACTCTCCGGATCAGAGGTACCATACAGGGCCACAGAGTGGGAGTGCTGATAGATGGTGGGGCATCCCACAACTTTATTGATGCTGCATGGGTTAAAAGGAGAGACATTCAGACTGAGAGTTTTGATGGGTTTTCAGTAGCTGCAACAAGTCACACCATGGAGTGTAGTTAGAGGATTCCTTAATTAACAGTAACACTTGGGAATTACACAGTGATAGAGACATTCTATGTGTTGGATGTACCTGACATGAAGGTGGTATTAGGAGTTCAGTGGATGTATTCCCTAGGGAAGTATTCCACAAACTACCAGACCATGGAGATGGAGTTCACAGGAGCAGAGGGACATAAGGTAGTATTGAGAGGGATGAATACCTACCCTCCCACAGCAATGACGTCACACAGGATGGAGGCAGTACTCCAACAGGGAGATATTGAGGGAGCAGCAGAGTGTTTTGTTACCTTCAGGAAACCACCAGATAAGGCCACACAACATCCAGCAGTATTCGGAGACCGTTCAACAGGTTGACCTCCAGATAGGGGATTTGAGAGCTGCCCCCCCCTTGATGATGAGGGGCAATTGATTCTGATTCCGAAGTGCATCCTAGAGGTGCGAGAGATGAAACTGAGGAACAGAATCATTAGAGACTACTTGGTTCAATGGAAAGATCTGCCTATAGAGGAGGCCACTTGGGAGACAGAACAGGTATTACAGCACCCAGCTTTATAGTTGCCTGAGGACAAGCAAATTCGAGTGGGGAGGACTGTAATGTCCTCTTCTGCCTAGGCATTGAGGACCAACCCGCTAACCTATGTGATTCTTGTGGGTTCGAGCAGTACTGACAGTCAGCGAATCAGCTGAAGACTGATGCCATCTACAGAAGATCTAGGGCATCAATATTATATCACCATTGGGTCGAAGAGGGCCACCAGAGCCAAAGGCCACTTGCATGCATGACATCTGAGCATTATTTAATGATGCATGCACCTGATTAGAAGTTAAAGTGACCTAATTAGGTCAAAAGTTAGGGTTCTCACAGTTAAAAGTTATAAAAGAAAGATAAAGTGAATGGAGAAGACACTTATGTGATTATTGATTTGTGGAGTCGAATTGGAGAGCTCGGCGAGCTAAGTTGGGGTTGAGCGCATGCTTAGTTAACTGGTGTATTTTGGCAGCGAAATCTATCTGCCCTAGTTCATCATCAGGTTGGATCATCCAGGTTCAGCACTAGTTCATCATCAGGTTACATTCAGCAGTTATTCCGGGAGGTTGATTATTCATCCAGCCAGAGGGTTTCACCGTCACACCGTGTCACCGTGATTAGAGATAAAGCAATTCGTTTTCCTACCTACAGGGTTCAGAACTTCTGCATGTTACTTCCATTCATTTCGAAGCACCTCCATTACCCTTCCTGTGGAAGAAGGGTCGTTCAACTTGAGTATCAAGCAAGATATCGTCAGTGCTCCCCTTTTCTGGAGGCGCTAATCTGCAAGGGCGAATGATTTGAGGAGGTATTCACGTTTTGGGCTAGTGTGCCTCTGTTTCTTCCACATGCTGCTTCCATCATCGTCAGAAGGGTATTATAGCCCTAGTGCATATCATCCGAGCTTCCAGCAGCAACTTATTTATTATTCTGGAGCTTATACAGTTTGAGGGGAGGGCACATTCACCTGTGGAGGACGATTTGGTGTATCTCCTTGTCCCTCCGACCGAATCCTTGCATGTTGGGACTAGTCTCTTCACCATCAATTGACCTATATACCGGTATGTACATGCATTGATTTCTCCTATTTTATAGCATCTCAGTATTTTTCTAGGGCACATATTTGCATGCAACTACATGCATGCAAAGTTCGGGGTTTGCTTTCCTATTTGATTAAGGATTAAGTATATTAGCCATCTACAGTATACACATAAACAAAAAAATATCAGTTTGGGATATTACAAAATCTTAGCATGCATCCAAATTCTTTCCAACTAAAATAAAATGTGGTCTAATTATTACTTAAAGCAAATTAGAAAAAACAATGCTAAGCTAAGTAAAAAGGAAAAGCAAAAGTCATGCATGAAAATGACACGGAGATGGGGGTAGGGGGGGGATTTGACACCACCACCCTACCTGATGAGTTACAATGTGTTAGTTTTTGTACCTAGGCAGATGTTCCCTAGGTGACTTTAATTTTTGCCTAAAGTCACTTTAAGAGGGAAAAATGTGACCCTCACATTAAAAGTC
>LPNX010451557.1:116762-143449 GCA_001517045.1 Pseudotsuga menziesii
TGAGAAACACAAATTGTTCATTTAAACCAGCAAGCAGTAAATCTCAGTTTTTCAACACAATGGACTATGTAGCTCTTAAAAATGCCTATTGTTGGTCCTTATGGCCAACAATCAGGCTTACAAAGTTAGAATGTTGAAGTGAGGAAGGCAGTGAGGTGAGGGATTTGTTTAGTTGGCACCTTGGGGGATTGAATGGTGGTCGGTCCTGGCTGCCTCTTGGATGGATTTCTGGCAGTTCAAAACCTGCAAATTAGAAATTTTGAACCAGCAAGAAGTGTGCTTTGAAGTGAGCACTTTTATCCCTCAAAAAAAGGGGTTTGTCCTGCAAAATATTGTTATACAAACTAGTAAACAAAAATATTAGGACTATAAATCCAATAGGAAGTAAGGTCTGTATCTTGAGATTTTCTCGCTGTCCAAGTTGTGGGAAGTGAGCTAAAATATGATACAGACAGAAAATTATAATTATTTACACTAAAATTACAAAGACATACAAGTGCTAAATTGCATTTTTTTAGAAAAGAGGAGTGTAAAGGCAAAGAAGAGGGAGCCTTGGGTTCTCCTGAAAAATGGCAGTCCTTCAGGGCTGCTGAAAACCTGCAAAAAACAATTGTAGGATAACGAACTATATTACTCAAATACTACAAATAAACCACTGTCTAACACGATCAAAGTACTAGTGCTAAATGCTAGTAATGTATCTAGTTTATTCTACACTTAGAAACTAGTATTTTGGAAGGATCTATTTAAAACAAATATGAATTTTTATTAGCAAAGTATATCTAAGTGAAGTAACAAATTAAAATTTTAAGTTTTGAGAGGGTTCAAGTTGAGAGGGATCAGAATCTCTTTAAGATGACTATGGAGATCCAGGGTAGAATGCTGAGGGACTAGTCTTTTGAGGGCATCAAGCCTGAGGGGGTTGCTGTAGGCTTACCTCCCTCTTCTTGATGGATGGAGACCTGCAAAACAATTTAGATACAAAAAAGAAGAAAATTCTTTTTCCTTGTTACTTCTGAGTGTAGCCTGTTGTTTTCACGTTACTAGATCTGATCTTCAACCTCAATAATTTATTGATTAAACTATAATTGAAAATACACTGATAACCAACAAATCATGCAGCAGAAAAATTAAACAGGAAATCATCACACCATTTGACACATTGATTTACCCTAGAAACCCCGATCCCCGGGGAAAATCAACAATAGATTTGTCTTTTATTGCAGATTTGTTAAACAACACTTACAATTTACAAAGCTTCGGAGACCTTTTTGACTCACCCCCGCTGCAATCTATGCCCAGACTCTTGCAATATTACAAACCCCAGCTTGAGTGAATCCCTCTCTCCTAAGCCTCTAATAGAATCCCTCTCTGAGATATGATCACTCACCAACACAAGAGATATGACTCACTCCTATAACTGTGGTACTATACAACTCTCTATAGATTCTTTTATAACTCTTAACTCATGCAAAACCATGGAACATCCTATTAATACCATGAGCCCTCCAATACTATGGGCTCTTCAATATTTATTATTGACCCTTAGATCTAATCCAATGGATGGGACTTAAGCTCTCATTGAGATCACTTAAGTCATAGATCAACGACTACGACTTAATCTCTCATTGAGATCACTTAAGTTACCCATTTGCATTTACATAAGGTGTTATAAAAGTCACCTTTTACAAAGTCTGTCTAGAGAGTCACTTTTTGGACGATTTCTACATGCTAGACACTCTCATGTAGAAGTACCTGTCTGAGCTACAAAATCTAACATAGCCTGCAGGAGAGAGGTTAACACAAGCACATATACAGCTGATAAAATGCTTACCTTAACTACTTCTCCTAAAACCTACAATAGAACCTAGCAATAATACTAGATCTATCCTACTGGGCAATAATACCCTTTCAAAGGCCAATGGAAACAAAACAAAACATTTACACAAATTGAAACAATATTACCTCACATGTAGAAATAGAACATTTGCATCCACACAAACAAGGCACCACACCCTTCTGACCTCCAAAGTCTCAATATTTTTATTCCAAATCTCAAATGTACAAAGTTTTGGCACAAGGATTTAACAAGAACCAACTCCAAAAAGAGAGGAGAGGTATCTTTCAATAGCACAAAGAGGCTAGAATTCGCCCCCCTTGAGCTAATGCATGCACAAAGTAGAGAATGATACATGTGAGGGTTTACCAGAACCCTAATTGAGCTTCCAAAACCCTAAGAGAACCCAAGCCAATTGATGAGTTAACTAGCCCTCCAATGCGCATCTAAGAATTGGAGCAAGATCGGGGAGTTGACTGAGCTAACTAGCTCTCCAATGCGCACATGTGAGAACTGAAGCTCTCCAAGGATTTAACTGAGTTAACTAGGCCTCCAATGCCCCAATGCACAACCTCCACCACCTCTAAAATAACTGGAGCAAATTTATGAGTTAACTGAGCTTCAACTAAGCCTTCAAAACCCTAATGCGACACTTCTTCATGTAACTGAAGATATAGGGGCCACATGTGGAGTTAAATTCCAAAACAAGGTGAGAGTGCTCCCTAATTTGTTGGGAACGACTCCAACGAGCTCCAATTCACACAAACTTAGGGATCTTATGCAATGAAGCCACCACCCTTGGGAGGTGATCACAATATTGACAAATGGAGCCAAGTTATGACTTGGAGATGACTCATGAGATAGGTAAGGGCGCCACCTTGCTCCCTTGGATGAAGGAAGGCCGATGTATGCTCTTGATTGAGGGGGGGACGTGCTAGGAATATCCCCTTTTTGATATTTGACCCCCTCAAGTGTTTTTTACATAATCTTTTGCTAAATTTGTTTCTTCAAGGGACCAAATATACCATGCATGATGCTACGACCATGGTGACTAACTAATTTTGACATCGGACCGTAAGGACTTAGACATCAACTTGAGGCACCTATGTTATAAAACACTTTGGCTTTGGGGATGTCTGCTGAGCTTTGATCACTAGGGTCTAAGTTCAACTAGATTAAAGAAACACTCCAAAGGTGTCATAACATGAGTGACTCACTTGGGATAGCCCTTTTACACATGAAATGGATGTCAAACTTTTACAAGCAGCCTCTCTCTGACCATGATAAAGGAGGTGCAAAGTACATGCAATTGAGTAGAAGATTGCTTGATTTGGATGGGGGGAATGGAAGGTCCTTCATGGATGAAGTCTTATGTCTAGTGAACACCTTGTGCATACTGGGTGGTAACAATTGGTTCCTACTTGGGGATGTGTGCTTGATCTTTGGAAAGCGGATGAGAATCCATAATCTCCGATTTGTAACTTGTAAAAACATTTCAATCTTGATAGGAAAACCTTTAGTAGCACATGCTCATATAGAAGCCATCTAAGTGAAATACCGGCTGTATTATTAGAAAATGAAACTAACGAATGAATAAAACTATCATTCGTAAATACATAAAATGAAATGACTGAAATTAGATGCTCATTCTAAGGAGTTTATTTATCCTACTCTAAGCATGCGATGAAGCGAGATTTTCTGTGAAATCATAAATCTAATGTAGCCACCATAACATTTTATCATTGTTAAATATTTTTCCTGTGTGTTTGGTTACCAACCAAAACAAAGACACGTTTATTACCGGATGCAAACCTGTCGGATTATTTAGGATGGAAGGGCCAAACATGATATCCTAAGCATGCAGAATATCATCAAACTCTTGCCAAGAATGGAAAGTCTCCCCGCAAGCTTCTTCTATCCAACTTTGGACAGGACTTACAAACATATCTGTATCATGAGGCAACCCATCAAACACATCACACTCATCCCAAAGGATAAGGCTTCTTGGTTTAAAAATTTATGTATTAACATAAGCCCCAGGCTGCTCTAAATCATGAGAAACTTCTGCATGTGAATAATAAAGCTGATACTGATCCTCCATTGTAGAATTTCACACAATCTTCAACCCTGTTGTTTGCACTAGCTCACTGTCCTCAACCTTCTCTCTAACCTCAATCCAGTAGCCATCTCACTGAAAATCTACGTCCAAATTTGCCTATGATGAACAAAAGAAAATTCTCTCTCAAGTCTGAAATCCCTGCTCTACTTCACACGACCAACTATGATACCATGTAGAATTTCATACAATCTTCAACCCTGATTTCTAATTAAACTGATACATTGTTTAATACTTAAACTCATTCAACATATAGTCTGCAAATGAATTCTTTACTTATAAACAACTCAGAATTAGAAACACATGAAGATCTCTACCACACTACTGAGAACAGAAATAAGTATCTGTCACTTAGGAAAAATTTCAGACTCAAAATTTTTGGCCAACTAGCCCAAGAAAAACCCCTAGGGGAAAACCTGTGAGAAAGAATGAGAGTATTTTATTTCTTCTTCAAAATAAAAGTACAACAGTCTTTATCAACATTTGAATGACAGACATATCTCTTAACTATTGTTATCTTCAGCAAAAAAATTCGTGCCACTGCTTGGGACAGTACAATATGGCGTCTTCCTTGATTTCTGTGTAAGACTGGTACAGTATGCCTCAATTTTTGTGCAAATTATAGTATGGAAATTCGTGCCACTTCTTTGTCAATTTCGGCCCTCGAATTTTGTGTTAAACTCTATCTCAAAATTCATGCCAATGCACAGCTTGCTCACTGTACAAACTTCTCCGGAAATTGATTGTACGGCCTCTGAAAAATGCAGAAATCTTCTCCCTCGAAAATTGTGCCAAACACTTAGGAATGTCTGCCCAGTCCCTCTTCTCGGTTAGTGTGCCTGCGACCTTGATTTTTTGTGCTACTGTACAATGCTGAAACTTGTCCTAGAATTCGTGCTATCTCAAATCCTTGGAATTTCTTGCTATGGCTCTCTCTCATGAAGTCGTCCTCTTTTCTCAATGAGGTCGATTCCTCTCCAACTCTCTTGGTGAGTGAAGAATGAAGAATGAAATGCCTTTTTATTATTTTTCTCATCTTTTCATTTTCTCTTCTGGGGTAGTTGAATAGTCACTATATCAAGGGCCCACATTTAATTTAGTGTTCTCAGATCAATGGATGAGAAAAATCACTTTTCTCTTCATTAAATAATTTCCTTTCAAAATCCACTTAAATTTATTGAAAAATCACTTTATGACTCTAAAGTGAATTAATTACTCATTCAAGTAATTAATACAAGGGTCATGTTAGTTTTCCTTTTTAAGCGACTTAGGCACAAAGTCACTAGCGGAACACTTCCTTGGTATAAAATTCAACATCCATGGGTTGCATCAAATCTGTTTTCTCAATGAACTGCTGCCCCAAGTTTGTATCACTAGTACTTGTGTGTGGTTGAGAATGATCATAGGAATAGTCTGAATGTGCCTCCTCATACTGTTGCCGCCTTTCACACACCTGGGGGGGAATGTGGCAGAAATCTTCAAGCCACTCGGTGTGTCCTTGGGGGCAAGTCTCGAGTCAAGGCTGTCACCTTGTTCTTGACTCCTCCGTTTAGGCAAACTCTTAACGAAGCCAAGGGGGGTAGACCCTACGAGTTACTAAGGCTGGTTACTTAGATGATGATGGTATTAAATGAGTAAGTTTTTTAGGAGTTTTGAATTAACAATTGTAAACAACAAATAACATGATGAGATAATCACAAATAAGCACAAAATGACACCCAATCACATATAGATTGAAAGAAATAAACAGTTGGCCAGTGCCTTAAAATGGAGTCGGAAATAATTAAGAGTGCTTGCAAGTGTTGGAGTGAATGTTGTGCAATTGTATCTTGGTACATTTTAAAATTAATGTGAAAGATGAGTGAATTAAATTAGGCGGGGGTACTCTGGATATACCCAGGGGGTACTTGGAGTATGTCCAAAAGTAACAACCGCTACAGCTACCCGCAAGGAATGTGTGGGCTGAATGGAGTCCCTTGAGACTGTGTTCATAATACACCTGCTAGGATGTAACAGAGATTGGCGCCTCGAGGTCACTGTCCAGTAGTTCCCACTTCCTTTGGGTATTTTGCCACCGTTTACGGTTTAATCGAGGCGTTGGATTTTCCCCTGAGGTGGTTAATTGGGAAAGTGAATCCTAATTATTCTAGTCATTCGCGTTGTTTTTGATGCAACTTGACTGATCGGACGAACCGCAACCAAGTGTAGAGCATACACACCGGAGTCTTGTCAATTTTAAGAGCGTGTTCTTGTTAAGAAAAAAGACCCTCCAGGAATCTCTTTTGGTCCAAGTGGACCTCAATCGGGAAATCAAGGAGGGGTTAATTTTACTGCTTGCATGTGAAAAGTAACAATGAAAAAACACACACCATAGGTTTTCTAATTAATTCTACCACGATCCTATTTCACCTTTCGGTTCAATCGGGGATTCATGGGGTAAGTACTAGTATTACTTTGATTTCAAAATATGGAATAATAAAAAATATTATCAAAGTATACAATCCTGCATGACAAGACAAAGCTAGAGCAAAAAAGAGAAAAAATGCAAAAAAGTGAAATGGATGCGGATCCCCCTTGGGGGGATGGGGAGTGGGCTTGAAAGAGCCTACTCGAAGTGATTCTTTTTATTATTAAGGGTTACAATATCAGAAAGCTAAATTGCACTTTGGTACTTGTTATCTGGGATCCAAAGGCTTACAACAAGCTTAAAAAGAAGCACAGTGGTGGGGGAAGGCTACAGGAAGCTCCGGTTCGCCCAAGAGTCGGAAAACGGGCAGAGTCTTCTTCTCTTTTTTGTTAAATCTGCTAAAAAACAACGAGAAATTAAAATCAAATGTGCCCAAAAACACTTTAAAAGTGTTTTGGGTCACGACACTAATTACCGGAAAGAGACTAAGTTAAAAATTGTTAAAAAGGGCTAATCTAGTTTTGCAAAAGGGAACCAAGGAAAGCAAACTTTCGTTGGAATTTTGGCTTGTTGTTTTGGTAGCTAATATGATATGCACTTTTCTTGCAGAATTTGAAACTTTAAAGAACAAAAAAAAGGAAACTACCTTATGAGCAAGCTACAAATTTTCTTTATAATGCTTGCAAAAAGAGGGTAATTTCAACTAGATCTCTTCAAATATAACTTTGCATGCAAAATAAAACTGAGATCTAAACTTAGGAAAGGATCTTACTAACTAGATCTGTATATGATTTTCTTAATGAGATAGATCTAAGCGATAAGATTCTTTAATGGTAACCAATTTAGAGAAAATTTAAATTTTGAAGGAGAAAGAGGAAAAGAGAAGTGCTTGTTGCTGAAATAAATCTGCAAAAGAAACTTGTTAGTGAAGCACCGAGAGGCACAATCTTCGCAATCTTTGTTGGAAAACCAGTGGAATCAAACTTGAACCACAACTCTTCCAATCACGACAAACCTGCAAGCTAAACAACAAATCCTGCAAACAAAACCATTAAATCTGAAGGTACATATGAGAAATAGATGACATAGCATGAAAATAATCTTATTTAGCATGCAAATATTAGCTTATTCAAACATATGTAGCAAAATAGGAGTAAGTAAACTTACTTACAATGATCTATTCCTATGATTTGAATAATCATTCAGGCAGACACCAGTTTAATGCAATGTTCCCCCAAGTTTTCGGGACGGGGGGACGCAGGAGCAGGGAAACGCACATTCGGGACGTGTGGAGACCACCCCCAAATTTAGGGATATTCGGGGGGGACGTGGGGACGTCTCTAAAATTATAAAAATAAAATAAAATATCAAAAATAATAATTCATTTGATGTATAGTCAATGTTCCCCCAAGTTTCCGGGACGGGGGGACATAGGAGCGAGGAAATGCACATTCGGGACGCGTGGAGACCACCCCCAAATTTAGGGATATTCGGGGGGGACGTCTCTAAAATCATAAAATTAAAATAAAATATCAAAAATAATAATTCATTTGATGTATATTATTGATTGTGCAATGTAAATACTAAATATATCAGTTTATTTTCTAAGTAGAACCAAGTAGGAATTGTAAAATGTGAAAATAATGGGAAAATATTAAAAAAAAATTCACAGGGGCATGGTTGGGGAGGGAAAGTTTCGCCCAGGAGTCCCCAAGTCTCCAGGACGCAGGAAACGTGGAAACGCGTCCCCAACCCTGCGGGACGCGTCCCCGTGGAACACTGTGTATATTAATGATTATGCAATGTAAATACTAAATATATCAGTTTATTTTCTAAGTAGTACCAAGTAGGAATTGTAAAATGTGAAAATAATGGGAAAACATTAAAAAAAAATTCCCAGGGGCATGGTTGGGGAGGGAAAGTTTTGCCCAGGAGTCCCCAAGTCCCCGGGACGCAGGAAACGTGGAAACGCGTCCCCGACCTTGCGGGACATGTCCCCGTGGAACATTGGTTTAATGCAAAAATTGAGAAAAATAGCAATTCACCTCAAAAGCAGCATCATAATGATGATCCACACATGAAAAGTACTCCACAATTTAGCCTCCAAAGCTTCTCTTTATTTCAACAAAAAGGATGATCAATACAATATTACACAATAGCAAGCCTCTCTTCCCACCTCTAACTAGCTTGGAAGAGGAAAAAACTGCTTTATTTATAGCCAAACTGGCCAAGAGGGGCACATGGCTGACTGAAAGAGAGACTGAAGTTGACAGAGAGTTAAGCCGAGCCTGATCTGATGATGAACTGAGTCTAACTAGACTGGAACTCCAAATCGGAGTGACACCTCACTCAGTGAACTAAACCATCCATCAAACAACTGCCAGATTGATCCACACATGTGGAGGAGAGAGAAAGGAGGGCGCAACCCCCAGATCTGCATGAGCCTGTTAAGCTCCTCTTCAGCCCTGATCCATGCCTTGCGTCAAGGAATGGGAACTCCCGGTCAATCCGAAGCCGATGAGACTGATTTTAGTCAAAAAAGAGCAAAATCCACTGATTTAGGAATTTGGATTTGCTCCATTATTTAATTAATTTTTAATTAAATTAATTAATATTTGATTTTTTTGGATTCCATCACTTGAGTGATGGAAAAATCACTCAAAACTTAGGAGAAGTGGGTTTATGGGTTTACCGGGTGCTCCGAGTTAGAAAATGAGCACCCCCATGACTGAATCTGACTTTTAACCCCACTTTTATTACAAGACCAATTTTTCCATTTAGACTATTAAAATATAGCCTAAGTTTTGTGGAAAATTAAAATTAAAAATTAAAAAAAAAACCTAGGGGAACTTAGCACATGTTCATATGACTCGACCATAATGCCTAGCATGTTTATACATTGACACACTGACTCTAATAACCTCAATAGGCCTAAATGCCAAGCCGACCACCCCAACTTTGGAGGTATTGAGTGAGAAACTCAGAAATTATCAGTCGTTTATTCAACAATCAATAATAACCAAGGGAAAAAACACTCTGGGCTGATCAGATTGACAAATACAGTCCATGAAACCGAGTCTTTTATAGACACTACCATGCTAGAACATTTTATTACAACTCCCCCAAGGGGGTATGAACATGTGGTAGATAAAAAAAACACTTCCCAGAAGCAAGTCTGAAGGTCTTCTGAAGTCTGAACAAATCATCTTTGTCCGATTCACCAGGCTCACTGGATAACACCGACTAAGTACAAGTTAGGTGGTAACACATACCAAGATGTCCAAAGGTCTCAAAATCGACACTACCTTCTCTAGATACATAAAAAACGGGCTTTTCCAAATATGTCCAATAATCGTCATCCAAATCCTTGTTAAAGATGGAGGAGTCTTCATCAGTAGTATCATACCGTTGGCTGTTGATTTTTCCGAGCAACATCGAGAGTCATTCTCTTAGGAGAATGAAGACATCTGGTTCGGGACGAGAATGTGGACAGAGTCCAGAACTGGGTAGACTCAACCTAGTGTTGAGTAACCACGATGTGGACTAGTCTAGTACTGGTAGACTCAACTTAGTTCTGAGTAGCCATTCTCTTGGAGAATGGAGGCACCTGGTATGTTACCAAGAAGACACTATAAGCCCTAGACTTGGTCTAGGCATGTGTGACACTCTGACCCTTGATCAATGGACTTGTCGTCTTCTCCAAGGCTTAGCTACCCTTGGTTAAGAAACCCTAATACCTGATCTTGATGTCACACAGAGTGTGAGATAAAAGCATTAGTAACTCTCATGGTTTATGATGATGTACTTTGAATGGAATTAAAAGATCATAGGTAATGACCACAGGGGCATTTGGAAAAAGTCTAAAAGCAAAAGTCAAAAATACATAAGGACTTTTGGACCACAGGTAAAGTAAAAAATACGTAAGTACTTTTGGACCGCAGAAAAAGGACCACAGGTAAAAGTAAAAAATACACAAGTATTTTTTGACCTCAGAAAAGGGACCACAGGTGAAAGTAAAAAATACATAAGGGCTTTTGGTAAAAGTAAAAAATACAGAAAGGACCTTTTAGATAATAGAAAGGTAAAAAGGTAAAAGTGAAAATTAGAAAAGAATAAAATAATATTATTTTGTTCTTTCTAATTTTGGTCCACTTACAGGTGACTCAAGGATGTAAAAGAAGATGAAGCCAATTCATTATGACACACTTGCTCCCACAGGTACAACTGCTCCTCAAAGAAGATCTCACAGGTTGAAGAAGAAAGTTCATGATTGTGCCCTAGCATGGATGAGTCTAGCTAGGGCATCATCATCATCATCCATTGAAGGCAAAGCTCTCAGCTAGGGCTTCTTCCATTTTTGGTTGTAAGGGTTTTTTCTTCCTCAAACCCTCAGCAGCAAATCATCCACTCACAGGCAGTCTTCTTCCATTTTTGGTTGTAAGGGTTTTTTCTTTGTCAAACCCTCAGCAACAAATCATCCACTCACCGGCAGTCTTCTTCACAAATCTAGGGCAGCCATTTTTCTCCATAGGGGCAGCTGTTTTTCCTCCACAGGGGAAGCCTCTCTACTTCACGGGCAACCCTACTCTTCTCCGGGCTGCCCTTCTTCTCTCTTAGGCTGAGTCTTCACGGCCCCAAGTCACCATCAGAGAACCCGTGAAGGGTCCGGGGCTGGTGTAGACCCCCTGTCTGCTTGTGCAGACCCTCAAGTTGCTACAACAGACCCTTAGGCTGCTTGTGCAGACCCTCGAGCTGCTAACAGCCTACCCGTAAGGGCATCTGGGCTTGTAGCAGACCCTCGAGCTGCTACAGCATGCCCTCGGGCTATTAACAGTCAGCCAAAGCACCCAACAGGGACGGGCAGGAGTGTTTCGGGCAACAGTAAGGCTGCCCAACAACCCTTGGGCAGCAGACAAGCCCTTTTGGGCAGCACATCAGATTACAGGGCTGGCTATTGGGCAGATTGGGCAGGCATTCGGGCAACCTGTCAAGGCTCGGGTAGCCTGAACAAACTCCAGGCAGGTAGATCTGTCACTCAGGCAGATCAGAGGCAGAGTAACAGTCACAGGCATACTTTATCAATTCAGGAAGGCTTCTTTGGGCAAGCTTGATCAAGATCTGGGCAGATCTGGACAACTAGGGTTTGAAACCCTTGTTTTGATTTTGTTGTAAATTTTTTATTGATCTCCTATAATCTGTGGTTTAACCTTGATTAGGGTTTGAGGAACTTTTTGAATAATTTCTTAAGTCATCTCATTTACGAGATGAGCTACTAATGCTTTTTTGGGGTTTTTGTCCTTTAAAAGTTTCCCCAGTGAAAAATCTTGTGTTCATGTGGTTGATGTTGTTTTTACTGCATTTGTCATTTGTTATCAGTTAGTTTGCAAATTTTTTAAGTATTCATGCTAATGCTAAAATTCAACATACTATCAGAGCTTAGCATGTGAAAACACAGTAAAGGGACACTGTTGTTGTTTTCCTAGACCTTGGGATAAGGTTTGCAGATTTAACATTTGACTAAGTTGCAGAGATGGATGTAAATGCTTTCAGACCGTAAGAGAAGCTCTATGGTTTAGCCAACTACAATTCCGGGAAGGCCAAGTTAACAACCACTCCAGAAGAGAATGACTTGGATGACATTGTTTTTAATGTCACTGAAGCACCAACATCTAATGCTGGCAGGCTTGCTTACAAGAGAAAGCAAGGTAAGGCTAGAAGAATCATTTATGATTCTGTCAAAGAAACAGTGATGCCCAACATCACAACTTTAAAGACTGCTAAAGAATGCTTTGATGCTTTAGCCAACCTCTATGAAAAGAAGGCTCCCAGTCAGAAGAGAGTCTTGAAGAAGAGGCTACGAACTTTGGAGCTGGACAAGGATGAAATCGTCGGCTCCTTCTTCACGAAGGTTGCACAGGTAAGAGATCAACTCATTGCTATGGTATTACTGTTGATGATGATGACCTTGTGCAAACTGTGGTTGATGGTCTCCCAAGCTCTTGGGAAACCTTCATGGCATCTGTCAATGGACGTGAGAATCAATCGACCTTTGAAGGCTCTGGCATGATTGCATAGAAGAAGAAGGAAGGACCTCATGTAAGGTAACCAAGGAAGACAACGTTTGCACTTGTAGCAAAGACAAAGAAGTTCAAGAAGCCTTTCCATCAACAAAAGAAGGGAAAGAAGCCTCAGAATAAGTTTTTTGACATGTCAAAAGTGGAATGTTATAATTGCCACAAGTTTGGACATTTTACTAAAAACTGCAGGCAGAACAAGAAGAAATCCAAGCGAAGGTTTCAAGCATTTGCTGCAGAAGCAGAGGAAGAAGAAGAAGAAGAACTAAAGAAGAAGAAGAAAGCCATGGCTAGCAAAACTGAAGAACCTAGAAGAGAGTACTACTTGATTTCTGCTCTCACTGGTTCTTTCACAGACTGTGCCACTTCTTGGTTGGTGGACAGTGGTGCCTCCAGGCATATGACAGGTAACCATGGAGCTCTCACCAGTTACAAAAAGAAGAAGTTCACCACTCAGGTAGAACTTGGAGACGACTCCACCTACAAGATTCAAAGAGTTGGCTCAACTTCACTTCAACTTGACTCAGGTACGATTCTTGATATTGATGATGTCTTATATGTTCCTGGTTTGAAGAAGAATCTTCTATCTGTTGCTAGCTTAAAAGACAAGGGCTACAAAGTCCTCTTTATGGACAAGAAAGTCCTTCTATGGGCAAAGAATGAAGACCTAACCTCAGGAGTATAGATTGGGGTTCAAGAGGGAGGCCTTTACAGAGCTTCTAAGGATTCCATTCATGCAGTTGATCCATGTGAGTTGTGGCATAGAAGGTTTGGACACCCTCACTACACAACACTTCCAGGCTTACAGAAGATAGTTAGCAGAGATGTGGTCTTCCATGAGAAAGCTGTGTTGCATCAAACACAAGAACTTTCAAAAGAAGATGAAGTACCTCCACTTGAGTTTCCAGTTTCAAAAATTTAGAGGGAGGAAGAGGAATTTAAGGATCAAATTCTAGATGTTCTAGAGGACACTGAAAGTCCACCAGAAGAACTACTTGAAGTTTCTCCTTACAAAAGGAGACCAACTCGGTACCAAGAAATGGTACAAGAAGGCGAGAAGCATAAAGCTCCTCTCAAGACTTTTAGAGAAAGCATAAGACCACAGAAGTATTCCAGTATGATTAGTGCAGAACATTCCAAAGAAGCAACAAGTTAACAGGTATGGGTTGATGCCATGATTGAAGAGTACAGTTCAATCATGAAGAATGATGTGTGGGAAGTTGTTCCCAGACCAACATGAAAGCCAATAAAGACAATTGCTCCTGTTGCCAGGTATACTACCTTTAGAACCATCATTTCACTTGTTGCATTATTCAGATGGAAGTTACATCAGATAGATATAAAGACAATCTTCCTAAATGGTAAGATTCAGGAGGAAGCCCATATTGAACAACTTGAAGGCTTTGTGAAGAAAGCCTTGTATGCTCCGAGAGTTTGGTATACGAGGATTGTTGGATTGCTCCATAACTTGGGGTTTTTCAAAAGTACAGCTAAGTCTAACTTGTACTTTGAGGTTGTTCATAATCATGTCTTGATACTTGTTATATATATAGATGACTTGTTTGTTATAGGTGATGAACATTTGATAGAGCAGTGTAAGAGGGAGCCTACCTCTGAATTCGAGATGAAAGATCTTGAATCAGTGCATTACTTCCTTGGCTTAGAGGTCTGGCAAAAGCCAGGCAAGATCTTCCTGACACTAGGAAAGTATGCAGTGGACATCTTGCAGAGATTTGGGATGCAGGACTGCAAGTCTATGGGCATACCCATGACTACCAACTTGACAAAGTTGGGTGACTTAGATACCAGTTCACAGAGTATGGACTCTACTCTGTATAGACAGCTTTTTGGATCCTAGATGTATCTTGTGCATACGAGACCAGACACAGAGAATGCTCTGGGTAAGTTCATGTCCAACACTTATGGGCTCAGGGTTACTTCCAGCAGTGGAGTAATGTTATCTGGATATGTTGATTCAGATTGGGCTGGCAGTGCAATAAACCAAAAAAGTACCTATGATTACTGCTTCAGTATGAGATCTGCAATGATCACTTGGGCCAGCAAGAAGCATGATTCCATAGCTCATAGTTCAGCTGAGGCAGAGTATATTGTTGCAAGCGATTCTTGCAAGGAAGTGGTTTGGCTCAGAAAACTTATATCTGATCTGTTCGGAGGAAAGCTTGACTCAATGATCATCCACTGTGATAATCAGAGTTGCATAAAGCTTTCGGGAAACTCAGTGATAGAAATGAGGTATCATTTCATCAAAGACCTAGTGCAGAGAGGTGCTTTGAAGTTGCAGTACATTCGTACGGGTGAACAGATTGTAGCTATCTTGACCAAGCCTCTGTCAACATGAAAGTTTGTGTACTTTTGTGACAAGCTTGGTATGGCAGAGAATGCCTCTCTCGCTGAGAGGGAGTGTTGATTTTTCTAAGCAGCATCGAGAGTCATTCTCTTAGGAGAATGAAGACATCTGGGCTGGGACCAGAATATGGACCCAGTCCAGCACTGGGTAGACTCAACCCAGTGTTGAGTGACCATTCTGTTGAATGGTAGATATCTGGTCCTTGACCATGATATGGACCCAACTTTGCCCTAGGTAGACTCAACTCAGTGTTGAGTGACCATTCTGTTGAATGGTAGATATCTGGCCCTTGACCATGATATGGACCCAACTCTGTCTTGGGTAGACTCAACCCAGTGTTGAGTGACCATTCTGTTGAATGGTAGATATCTGGTCCTTAACCATGATATGGACCCAACTCTGTCCTGGGTAGACTCAACCCAGTGTTGAGTGACCATTCTATTGAATGGTAGACATCTGGTCCGAAACCATGATGTGGGCCAGTATAGTACTGGTAGACTCAACTTAGTTTTGAGTAGCCATTCTCTTGGAGAATGGAGGCACCTGGTATGTTACCAAGAAGACACTATAAGCCCTAGACTTAGTCTAGGCATGTGTGACATTCTAACCCTTGATCAATGGACTTGTTGTCTTCTCCAAGGCTTATCTACCCTTGGTTAAGAAACATTAGTACCTAATCTTGGTGTCACACAGAGTGTGAGATAAAAGCATTAGTAAATCTCTTGGTTTATGATGATGTACTTTGAATGGAATTAAAAGACCACAGGTAATGGCCACAAGGGCACTTGGAAAAAGTCTAAAAGCAAAAGTAAAAAATAGATAAGGACTTTTGGACCACAGGTAAAGTAAAAAATACATAAGTACTTTTGGACCACAGGTAAAAGTAAAAAATACATAAGTATTTTTTGACCACAGAAAAGGGACCATAGGTGAAAGTCAAAAATACATAAGGACGTTTGGTAAAAGTAAAAAATACAGAAAGGACCTTTTAGACTCCAGAAAGGTAAAAAGGTAAAAGTGAAAATTAGAAAAGAATAAAATAATATTATTTTGCTCTTTCTAATTTTGGTCCACTTACAGGTGACTCAAGGATATAAAAGAAGATCAAGCCAATTCGTTATGGCACACTTGCTCCTGCAGGTACAACTGCTCCTCAAAGAAGATCTCACAGGTTGAAGAAGAAAGTTCATGATTGTGCCCTAGCATGGATGAGTCTAGCTAGGGCATCATCATCATCATCCATTGAAGGCAAAGCTCTCAGCTAGGGATTCTTCCATTTTTTGTCTTAAGGGTTTTTTCTTCATCAAACCCTCAGCAATAAATCATCCACTCACAGGCACTCTTCTTCATAGATCTAGGGCAACCGTTTTTCTCCACAGGGGCAGCCTCTCTACATCACGGGCAACCCTACTCTTCTCCGGGTTGCCCTTCTTCTCTCTCGGGCTGAGTCTTCACGGCCCCCAAGTCACCATCAGAGAACCTGTGAAGGGTCCGGGGCTAGTGCAGAACCCCTGTTTGCTTATGCAGACCCTTGGGCTGCTACTAGCTTGCTCGTAAGGGCATCTGGGCCTACAGCAGGCCCTCGGGCAGCTACAGCAGGCCCTCGGGCTGCTACAGCAGGCCCTTGGGCTACTAACAGTCAGCCTGTAAAGGGCTTCCGGCAGCGAGAGCATCCAGCAAGGACGGGCAGGAGTGTTTCGGGCAGCAGACAGGCCCTTCTGGGCAGCACATCAGATCACAGGTCGGGCTGCTGGGTAGATTGGGCAGGCATTAGGGCAGCCTAGACAAACTCCAGGCAAGTAGATCTGTCAGTCAGGCAGATCTGAGGTAGAGTAACAATCGCGGGTAGACTTTATCAGTTTCGTTAGGCTTGATCAAGATCTGGGCAGATCTGGACTACTAGGGTTTGAAACCCTTGTTTTGATTTTGTTGTAAATTTTTTATTGATCTCCTGTAATTTGTGGTTTAACCCTAATTAGGGTTTGAGGAACTTTTTGAAGAATTTCTTAAGTCATCTAATTTATGAGATGAGCTACTAATGCTTTTTTGGGGTTTTTATCCTTTAAAGGTTTCCCCAACGAAAAATCTTGTGTTCATGTGGTTGATGGCGTCTTTACTGCACTTGTCATTTGTTATCAGTTAGTCTGCAAATTTTTTAAGTATTCATGCTAATGCTAAAATTCAACATTGGCTACCCCTATCCTATTCATGTTCACAATTATTAGCCTTAAAAGGTTTGGTTTCAAAAATACTACAAGGGGATAAGCAAAGACTAGGACAATATGATTAGCGAAATAGAGAAGTGGTACTGTTCATAAAACTATTTATGATTGATGAGATGCTATCAGAAAGAAGTGTAGGGTATTGGAACGATGAAGGATGTTGCAACCATTTAGAAGCACTTGAAAGATTTGGATGAAGTCTCAGGCAAAGGTAAAGTCTTTTTCTTGAAAAATATGATGTTTTATATTAAGATGAATGAGAATGAATATTTATATCAATATTTGGTAACGATTACAAATATTAGTGAACAACTAAAATACCATTGGGCAAAAGATGGAAGAAAAAGACACGGTGTTAATTACTCTCAATAGTTGACCAGTTGCATTTGAACATTTTATTGAATTACTTAATATTACTATTGTTGACAAAGGCTTGAAGTTTGATGATCTATGCCGAAAGTTTTGCAGCAAGGTAGGTCGAAAAACCAATTCAACAGTGAAAATAGAGTAGCGAGTTCCAAACTAGCATTGGTAGCAAATCTCAAGGGTAAGGGCAAGTTTGCTTGAAAGAATGATGGAAAAAGCAGTTAAGGCAACAATGATTAATTAGGTAATCAAAAGATTTTCAAATGTCATTTTTGTGGAAAGGTGGGTCATAAAAAGAATTTTTGCAGAAAGCAGTGGTGGGATGAAAATCACATCTTATGGAGGCTCTCAATAGAAGGAGAAGGCCCATGTTGTAGAACACCAAGAAGAGAGTGCTCTCTTTGCTTTCATGGCTAAACAAACAGATCATGGAGAGTCATCTGCTTGATATATTGATTTTGGTGCATCACATCATTCACCAATAGATGTGATTGGTTTGTTCACTAAGATGCTTATGTTTTGTCTATGGTTTTTGGTGGTGGGGAGGAGTTCAAAATAGAAAGTAAAGGAAATGTATAAATTACCTTGGGAGGTGTTATGCCTTAGAGTGTTTGAAGCGTTCCTTCCAGAAGTACTAGAGTGAGGGGTTTCTTTTTCTTTTGTAAAGGCCAAGTTTTTGAGTCTATATTATGGAGAGTATTGATTTTGGGGCTAAATACCCTTGATTAGGTCATGGTAGGTTGCCTTGGTTTCTACCTCAAAGAGGTGCTGGCCTTGTGGCTCTACTAACTACCCTTTGGGTTGTCATACCCGGTTTAACACACCTCATTTTTCCCACTTGGGTATATTGTTTTGATGCAAAACCCCTCCTCTTAGTCTCTAGACCCATGACATCATTCCTTAAAGAAGAAGTCTACAATGTTAAAAGGAGGGCATTGAGGGGTAACTGGCAAGCATTTGTTGGGGTTAGTTGGGGTATGACGTCCTCCTTTTGGCTCACCTTGCCCTTGGTGGAGCCAAATTGCACATTTTTATTCTTATTTTATGTGATTGTATGGTTTAGTCCCCATTTTGTGGGTCCACTAACCTTCTATTTTATAATTTGTCATTAACTTTGTAGTCTCAAATTTGTAAACGGTTGAGGGTTTTCTCGTATAACTAAGACAACCTCACCTCGTTTGTAAATCATGGAAAAGGGTTCAAATTATGTTTTCTTTTCTTCTTCTCTTGGTATATTGGAACACTTGAAGCTATGCACACCTCTCTCATGGATGTCGTTTTACTTTAAGGATGAATTGATGATGTTCTAAGGTTTAATTTTGCACATGCTATAATAGTTGTAATAGCTCATGCTCAAGGGTGACCTAAGACGCACCATCTTGCTTATTCTTGGTTAATGTTGGTAAGTTTATCACCTAACCCTAGTTTAACGTTGCCCTTGAAGTGCTTTGAACTGAGTTAGGGTTTGTTTGCTAGCATTTTATCATCCCGCTTGAGGAGACCTTCCTACTAAGGAGCTCTCCATTTTTTTGTTGGGCTTGAACTTCTTTATTTTTTGCTACCTAACCTTTGAGGTTTGTTGGTGTTTCTCCCTTTGACCCAGGTTCAGTCCCTAGTTTGTCCATTAACAAAGGCCAAGATATTGACCCGACAGAGCAGGGCTCAGTCGGCAGCACCAGCGACACATGCAGTCTCACCCGAGATATCTCTTCTGGGTAATTGCTAGAACCAGGTTTCTGCAATTGTGTGGGGATTTCCTCTTCCTTGCCGCCTTACTATCTTGCTCGACCAAAGTCAATGGTTATATGACTTCTCTTATTGCATGTATTCAAGATATGACTTTATTTTTTCGTCGACAAAGATTACAATAGTTAATATAGTTCCTTATCAACAGTTCCAACTTACAACAGTGCGACAGATGCATCTAAAGACTCATTCGTAAGCAAATACACATACATTCACTCATAACATGCATTCATTCAATGTAAGCACATTCATCAAATATACACATAGGCAACATTTAACGTGGAAACCCATCCGGGAAAAACCACAAAGGCACTCTTCATCTGGCATGAGAAATATATGTCACCTTTGTCTGCGCACTCAGCTTGCAGACATTGTTCTAGATCTTCTTCTACAATCTATACAAACTTCTCTCTCCTCTCATGCTCTCTAGTCTCAGGTCTCTGAAGTTTTCCTCTCCTTCACTCTACTGTCGATCCGCACACAACCTAGATCGACTCTCTATTCTCTACAACTCTACAACTCTTTGACTCTACAAATAGACACAGACAACAAAGACTGTAAAACCCACACAAGGCGTATGTCCAATCGAGAGAGTATCTGTCTAACCCGCACATAGCTTGGGTTCTCCCTTTAATAGAGTCTTACACGTTGTAGTCAACCGACTTCATTCTGTTAGCCGACAGGCTGTCATTCCTATTCTCGTTCATTTCAGTTACAACTATCAGTAGGCACTATCGGCCCAAAATACAAAGATGCTTTATTCCCTAAAGCATGCGCTATCCTAACTGACTTCCTACCCACGATATTTTGAGATGTCCTTTTCAATTGCTGCACGCCTTCTTCTATCGTGGTTCCTTCTGTCGTGACTGATCTCGTTGCATCCTCCCTTCTGTTGCGAACTTCTTCCCTCGCGACTGCTTCTGTCGCAGCTTCCTTTCTATCGCTACTTCTTCTGTCGTATATCTTCCTCTGTCACAGCTTCCTCTGTCGCGCGACTGGACTTCATATTTCCGAGCAAAATTCTGGCTAAATTCTGCTTATCTTTTCCTAGGGCCAACAAGGTTGATAACTTGGCCATAGTTGCAAGTATTGAATACCATCTCAAGAGGAGGGACATTAGCCTCGATCTCTCATAGCCTTAGGGTTTGAGACAAGAATCTGATACCCTATCTATGCATAAAAATATTTTACTGCTAGAAAAACCTTAAAAATATTAATAATTCAAAAATCTAAAAATAGTTGTGATTTGGTATTTTTGGTCCACCTAAAATTTCCCCCTAGGATTTTATCCACAAACCCTAGAGGGCGTCCTCTTTTGAGGAAGTGCATTGGAATACATGAAATCCTTGTAATTGATGAATTAGAGGGAGTGTGGTATTTTTGGCTTGTCCTACAACTTTTCCCTAGTCCAATTGTCCTCTTTTCCAAGAGGGTGCACTTTTTGGAGTGATTGTCTAGGGAAGTGTGAAATTGCCTAGTCATATGGAGTTTTGTGATAAAATGAATTATTGCATGATTATTGTGTCTTGTTTAATATTGTTTGACTTTGATAAGGCACTGATCATAGCTATTAGGGTATGTGGAAGCTATTTGTGGTTATAGGTATCTTTCATTGATTAGGGTCTCCCCTTGGGTTTTGAAGTTACTCGAAGTGTAGAGAGGTTAGATTGTGGTGACATTGGGTCTAACCCTCCCTCGAGCTTATCATCATAGCACTAGGCCTACATAGCCTTGACTTGCAAAGAGGTGCTAGTCTGAGCATTAACAAGAGGTAAGTGGTTGGTCTTTTTTAATGTCTACTATGTGCTAGGTACGGAACAAAATTTGCTTTTAATAAGTCTAATTATAAGGCAAAGCCTCCACTTACATTTTATTTTCAGCCACCATAAAAGCTACATGATTGACAAGGGAAGAAATAAGACAATTGCTCTAGGTATTGATGATCACAGATTGTTTTGGTTGGCTGATATAAAGGAAGTCAATGAACATGCTTTGCTTTGTTTCGGTTGGTTGATATAAAGGAAGTCAATGAACATGAACATGAGTCTTCAAGGAATCAGTTCACGTTGGCATCAAAGGCATGGACATTTGAATTTGCACCATCTTTCTCATTTGGCTAATGAAAGGTTAGTGGATAGTTTTCTACTGATTCAACAAAATAAACCCGAAATTTATGGAGCTTGTCAGGTGGGAAAGCAACATTGAGCTCCATTTGATGAAGGATGGATTTGGAGAGACAAGGATGTTTTTCAGTTGATTCATGTGGATGTTTGTGGGCCTATGAAGGCAACGTTAGTCTCTAGTGCGAGGTATTTATTGTTGTTCGTAGACGACTTCACTAAAAAAATGTGGGTTTATTAAGGTTAAAACTACTAAGTCCACTGAATTTTGGATGGGATGCGGAATTCTATTTTCTTTAGATGAGGCTTGATGAGGTTAGAACACCTCTCAAACATCCTAAAACAATTAATGGTGATATAAAAAATTTAGGTAAAAGGGTACCAAGGGAAATCTAAAGAAAATGGAGACTGCAGCCATGAACCAAGGGAAATATGAAGAAAATGGAGACCGCAGCCATGAACCAAGGGAAATATGAAGAAAATGGAGACCGCAGCCATGAACCAAGGGAAATATGAAGAAAATGGAGACTGCAGCCATGAATTTGGTCAAGTTTTGGCTAGAGTGGTTGAAGGTGGCCTTTACAAATTGCTAGCAAATCCGATTAAGTGTGGCACAAGTGTTTTGGTCACTTCCATTATGGAACACTTCCACTTTTTAAGGATATGGTGTAGCGATTACTAGACTACAAGATTGAGAAGACTAGAGTGTGCAAGGGTTGTGCACTCAACAAACATGTTAAGATTGCTTCCCTAGGTAGTGAGCACAATCAAGAAAGATTCTTGATCTAATCGATTCATATGTTTGTGGACCAATGTCTTTATCCCCTTTGACAGGTAGTTTGTACTATGTTTCCTTTGTTGATAATTCCTCTAGAAAAACCGGGTTTTACTTTATGAAGACTAAGGATGAAGTTTTCAGGAAGTTCACAGATTTTAAAGTCATTGTGTAGAATTTGACAGGTAAAATGATAAAGGTAATAAGGTTTGACAATGGAGGAGTCTCCAAGGACTTTGATGCCTTTTGTAGGGATGCCCTGATTAAGAGGTAGATGACAATATGATACAACCCACAAGAAAATGGGGTTGTTGAGAGGAAGAATTGGTCCATCATAGACACAACAAATGCCATGATCAACGACATGGGATTGGCCATGTGTATTTGGGAAGAGGTATGCAACACAATCGTTGACATTCTGAATGGACGTCCTCGTAGGATATTGAAGAATAAGACACTAGAAGAAGCCTTTATTGGTAAGCAGCCTCATGTATCACGCTTTTGTGCGTTCGTTTTTTCTGTATATATTTGCATTCATGATGAAAAGAGGATTGAATTTGAACCCTTGAGCATCAAGGGTATATTTGTTGGTGACAGTGAGACCTCTAGGGATTTACCTGATCTATGTTTGAGCATAACAGAAGATGATGGTAAGCAGAGATTTTAAATTTGACGAGGATATGGTGCTCTAAGTCCCAAGGTCCTCATATGGAGGTCGAGGAGGGAGAATATTTCAGTCGCAAAAGTTGATAAGAAAGAAGAAAAATCAGATTCAGATAAGAGAGGTTGGGGTGAAAGAAAGAACAATGTTATCTTTACCATCTAGTTCAACCAGGAAGCCAAGATGGCTTACCTAGATTTTATAGAAGGCATGAGAATAAGTAGGAATGCTGAAATCTTCTTTTTGGGAAACCACCCCCCAAAAGAAAATTTCATAGATATGTTGCACCGATGTCTTCTATTATTGTTTCAGATCTTCCAGCTTGGAGGAGGCAAATTCAAAGCAGATAAGGTAGGATTGCCATCATCCAGGAGTATAACTCCATTACAAAGAATGTTGTCTAGGAGATTGTGCCAAGACCAGTGGGGAAATTTGTGATCCAGCTGGATGTACAAGACCAAGCATGCAGTTGATAGGAATAATGGAAAAAACTTAGCTTGACCAATGGAAAAAACCATTCGACAACCTCCTTACTTAAGAACAAAACCATTAAGTTCATGCTGAAAATTAGGAAGAAGAAACACTGATTTAGGACTATGAACAAGAGGAGCTACATAGGTAGTCTTGTGTTCAGAAAGGCTGGACTCATTTTGCTTCATGGTTGAGATGCGTGGACCAAAGAGTTGAGTGAAGCGTTGTCTGAAGCAGGACACGGATATGGAGAAATGCGCATATTAGGGAGTCCTCCTTGCTTAAGTGAGAAGTTACCGTGATTTTTTTGAAAACTGTTGACAAGTACTCTGAATAGTAGAAAAGTGAGCGATCCATTGAAAGCATGAAGACTGGAGATGATGACATGGAGATGAATTCTGGATTGAGTGTCCAACACCAAAAGCTATCAATGTAGTGCAGTTGGAAGAGTCTGATATATCTCAACGGTGTGAGGAACTTGAAAGTTGATAACAAAATTTGTTCCTTGAAGATAGTAGGCACAAGAATGGATTGTAGTTGCGGTTGCCTTTGCTCACGAGTTTCTTCATGTGTGTTTCTGTCTGCAAGAGGGGAGTTATATGAGATGGAAGATGCTGGAACATGACAATGAGCATGGACATGGGCAGGAGGTGTAGAGGTGAGAACCTCCTGATTGTAGACCTGCAGTTGTTGGAGAAGTTGTTGCAACCTCTTGAACATGGATATCTAATCTTCCATTGTTGTTGATTTCATGCAAATTCATTTTTTTGTTGTGCTAGGGTTTCCATGAAAAGCTGGTTCTATTGCTGGTCTGCTAATTTGTCAATAGTTGAGTAATGCTGGGAGCTTGGGAGCCAGCAGAGTCAAGGACAAATTGCATCTAGCCACGATACAAGACCAAGACACAAATTATGCATATGTGGCTCTTGGAATTGCAGATCTGGTGTTAGAATGTCAATCTGAGGCTGGAAAGTGCAGACCTGATGCCATAAACTGTAAACTGGAAGCGAAAAGGTGCAGATGTGGTGCTGGAAATTGTAGAAATCTTGCAGAAAAATGTAGAAATGTGGCAAAATTCTGAGATAAGATAAGATAATGAATTGCCTGCGTACTGATGGATTGAAACGAGGAGAGAAGGGTGTCAATGTGCCTGCAATTTATTACCCAAACTGCTTGTTATTGAGAGTTCAAGGGGAAGTTTGGACAGGAAAGAAATCCTGAGAAGGCAAAAATTGTAGAACATTAAAGAGGCCCTAATCCTAAGGCTCTGATACCAATTTATATGAGCACAATACCAACAATGGTAGAAGATACTTAAGAAAGCAAGAGAGAGAAAGTATGCAACTATGAGAAGAGAATCACCGGAGCTGTACACACATTTATATTACTATATCTAAAGTGCAAAATTGTGAGGAGAGTGATCACAGTCAACCAAATCTCCAATAGAATACAACAAAGTTTGTGAGTATCAAGTTAGACTAAGTCACCAAAAAAAAAGAGGATAAAGTACAAGAGTGTACCAAGTAAAGTAGTACATTTATGATACATGTTCACGTATGTTCACTATACTAAGTCTCATCACATTGTATAATACCATTACACCATTTTCTATAGTACTCAAATGGAGTATTAATTTCGCATGTCAGGCACATCTTTCTACTTGTCAGAGCTGATATCAGTTTGTGGGCTTATTTCCGCTAATGAAAGTAAACTTATGGGAATTGATTTTAGTTTAAGCTGTTTTATTCTGAGGACAGCACTAGCTTAGTCTGTGGTAAGCTTCTTCTTGTTTTTATAAGCAGGTTTCACTATTTCAAAATAATAGTTCTGCATATGGGCAATATTTGGACCTTGAAAGGAGGCTTGCTAGAGCTGATTTTCATAAACAACAGTCGGTCTTTCTGAGGACAACACTGTTTTTCTTATTTACAGGTAATATTTTCCATTCTGTATTTATTGCTTGGAGGTTACAAATAGTAGGCTGATTTTCCAGTTTCGACTGCTGTAACGGCTTCAAACAAGGATATGGTGATCACACTGGGATTATTGGGATTTTGTTGCCAGAAAGAAGAGGTTCAGATCTGCAACTCATAACAGGTGGGAGAGAATTTGTGAGTTAGGCGTATTTGGTTAGAATAGAAATGTAAGCGCTGTGAAAGTGTGCGGACATTTGTTTAGAGCAGAACAGTAACCAAACCCATCATAACTGATCCTCACTGGCAACCGATCCAACATTCTTTTAAAATAGAAACTGGTCCAGTACAGATCTAAACCCCAACCCAAACTTTCTTTTGGCATAGAAACTGGTCAACTACAGATCTAAAATCAGTTAATGAAAATGAATATTCCTCAAGTATTTAGTCATGTATTCAGCTTATATTCCATCGATCAGATGGAAATTTTTGTCTAGTTTCACAATTTACAGAGTTCTGAAAAGAAGGTGTTGCCTCACAAACTCACCTCTAGAGATAAAGTTCTAAAAGCTTAAGTGAGGCCTTGGAGGAACCAAGAGGGAGACCACTGTTACCTCACCAACCCTCTTCTACACTCTAGGCTGGCCGTCCTCCGGCACTAGTCGGGCATTCCTAGGATATGATTGCTGTACTTTAGGCATTGGGTTACAAGGTGAAATGAAGAGTAAATTTGAGCTGAACAATTTATTAAGTTTAAATATAAATGGATGAGTGGACCGGAGATTAGTGTCTTATCAATTGGGCAATGGAGTTAGCTCAAAGCTAAATGGAAGACTATTGTAATGAAGAGTGGTGGTTATTGATGTTGAAGAGTACTAACTACCAGCATAGATCCATCTTAAAAGGGATCTGCCAAGTGCCGAGAGGGATCAAATCTTGCGAGGTGCAAACCATTTTTTAGAGTGGAAAATTTGAGAAAATGTGTAATGCAATGTTTATGATTTTAATTTTTCTAATTTGTATAGTTGTATATATATGCACTGTTAAAAATCAGACCTCTGTTCACTTACAGATTTCGTCAAACACTTCATAAACCTTTGATATCAGGCCTCAACAGTAAACCACAATCAAGCACATTAATTAACCATGCAAAGAAACTATCCTGTAGGCTGATATACTGTTTATAAAGCACATTTAGCAGCGGAAAAACATAACTAACAGCAGACTGTAAATCACATTTAAAACACAGTATTTTGGTCAAATAGACCCTGGAAAAACCCCCTCAACCCCTGGGGGAAAACCAGCATGCAGGAGAAATTTTTATTGAGATTCAGGAAAAATCATACATCAGTTTTTACAGTCAAAAATCAACTTATCTTCAACCCAGAAATCTGCCTTGGTTTCCGTGCATTTTCTTCTCGAAAACTGAGTCAAAACCAGCAGCAACTTTGCCCAGATTTCTGTACCAGACCATACAGCATTAATGGCAGCCGTACAGCACCTCGTTTTTTGTGCCAAACTGTCCAAAAATTTAATGCAGCCGTACAGCAATTAATGCAGCTGTACCTTCCTCGATTTCTGTGCAAAAACTGATGAAACCGTACAGCAATA
>LPNX010451557.1:143736-203890 GCA_001517045.1 Pseudotsuga menziesii
GCTATAAAAAACTAACATGCACTTCTAAATATTTGAAATTTATTTAATTTGTTTAGTTTTATATATATGCAGTTCTAAATATTTGAAATTTAATTTGAGCCGACATGTTATTTTTTAAATATTTTATTTTACTATAAAAGACATGTGTCAGCTTTAGGATGAGCATGGAAGGAGTTACACATCTCCCCCATACTGGGCTGTAGAATGCGCCTCTTCGGCGCAACAAGAAGCCATTGCATTGCTGCCTCACATTGCAGAAATGGAACTAGAGAGATTATTACTACAGAAGATAAACCTTGATACATATGAAGATTATGGCAATCAAGAACATCATTTATATGCATTAAATGAAGAGTAGAGAAGACATGCAATTATAAATCATACTCCATTGATAATACGAAGGAAACAGGGATGGTGTTACCAATTTCTTACTCCATAAGCTTATGTCAAGGTCATTCCAGCAACATGAGAGAAAGCTTTATGATCTACAAGATATTCTCACCCATCAAGTATTTTATCTAGTCTCCAAAGACATCCAACAAATCTTCAACTAAGCTCCAACTTTCAAGGGGTCTAGACTTGAATCCAATCATGAAAATGAAAGAGGAAAGGCTACTTTTTATATAGACTCTAGCTCAACTTCCCAATGATTCTTCTAACCCTTTGAGACAATGAACAATAATAAAATATTTAGTTAGTTAGGAACCACTTTTCCCAAAGTAGCCATGAAGGTGGGGTGCCTCCTCTAGGTAGTTGAGTGATTTGACCAAGAAATAACCTTCCTCCAAAAGTGCACCCTCAAAGACGAACAGGTCCCATGAGTGAACAAGGTTCCAAAAGGGGCACAAATTAAGGTTTGACCCACGCAAAATTTCCATTAAGCAATAAAATAATCTCATTAATGTGGTACGTTGTCTATAGACGTGTAGTAAACTCCATGAATCTAGGGTGCCCATTCTAACCAACTCTCTAGCACATCACCCATATGTAACAACCTTACACATGTGTGAGAGAGATAAGGAGTCAACCAACTTTTGCACCTTTGAACAAGGAAAAAATATACTAGTCTTTAGTAGAAGAGGTGCCCTTGATAAATGTGCAAAACCAACCTCTTTAACCAAGGCAATAACTAATTTCATGAGTGCGCGCTTGAAGAGAGAAATTATGCACGTGTGAGTCTAACCAACTTCTAATTGACTTCAATTTTTCATGTGTTAACCAATGCACAATGAGTGAAACAACCTTTGAATAGACCTTGATCAAGCCAATAATAAAATAATGTTTGAGTAGGAGAGGTGCCCTTGATAAATGTGCAATGCTAGCTACCTTGACCAAGCCAATAGCCTCCAAGTAGAATGCACCATAGGGAACAATGCCAAGGAGGTTAGATCCATTGGCAAGATAACCAACTCATCATAAAAGGACGTGTATTGAGTTGACATCGTGAATTTGAGCTTCCATTTTAGCTTTCAAACCATGGACACAAAGAGATGCGCCCTAGGGAGGTGTGCCAACCTTTCAAGCTGTTACCTCATAGATTAGCAGCCTTCAGATCAGGTCATTTGAGGTGGTGCTAAGATTGACAACTTTTTAGGAGATGCTCTCATTGTCGCCTTAGTGCACTCTCCTCTCTTTAGTTTTTCTCCTTGGGGCACAGGAGGCTTCCCAAAGATGGTAGAAATAGACCGTGCAAGAAGAACAACCCTATTTTTACAAGACCTTCCCATTGTATTTGTAGACTGGTGCTTTATGGAGTTAACAATACATGCAAAAAATGCCAAATGATTTAGAACGTTTAGGAGCAATAAATCTTGGTTGTTTTAGGTAAGAAGATAAATAAATTTTGGGCAGAAAAAAGATAAAACCAACTACATAAAATTGGAAGAAAACCCAAAATTGACCGTGAAATCACCTCGAAAAATACCTAATGGAGATCAACATCCCGAGGAAACTCAATCCCACTTGGTTTGCAATTTTCTCCAGTAAGGGTCGAACAGTTTGATTAGGCACTTCAAAACTCCCCCTAGTGTTAGAGTTTGCACTTTAATTCAAACTTGTTAGATCTTTAATCTAATGTACTAGGATCACTCAAAGATAGACAAGCACAACACAAAATAAAGACACAAAGATTTTATCCCGGGAGACCACAACGGAGAAAACCCAACAACTTTTTCTGTATAGATTCATCAATCAGTACAATGTCAGACCGAGATAGAAAACCCAAAGATAAGAGGTCTTCTGCTGCTTCTTCTTCTTCTTCACCAGTGAACTTGTCTTTCTTACTTTAGGAGTGAACTTGCTTGCTCTTGCTGTGTGTAGAGGGAGGGCGCCTGCCTATTTATACTGATCATGTGTGTGACCTTTTCCCTCAATATGGACGACTTCTCTAACTGACTAGGCTGAATTTCCCTTGTGGGAGACCAAAAATACATTTTACATTATTTCCTTGGGGACTATTGCCCCAACTTACAACGGAGGTTTTACCTTGAGTCTTTACATGACCAATTACAATAATGACATCCCCAATTCGAGGGAAAACATTCCTGAAAGGAGGTACAATAAAAATGCAATAAACTACAATAATAATAATACAAATAATACAATGTGGAATATCTTCCGAAGTTACATTTTCAACAACACTCCCTCTTAATGAGGAAGGTATTCTTTTGACATTGTCATCACCACATCTGGATAGAATCTCTGGACATCGAACATCATCACTGGATCGTCATCACTGGATCATCATTACTGGATCATCATCGCTGCTGCAACCATTCTCATCTCGTCGACCTTTGACTAGTGACTTCTCTTGAATCTATATGTCTGAAGAAGTTCTATAGAGTCAATCCTTTTTCATGCTGGATGTAGGCCTAGTCCTAGACTAAGACTTCCTCCTCCTGATCTTAGATCAGGGACTATAGAACCAACCCTTTTTCATACTGGATGTAGGCCTAGTCCTAGACTAGGACTTCCTCTTCTTGATCCCAAATCAGGGACTACAAAGCAAGCCATTTTTCATACTGGATGTATTCCTAGTCCCATACTAGGACTTCCTCCTCATGATCCGAGATCAGGGACTACAAAGGTAGTCTTTTTTCATACCAAATGTAGGCATAGTCCCAGACTAGGTATTCACCTACTTGATTGAGGGTTCAGTCTCGTAATGTACATGTCGATCACAACCCGTTCTTAGACCAGGTCATCCATTTTCCCAGAGAATGAGCCTTAGCCCTAGGCTGAAGTCTTGTCCCAGACTGAACATGTGATCAACACCCTGGTCCCAGACTAGGTCATCTATTTTCCCAGAGAATAGGTCTCAGACCTAAGCAAATGTTTCGTCCCAGATTGAAACATGTCAATCAACACCTTGGTCCTAGACCAGGTCATCCATTCTCTTGGAGAATGGGCCTCGGTCCCAGGTTGACGTTCAATCCCCGATTGAACATGTTGATCGATATTCTTGTCCCAGACCAAATCTTCCATTCTACCAGAGGATGGGCTTCAGCCCCAGGCTGAGCTTCAGTCCCCGACTGGATCACTCCTTGCGATGGACATCGATTGACACAATTCCAAGCTTGTCCCTAAAGTATTCCAACTTCACTCTCATTAGCGGCTTGGTCAAGATATCGACTATTTGCTCGTCCGTTGCAACATACTGGAGCTTCATTGCTCCTCTCTGCACCGTATCCCAGATATAGCGGTACTTGATCTCAATATGCTTTGACTTGTCATGGAACATCGGGTTGTTAGACAACTTCACACAACTCTGGTTGTAGCAAAAGATACAGGTCACTTCTAACTCGAGATTAGACAAATTTGATAGTAGCTTCCATGACCATACTGCGTCACAACTAGCTGAACATGATGCAATGTACTCTGGCTCGACTGTACTTAGTGCCACATTTGACTGCTTCCTGCTAAACCTAAAGATCATACAAGATCCCAAACTGAAGTAGCAACCTGAAGTGCTCTTTCTGTCTGTGGCACTGCCTGCCCAATCTAAATCGACATAACCATGCAAGTTAACCTTCTGATCTGTTGCATACTTGAGCCCATACTCAATTGTACCCTTTAGATACCTCAATATATGCTCTGCAACAACCGGGTGAACACGTCTCAGATCTTTTAGAAACTGGCTCAATGTGGTCACAACAAAGCATATGTTTGGCCTTGTGTTCATCAGGTACATCAACAAACCAATCATCTGTCTATACATTGTGGCATCTGCCATCAACTATCTCTGAAGAATCATCACATAGTAGCTTCAAATTTGATGCCATGGGTGTCGCAATGGCGTTGCAATCCATCATTCCGAATCTCTTCAGAATATCCACTGCATACTTTCCTTGACCAAGAAATACCTGTCTGAACTCTGCCACACCTCTGGACCTAAGAAGTAGTGCATCATCCCTAGGTACTTCATTTGGAACTCTGTAGCAAGTCTCCTCTTCGTATTTGTCATGAGATCATCCTTACTTGTTAGGAACAGGTCATCTACATATAGTAGTAGTATCATTGGTCTCCCTTCCTCAACCTTAAAATAAAGGTTGGAATTAGCTTTACTTTGGTAAAGCCCAAGTTCATCAGAAAACTATCCATTCTGCCATACCATGTTTTGGGTGCTTGCTTCAAGCCGTACAAGGCCTTCTTTAACTTGCACACATGAGTCTATTTGTCATGTGTCTCAAATCCAAGTGTTTGCTCCACATACACTTCCTCTTCAATTACACCATTCAAGAAGGCTATCTTGACATCCATCTGGTGTATCTTCCATTTCATTAATGCTGCTAAGGCATGTACAAATCAGATGGAAGTGTATCTCGCTATTGGTGCAAATGTCTCCTCATAATCGATGCCTTCTTTCTAGGAGAAGCCACGTGCTACAAATCTTGCCTTGTATTTCTCTATACTTACGTCTGCTGCATGTTTGATCTTGTAGATCCATTTGGAAGACACTACAAACTTTCATTTTGGTGTTGGGACCACCTCCCAGACATCATTCTTCATATTCGACTGATACTCTTCGATCATGGCATCCTTCCATTCTTTCTTTTCTATTGCTTCCTCATAGCTATAAGGTTCTTCATCAATGATGTCACAAAGTAGCACCGCATAGTTGGAGTATGGTCTTTGTCTTTTGCTTTCTCTAGAAGTCCCATATGGAGCACCATATTTCTCTGCATCTTGAATTGCTTCTTGTGCCCAAGCTGGTCTTCTCTTGTAGGAGTTCTTCTCATGAGGTGGATCTATAAGTCTTTGTGGTTTTGTCATATCATGATCTTCACGGTCTTCTGAGGTTCTTTCTTCCATTTCAATATCATTGATTTAGGGAGCTTCGGGTTCTTCAATCAATTGTCTTGATTTGTTGTAGGATGAGTCTTCATCAAATTTGACATCTCGGCCGGTCTCGATCTTCTTGAATCCTGGGAAGTATATTTGGTATGCTTTTGATGTGTCACTGTATCCCATGAATATACCCTTCTTTCCTGAAGGATCTAGTTTTCTTCTCTTTTCTTTTGGGACATGTATGAACACAGGGCAACCAAATATTCGGAGATGGCTGACTTTTGGTTTCTCATATGAGAAATCTTCTTCTGGAGTCTTGTTGTCTAATACACGATGAGGTGTTTTGTTTTGTACATACATGACTCTTCTTGCTGCTTCTGCCCATAAGTACTTTGGTGCTTCCATTATCGTTTTGTTCTTCCTTTCTACAACGCCATTCTGTTGAGGATTGTAGGGAGTGCTCATCTCCCTCTTAATCCCAGATTCTCTGCATAGATATTTGATTTCTTCTAAAGTGAATTTTCCGCCGTTATTTGATCATAAAGTCTTGATCTTCTTTTCCAGTGTGGTTTTCTACCAAAGCTTTGAACTCTTTGAACTTGTTGAATACTTCATCTTTCCCTTTCAAGAAATAGATCCATGTTTTGCGAGAATAATCATCTATGAAAGAAACATAGTATGCATACCCGCTTAAGGAGTTGGGCGACATGGGGATGCATACATTTGAGTGGATTAACTCCAAAATCTCTTTTGCCTTGCTTTCATTGACTAGGAAAGGTTTCTTTGCATTCTTCCCTTGCGCACATCCTTTACAAATGCCTTCATGTTTTGCTTGAATCTCGGGTAGACTTGATACTTTCTTGCATGCAATTGGTAGTGCTCTATAGTGTACATGTGCAAGTCTTTGGTGCCATAATTCGCTTGGTTCCATAGAGTCATGAACCAAGGCTTGTTCTGGTTGGCCCTTCAACTTGTACATGCCTCCCTTTTGCTCCCTAATTATTGTTGCATCATCAATTGTCTTTCTTTTGGCCACATGAGTACTTGGCCATGAACAAATGCAACACATAATCCTTTAGCATCTAGCGCTGATATGGAGAGGAGATTCTTCTTTAAACCTGGTACGTAGAGAACATCCTTCATCTTCATTGATTTGCTTGAGTCCAACTTGTAAGAAGCTTCTCCACTTCCTTTTATGGGGTATTGGTAGTCATCTCCTAATTTCACCTTGTGAGGTGATTCATGTTCTTACAAGTTGATAAAGGATTCTTTGTATTTGGTCATATGCTTGGAAGCTCCACTATCCAAAAGCCAATCATTGCTTCGTGACGGTACCTCTAAGAGCTAAGATTAAAACATATTCTTCATCACTTGAAGAATCTTCTCTTGTTGTCTTATTTACGTGTTCATCATCTTCAACAATATGTGCATGATGTCTCTTCTTCTTGTTTTCCTTGGTGGACCCTTTGTTTCTGGGGCAGTCTCTTGCAAAGTGATATTTCTCATCACATGTGTAACATCTGAGATTAGAGTTGTCCCTTCTATGATTTTTTTGGAATCTTTTGGGTCTTATGTGTGGTTGATCTTCCTTCTTGCTTCTGTCCTTCTTCGTATGAGCTGTTAGTGCTTGATCATCATTTGCTCCCATCTTCTCTATTCTTGCCACTAATTGAGCTTCTTCTTGGGTACATTCCTCCCACAATCTATTGAACATGATAAAGCTTTTTTCTGGCGCATATTCCTTTAATGAAAGAGTCCCATGATTTGGGAAGGTCATTCAGGGTGGTCATTACTATCTCTCCTTCTTCAACGTTTTCTTCAATGGCTTCAAGTTGCTCCTTGATTTGAGAGACCCTTGAGAAATAATATTGTATGGTCTCTGAGTCTTGGATCTTCACATTCTTAAGTTTGTTCCTCAAGTTCATCTTCCGGTTGATGTTCTTCCCTTCATATAGCTTGATTAAAGCATCGAACATCTTCTTGGGTGTCTTCAAGGATGAGGCATGAGGGATGAGATGATCTTTGATGGAGTCCACAATGATCCTTTTGGCTTTGATCATGTTCTTCTTGTGAGTTGCTTTGGCATCATGTCCCTCTTGTTCTGGAATCTCTTCAGAGAGATATTTGTCCAAATTATCCTCTTCTAGGATAAGAGAGATTCTATACTTCCATGCTCGGAAGTTGTCAACTCCTTCAAGCTTAACCTCAAGCTTGGTGTAGTTCATCATTTTGATATGAGAACCTCAAATGGAATTAGCAAGGAAATAGATCTTACCAATTTGAGATGCCCAAGTAGCTCCTTGATCTGGTTGACCTAGGGTTCCATGGAGAAACCCTAATTTTTCAAGTTTGGAATCTTGAAATTTTGTCTGGATGGAAAGATGCGCCTCCTTGAGGCAAGTTGCCTAGTGAGGTCATTTTCCAAAAAATGTGGAGGGAAACTCCAAAAACATGATGCCCTAGTTCCTTACCACAGTGTCCTGCAATACAGAATTGAAAGTTCTTCAAACTGAAATCTTTCTCCACCAAAAGATGCGCCTCCAAAAGATGCACCTCCTTGAGGCGAGTTAGCCTAGTCCTCTATTTTAGAGAGTTTGTGGAGAAAAGTGCTGGAAGACCTAGTTTCCGCAGTTGCACAGTGCCTTCTTCAAGGGTGGCTCTGATACCATGTTAGAGTTTGCACTTTAATTCAAACTTGTTAGATCTTTAATCTAATGTGCTAGGATCACTGAAAGATAGATAAGCACAACACAAAAGAAATACACAAAAAATTTATCCTAGGAAACCACAAGGGAGAAAACCCAACAACTTCTTCTGTATAGAATTGCGACTTAGTACAATGTCAGACCACCCAAAGATAAGATGTCTTCTGTTGCTTCTTCTTCTTCTTCACCAGTGAACTTGTCTTTCTCGCTCTAGGAGCGAACTTACTTGCCCTTGCTATGTGTCGAAATGAAGGAGGGCACCTCCCTATTTATATTGATCATGTGTGTCACCTTTGCTTTGAATAGGGCTGACTTCTCTAATTGATTGGGTCGACTTATCTTTGTGGGAGACCAAAAATACATTTTACCTTATTTTGTTGGGGACTATTGCCCCGACTTACAATAGAGGTTTTACCTTGACTCTTTACATGAGCAATTACAATAATGACATTCCTGATTGAAGGGAAACATCCTCGAAAGGAGGTACAATAAAAATACAAAAAATACAATAGTAATAATTCAAATAATACAATAAGGAATATCTTCCAAAAATACATTTTCAACAACACCTAGGTCAACCTCGGATGCCTTAGAGATGAGTGAGGAACCTCTTGCAACCCTTAGGGTTTGATCTTATTGTCAAAATTGACATGCAAAACAATTGTCCTAGATCTGCAATATATTTTAGAGTGATGTCACCCTCCCAAGGGTGGACGTCACCTTAAATTAGGGCTTTTATCTGCAAAAAACATTTTTGATGGATTTTTTAGTGGTATAAGCACTTTAGAAATTTACAATAACAGTAACTATTGTAGGATTAAACAAGTAAAACAATTTTACCATTTTTTTTTTGGATTTTTCAAAAAGATTTGATTTTTAGGGTTTTTATATTTATTTATTTATTTTTCTAATATACAGTATAAAGAATTTGAGTAAAAGAGGAGTAGGTGAAGATAAGGGAAGAGGACCTATGTCTTGTTTCCTCTAGGCATCGAGAAGTTGGGTTTAACGTTTTTCCCTAAGAATCGACAATTCAATATTTGTATGAATTAGGGCAAAGCTAAGAAACCCTAGGTTGTGTTAGCTTTAACCTTGTTAGGGAAAATAAAGAAGCCAAGGTCCAAACAAGAGAGATCCTTCAAGAGGGATGTCCCACTTACAAGACTATACTATTATGCATAAAAACCCTAGGTTAGTCTTACCATGGATACCTTTGGCAGTTCAAGACGAGACTCAAAGAACTTACCACAATTGAGGAAGAAAAGAGAAGAGAGTAGCTTTCCAAGAATCCTTTCACCTTAGACAAGCCTTGAAAGATGGTAAAGAAACCTTGAACATCAAATTTTATCCCTTAAAAACCCTAAAAGCGCCAAGAAAGGAGGTGCACACTTCTTAGTCTCTCATGTACACGAGAAGAAAAAGGAATAATGTCTTATTTGATCCCATGATCTTGATTACAAATGACGAGGATATGTTTTATTTATACTTGAAAAGGATAACTTAAACCTCCTTTAAGCCAACCTACCTAATTTGTCTTTAAAATGACTTTTAATGATATTTTAGGGCTTGTACAATCTGGGGATTAAACCTCATAATACATGAAATAATGATAAAATAAGATGAAATGTTTCAACTTGATGATGAGTTGAGCTTGGAAGGAGGACATCATGCTTCATCTAACCCTTATAACTGTCTTTTGCCCTCAATGTCCTCATTCTTAGGTTGGTACGACCTATTCTTGCTTGCTTGGAAGGTAGACGATTTGCTCTTGAAGACCAAGATGACTAAGAGGGAAGGATAACACAACAAAAATAGGTCCACGGGGGTATTCCTGAGGTGTGCTAAGGTTGGTATGACAACACTTACAAGTGCAATCACCTCTACAAAGCATAATTCATAAGTGTGGCTAGGAGCCCCAAGACGTGTGTTCTAATGGATACATCCCAAGCTGCATCAAAAGACCCACCCATAGCATAAATGCTCAACATGATGAGGGACCTCCACCCATCAAGGTGTAGTCAGCAAATCCATTAAGCCAATACTCCTTGAAATGAGAACTAGGAGGATCTACCATGACCAGAGTAAGGGTCACAAGCCCCACTAGGCCAACACTTTTACATAAGCAAGCCCCTACTTGGCCTTTACAATGGCAAAAATTTAAAATACACTCCTCTTTGGCACATCTAGTAGGGTGCACTGCAGAGAATCTAAAGGGTAACAATTGGCTTCAACTGTGGGACATGCGCTTCTCTCGGGAGTGTGTGAGAACCTATGAATCTTCTGGGACCTGTAGACTTGCACACACTTCAAAAACCAACTTCATCAAATGCATTGAAGGAAGACACTTTCGTCCTACCTTGTTCAAATCAAATGCAATGCTATAAACAACAAGTGCAATGCATGGGTAAACCAAATGACAAAATCAAATGGAACTAAATCCACTATAGTACAAGGGATGTCTCATAGACATCATATATCACCTGGGTGTAATTTTTCAAAGCTTTTTGTTTAACAAGTAAGGGCAATTTGTCTCCATTTAAATGACTCAAGTAGAAGGAATCATTACCTGGAACATCATCAATCTGATATGGACCCAACGAATAATCTTGAAACTTACAATGCTTTTTCTTTCTTTCGTGCCACAAGAAAACAAGAGCACCTTTCTTGAAATTTTGCTTGAGAACTCACATCTTTTCCTGTGTTGTACCAAAGTTATCGAGAGGTTTGCTTTGTTTTTTGCCCGACTCGACTACTTTGTTGATTTTGTTCTGGATTGAATCTGGGTCTATCTGTCTCATCCTTCGTCAGTGTGGTTGTGCATCCTTTTTCACATTGCTTTCATAAGTTTTCAAATCATCACAAGACTGGTCATCTTTGAATTGGTGGACTAGACTTTCTGATTCTTCCTTTTCTTATCGGGTGAACCCTTTCTTTTTACACATGTTATTGTTGCCAAGGATTTTCTCCACCAAGACTTGTTCAGGGAGAATGAGATTACTGATTGTTTTGTTTGGTGAGCCTTCCTTGCCCTAGTCAATCTCATTTGAAATTTTTTCCACATCATTCATAGACTTTTGAGCTTGCTTGTCATCATAAAAAACCTGGCAGCTTCCCAAATCATGCATACAGGGTTTATAGACTGTTTCTTTTTTTTCCTTTACTGCAAGACCTTCACAAGGGTAAAGAGTAAGAGCAGAAACTGCTTGCAGATTGGGTTGTTCGTTTCTGAGCTTGGAGAACAACATCCAAAAATAATCCATCAGAATCTTCCATAGCCACTTGTACTGTATCCTTGTAACCTTTTAATCTTTCATTTTCACAAATAAGCTTGTCCTGAACTGATTTTGTCTCGGCTCTGTTGGAGTTCATCATCCAAAGCTTGTGTGTATCTTTTTTGGGAGCAACGGTGGTAGCAAAAACACTATAGGGCACAACATTATCTTGAAAGCAAATTATTTCAGTTACTGGATCTTTTGGATATTCCACATGATGTCTTCTCATAGGTTCTTTATGAAGTATCACTAAAGTCCCTTCTAGTGTTGGTATGATAGTGTATGATAGATACATTTGTATATTATCACCCAAATTGACAACCCATTTCTTTGATAATAGCATACCGCATGCCTTTGGCACATCAATGACAACGATATTCATCAGTAATTCAATATAAGAATGTGCAACAAGACTTACTTGAACATTCTTTATTAGCCCACAAACTTTGACTTCTCTGGAGTCCATGGCACGTATGTTTCGATAAGGTGTCGGGATTTTCAACTCGAGCTTGTACATCATGACTAAGGGCATAACGTTCATCGCGGCATCAGGATCCAACAGACTGTTATGCAAAATGGAGTTTGTAATCATTACTGAGATAAAGAACGGTTGATTATGCGGGTTCTTATTTTTTGTAGTATTGATATTTTGGAGAATGATGGGCAAATCCTCATCTTCGCATACTGCACAAACAGTTTGCCTTGTTTCTTTAAATCCCAACAACTGGGTTATCTAATTTCTCATTTATGGAATCTTTGCCATCTGCACTAATGGAGCTGAGACCTTTAAGGCATTCATTGCAGCTGAAACATCAAAATTGAGATTTTTATCAGTAGTAAAACCAGTACAAGACTTACCTGTACTTACCTGGGTCTGCGAAGGAGATTTCTCTTTAGGCAATTTGACAACTTGCTGTTTATTTGCTTGTGGAAAATCCTTCTTTCCCTTTTGATAAGTAATGCCCTTAAATCTGCTATCGTACATTCTCTTAAGTTCTTTAGGAGAAGGCAGTTTTCTTAGCAGCTCAGTGAGTTTATGAGATTCAACGTATTTTTCTCCGACTTGATTCATATTCTCATTGGATAAATGAAATTGCTGCCGACCTCCGAACAAGCAGTTACACATCTCAGGACCATTTTTGCTATCTCGGTTTTGACCCTTTTTCATTTCATGAAAATAAACACGTGTACTTTCACCATGGAAGTCGTGACAAGCTTGCAAAAGTGTGGGTAATCATAAACCATGTAGGAGGTCTTGAATCACTTGGAGGACCATTGTAAAATTTCTCGGAGGGAACCTATTCTGTTGTTGATTCCTTTCCACTTGAACAATCTTGTTTTGTAGAGCGATCGTTTGTTGAGTAAAGTCAATCCTTAATTTCTTTATCTCTTCGAGCACCAGGCTTATAGCATTGTCAAGAGCTTCACTGATAGGAACTGCATTTCTCTTTGATTTTTGTTCAACTTTACTTCTTGGGGTATGCAATATATTAGGTTCTCCTGATGCCCTCTAATTTTTATCTAGATCTTGCATTTTTTGGTTAGTTGTTTCCAAATCTTGATGTTTGGCCATATTTAAATGATAGAGAAATTCTCCTTGAAACATGTCGATATAATATGTCAATATGATAGCATCATTTGGCCTGTGAGTCTAAAGAATATTTTGCACAGTCTTGTCAAACTTGTTATGGAATTGATCAATTGAGTCATTCTCACTTCTTTTTATGTTCATAAGATCTTTAAAAAAAAACCGAGGATCCTTCTTGTCAGCGCATTTGTCGATAAAGACTTCATGCAACTTCTTGTAAGTATCAATGCTGTTATTGGATAAACTTGTAAACCATTTCTCAGCCTTGCCTTCTAAGCTCAAGGCAAAGCACCTGCAATAGACATCAAGTTGTCTAACATCCTTTTTACACATGTAACTCATGAATTCTCTCCGACGATCATCAACATCATTAGCATGAGTTCCATTAAAAGTAGGTAATTTACTGAGTTTCGATAGATCATTTGGATAGGTTGGCATGCTAGTAAAATGG
Organism: Pseudotsuga menziesii; assembly: GCA_001517045.1. Lineage (NCBI taxonomy): Eukaryota > Viridiplantae > Streptophyta > Pinopsida > Pinales > Pinaceae > Pseudotsuga > Pseudotsuga menziesii. Next base: position 157,039 of record LPNX010451557.1, read on the forward strand.
AACGATGCACCCAAATCATCATACCAAGGAGTTGCCATTGGAACAATAGGATAAAAAAGATAACAGATATCTGATAAATCTTCAGAAGATAGGTGGCTGGGCACTTACCTCCCTTACTTGGTGACTATGTCTGTTTCTTTGAGAAACAAGCTCAGGTTTAGGGATGAAGATGACCTACCTCAAGGATTGTCCTTGTTGAGTACCTTTTTTGTTTTTGAATCGGATTCGCGAAATAAGGCTTGCAAGGTTAGTCCTTTAACAATAAATATTATCAAGGCACAAAACAAAAAGTCACCTAGACTTTCCCGGCACCAAAATTTCAACCTTTCCAGAATGAATAAAATAGACTTGGGAACACCTTGAATGGAGTGTTGTCACTTTTCCTTTGTGTTCTCGGCAACAACACCAAAAAATGTTACCTCATAGATTAGCACCCTTCAGATTAGGTCACTTGAGGTGGTGCTAAGATCGACAAATTTTCAGGAGATGCACTCATTGCCAGCTTAGTGTACTCTCATCTTTCTTTAGTTCTACTACTTGGGCCACAGGAGGCTTCCCAAAAATGGTAGAAATAGATCTGTAAGATGTGCAAGGAGAACAACCCTATCTCTACAAGACCTTCCACTGTATTAGTAGACCAATGCCTTATTCGAGTCAACAAGACATGTAGTAAATACCAAATGACTGAGAAGGTTTAGGAGCAATATATCTTGGTTGTTGATTAAGTAACAAGATAAATCAATTTTTTGTAGTAAAAACAAACAACATAAAATTGGAAGAAAACCCAAAATTGACTGTGAAAATACCTCCTGGTGATTAACCTGAGGAGACTCAATCCCGCCTAGGGAACACTTATCTTGATGGATGATTTCTGTGTTTTGAGGCTGATTTCACCTCCAGGTCTGCAATTTTCTACAGTAAGGGCTGAACAACTTGATTAGGCAATTCAAAACCCCTCTAGGCCAACCCCAGATGCCTTGGAGATGAGCTAGGAACCTCTTGCAACCCTTAGGGTTTGATCTTATTGTCGAAATGGACCCGCAAAATGCTAGTACTAGATCTGCAATATCTTTTAGGGAGTGATGTTATCCTAAATTAGGGCTTTGTAGCTGCAAAAACACTTTTTTATGGAATTTTTTGACCTTCACTTCAAAAATTTACAACAATAGTAACTATTGCGGTATTAAACAAGTAAAATAATTTCAATGACAAAAAATAAATATTTTTGGATTTTTTAAATTTTTTTGATATTTAGAGTTTATTTTTTGTTTTTTGTGTTTTTGTAATTTTTCTAATATATAGTACAAGGAATTTCAATAAGAGAGTAGGTGAAGATGAGGGAATAAGGCCTAGGTTTGGTTATTTCCTGGCACCAAGGAATCAAGTTTAGCGTTTTTCCTAAGAATTGCCAATTCAATATTTGAATGAACTAGGGCAAAGCTAAGAAACCCTTGGTTGTGTTAGCTTTAACCTAGTTAGCGTAAAGGAAGTATCCAAGGCCCAATCAAGAGAGACCCTTTAAGAAGGACATCTCACTTACAAGACTATACTATTATCCATAAAAACCCTAGGTTACTCTTACCTTGGATGCCTCCGACAGTGCAAGATAAGACTTAGAGAACTTACCACAATTGAGGAAGGAAAGAGGATAGAGTAGCCGCCCAAGAATCCTTTCACCTTAGGCAAGCCTTGGAAGATAATAAAGAAACCTTGAACATCAAAATTTATCCCTTGAAAACCCTAAAAGAGCCAAGAAAGGAGGTGCACGCCACTTAGCCTCTCATGTACACAAAAAGAAAAAGAAATAATGTCTTATTTGATCCCATGATCTCGATTACGAATGAGGAGTTGCCTTATTTATACTTCAAAAGGCTAACTTAAACTTGGTTTAAGGCGACCAACCTAATTTGTATTGAAATGACTTTTAATGATTTTTTTGGGTTTGTCACGCACAATTCGTAGGCTAAACCTCATTAAACATGAAATAATGATAAAATAAGATGAATTGCTTCAACTTGATGATGAGTTGAGCTCGTTAGGAGGATGGCATGCCCTGACTAATCCCAACAATTATCTCTTTTCCTCAATGCCCTCCTTCTTTGGTTGGTACAGCCTCCTCTTGCTTGCTTGGAATGTGGATGATTTGTTCTTGAAGACCAAGATGATCAAGAGGGAAGGACGATACAACAAAAATAGGTCCAAGGGGGTATCCATGAGGTGTGCTAAGGCGGGTATGGCAACCCTTACCAGCATAATCACCTCTACAAAGCATAAAACTTAAGTGTAGCTAGGAGCCCCAAGCGATGTGTCCTAATGGATTCATTTCAAGGTGAACCGAAACATGTGCTAAGCCAAGCCTAGAATCCTAGGGTGCTTACATTAGAGGCTTTTACTTATTAAATGCATCACTTTATGCTTGGAACCTTGCAAAAAGAGTCAAAGTGCTAAGTTGTTCCACCTCAATGAAGATTTATCACAATAAAACCTGAGAAACTGCAACAAAACCCATTATAATTCGTCATCACAACCATGAATGAATTATTAACACTTAAAACTTAGGGAGACCTTGAGTTGATAGGTTCCCGCTCCATAAAATGCACCAAGCCAGACAACCATGACTTCAAAAATATCAACACCATCCAAGAGGGAGGGTGCAACACATCATCAAACCATGATATCTCTGCTGATTTTTTCACTTTCAGATCTGATAATTATTTCCGTTATGAATTTTAAGAATTTTATGCAACAGATTCTTCATAAAATAATTATACATTGAATGATTCAACCATATGTTACACTTTAAATAAAATGAATGATTGATAAAAAAATTGAGAAATACAATACAAAACATGGACCATTAAATAGGTCTCATTGTGCCTTTTCAAATGTAAAAGGCAAGCCCTTTTACTCTTTATTTGGATGCTTAATTAATTAATTATTATATCATATTTTTATTATTGCCTCTTCCATGGTTTCATAAAACCATGGTATTTGCTCATTGTATTTTATTTCTTTATCTTTTCATCTTAATGTTTAATTCATTATTTTTATTATCGCCTCTCCTATGGTTTCATAAAACTATGGTATTTGCCCATGGCATTTTATTTCTTATCTTTTCATTTTCTCTTTTTTATATTAGTTATTTTTATTTATTTGCACATACCCTCAACTTATTCTTTAATGTATGTAACAAGATCTAGAAACTTAGTCTTCATATTCCAAGAAGGATTTCTATGAGCTTGCTTCATATGCACATCCATCCATGTCAAAAGAGATATAGTGTGTGTGCACCCACACTAGAATATACTTGCCCATTCCAACAGGGGTAGCTGATCCCTAAGAATGGGCAAGTCAAACCCACTCTATTATGACAAGGAATACCAGAGCCAGGTAGGCATGTGATGGGCAACCCATGTCCTGTACCACTTCATCAAGTTTCATGATCAAGAAGGACTATACCAGGGCCTCCCAGAACCAGGGAGTAGATCTGCATGCATCCAAGCCTTCTACCACTTGATCAAGCACCATGGCCAAGAAAGGCTACCTCTAGGGGCCTCACATACACTGGTGAGTGAACCATCATCATCCTCCATAGGTCAAAGTCAAACCACCATGACCTGTCAAGCCACTCACCATGACTACATCTAGGAGGATGGCTTCCTGCAGCTGCCCCAAACATCAACAATCTCATCCACTAGACCACCATTAGAACATCTCATCCCACACATGACAGCATCAAATCAATCATAGCTTAGCATCATCTTTCAGCCAAAACCCAAATGCATCCCTTGTTCATTAAAAATCTAGCAATGTGATCCTACAAGCTCGATTTTTGTGAGAAAAAAATCTCTTGTGATGAAAATCACAAGTGCAAGCCTCATGCAATGTGAGGGGTAACAGAAGGATTTGTGCACGTTCAAAGCACATGGTGAGAGATTCAAATTTCTATGTTTGAGTTCTTCCCAAATAGTAAACTCTGTTTGGTGATAATAATCTACTAGACCTAAAAGCTGGATGTATTCCCTGTCATATAATATTTTAAAATCCCACTGTTGCCTTTTGGTTGAATTGTAATTAATTAACATGCAGTGTGCCATGCTGTTTTCAGTTCTTTCATTATTATTTACTGTATGTTTTCTGATGAGTTCTTTTACTCTTCTATAATAATCTTATATAATGAAATTCAAGCTTTTAGGAAAGTACATAGCTGATGTGCTTTTTGGACATATCCAGCTGTGCTCATGTTACTCATTATTGCTAAGCGCATCATGTCTGTCTTGGTTGACAGGTTTTGGATGCTTTTGCATCCTGGCTAAGATTGAGCCATGGGTGAGTGATTGACTACCGGGTTTTCGAGATGCTGTTTTAAATTTGTTTAGTAAATCAAGGCTTTAAAATGTCATTAATTTATATTGGTGAAGGTGGCTAAGAGACATACTTTTGTTTGGTCAGGATCCCAGCTTCCACCCTTGTTTCTCATCCACTGGTCCTTATGGCTATTTCTGGTTTGAACTCTGAGCAACTTTTTGATGCAGCAGTGAATGGTATGAAACTGACTACTTTATTGAGAGTTTTTCTTGGTTATTTTTTCCATTCTAGGAATGGATATTTGTAAACAACAATGAGATTATTCAATTTTGATATCTTGCTTTGTCTATAGTTGACTCTAGGCAGTTGCAACGTCTATCTCCTAAAATCTCAAGAAATATATTCAGCAATTAAGATTGCCGGTTTAGTTATTGGTTTATAACTTTATTGTTGTCTACTGCTGCAACCTTTAATACTTTTTGCATGGACAGCAAATATTCAGCTGGAACATGCTCTTAGTATTTAGTGATCTTAGCTGCTTTCTTTCTCCTAAAGGAAACTGTTCAGTAATTTTTAACTTTGTCTCTGCAATTTTGGTGCTGACATTATATGCTGTCATGTCAAATCTTTTGAAGTGCATGAATTATGGTGATTAAGAGCAATATCTAAGGAGGTGTCTGAGGCATTTGCTTTGGATTTTTATTCACCTTTTATTTCATGTAGTGCATTTTGGTAGAATATTAGTAGAATTGTCAGCTATGTGATAACATATTTGACTGTTCACCCGGATGATACAATTTTTTTCTTCATGCAGCGATTTGTGAATTGATTTATTACACAGTGTCTGGAAGTCCTGGTGGCCTTGCAGAGCAAATGCCATTGGTTCAGGTTCTTGTGCGTCAAGTCATGGGACTTAGGAATCGTTTTTCAGCTTCATTAAAGGTATCTTTGATTTTTATCTACGATTTTTTTTATGAAGGGGCATTCACTTTGCATTTTTCCACTTAATGCTTAACAGAACTTTCGGATTATTTTTTGCTTTCGGTTCTCATATGTGCTTGATCTGTGTCAGTTACCTTGCTCATGATACATATGCTATTGAAAGGAAAAGAGTTGTAAACATTTATCATATTTCGTCTGGAAACCATGATTCTTGTAATGTCTCTCCAACTGGAATAGCAATGTTAACTTCTTATAGACAATGGTAATGAGATTCTAATTGGTGCATGTTGAACATGGATTCACTCAAAGCTACAAATATATAGTAATGACAATAAATAGAGTAAATAATAAATATACTACAGTCTATATAGAGTTTAAAATGCAATTTTAAGGATCGATGCATTAGGACTCAGGTTCACTGACAAGTACTATTTAGTTAGGTTGTAATTGGTTGGTGAGTTGGACATCCTTATATATATATATATATATATATATAGGAAATATTAGATCATCAGCCCAGATCTAGTTGGGAACATTACATATATTTATTACCAATTACCATAGAGATGTAAGATATAATCAACAATTCAAACTTGAAAGGTTGGTTCAAAGTTCAAAGTTCAAACTGACCATCAAGAACATACCTAACATGTGCCCAAAAATGCCTGCAGTGTAGTGCTAGTCCCTTTAGCAAGAAACAAGAAGGGCGGGTTATTGCTAAAAATAGTTTACCAAGAATCTTTCTAGAGAGGAGAAGAGGAGGTTTGTATAGTTAGCAAACCATTGGTAAAGGTTCTCGCATGGTTGATGTTGATAACCTTGCAATGGGTTACTTGTATGAGCTCATGGATAGGGCCATAGAAGCTTTTTTTGTTTTTATTATGAGGACATGGGTTTTACGAGATGTGAGACACAATTATTGGGAATTTGATTCATGGACATTGGGACAGTATGATCCATTGTTCCATTTGTGCATTAGGGCTCTACCTCAACCCCATTTTTTCTTACACGTGTGATTTAATTTCGATGGTGATATCATGGAAGGATTCTTTGCTTGTTTTCAGAGGTTGGTGCATTTTCCAGATGATCATGTAACCATACAGAGAGAAACAAAGATATATAGAGTGCTATTAGATTATTTGGCTGACATGGTAGTCCAAGGCCCAGGGAAAGAAAACTGCAATACCAAGTAAGCGATTGAAATTTAATTACAAGTTTCAATGCTTTTTCTTTTGAAATTTGTGTTTGCATTTTATTTAATATTTTTTTCATATTTCTCATTGGATGGATGTATAATTAAGTCTTTTCTATTTTTCTTTTTAGTTGTAGATGTTTGGTCTAGAAATTATTTCGGAAAAGCACCAATTTTACAGAAATTCACCATTTTGGTGCTTTGCCAGGCTTGTAGAACTTTGGGTTGTGAGGGCAATTGGAGTGTACGTGAATACACTCGAAGAGGTGCAACATGTGGGAATATCAACACTTTATGATATGTTCTTTGTTTATTGCAGTCTATGTTTGTGGGAGAAGCAGATTAAAAACTAGCTGATATGGATGCCATTTGCTTGGATAACATTGAACCCATCTTTGACTAGTTGGTGGAGACCAAAAGGCCTGTTCTGGAGGAATCTCATGGATGGTTAAATGAGGTGGATGAGTTGGAGCAAGTGGGAATGAAGGATGTTATCGAACAACGATTACAGGAAGAAGAGACTCATTGAGTCAGACTCCAGTATTACTAGCCACAACCACCACTAGATGCCCAACTCTGGGCATATAACCTTCCACTACTAGAGGACGATGCATTACCTTTTCCCGAGGGGTAGAGGGAATTTATAAGAGATTGTAGATTGTAGACACTGTGATATATCGCGATGCTCTCATCTCGGTGATATTATCGCTGGAAAAAATATGCAGTTTGAAAATATTGTGATATTTTGAAAATATCGGCAAAAATCGGAAAATATTGCCAAAACCAGAAAATATTAGCTGAGTTCAATATTTTGTTTTTTTTGTATTTTTAAAGTTCGCCAATATATCGCTGATGTTTGCTGATATTTTCCCCTGTAAATCCGATATGTTATTTTGTGGACCCTTGGCAATATATTCGCCGACACGATATTTGTAACTTTAAATTTAGGTACCTTTGCTTTGGAAGTCTCCCAAGATTAGATTGGGTTGTGTGTAGTGTGTACTTGGTGGTGAAAGTACAATCACATACGCTTTTAACTCCATCTCCTTGACCTAGGTCCTAAATCAGTCAAACAACTTGCATGTGACTGTTTAATTGGAAAGGATATGCAAATATTTGCTATCTTTTTTTTCAGTTACATATTCTTTTGACCTTTTCACCAAGTTTTTATGCTCGATGACATGTTTAATGTGTTATTAGGCTGTGTTGTTATGTAGTATTATGATAAGACCCTTAGTTCAGGAGATTTCCCAAGTCCCAAGTTACATGATTGAGGTTTATTGTCTCTTGTGAAAACATATATAATATTATAAAGCACTAAATGTAAGCTTTCTTTTAAGATTAAAATAATTCTCACACTAAACCATGGGACTTTGTAAAAGAGACATGATAAGCCAATCGTTTAATTGCTAAAAATTGCCTGTGGGTCTGTTTTGATCCCAAGTTTCAATACATATTGCTTGTGGAATTTCTTTGTATTAGTTATGCTTCAGAGAGCTGTTTGCATCAAACTCGTTGTAAGGTAAGTCGCAATGCTTTGAAAATAGTTTCTACATGCAAAAGTGATACTCTGATGATATACATTTACTTAATTTTTCTGTCCTGACTCTTGAGGTACCTGCAAAAACTTCTCGAGACTTTGAATGCTTGTTACTTTCGTGTTCATATTCTTATAATTATTGATGTTTGACAGTTTAGTGAGTAGGTTGTAGTATATTTGTGCTGTTTTTATGGACTTGTATGTTACTTCCATGTTTAATTGTCTAGTGTGGTATGTCAAATGCATGTTTCTTCTCATGTCACAATTTATTATCCTACTTTTTCATGTTCTAACTATAAAATATATGCACACACAATATTACATTGCTGTAGTGAAAAGGAGAGAGAGTGAGATGTACTGTTCATTTTACATAATAAAAGGCTGCACATCACATAAAGTCTCAAGAAGTGAGACAATGAACCCCCACAACCAACTATCATTTAGTTAAGAGGCAATTTTTTCCTAAGTAACACATTACCTGTCTTAATCTCACTGTATTACATATTGTCCTGGCTCCCGAGACACTTTATGATTTAATGTTAACACTAATAAATGCAATGTCGTGACCTTTAAAGTTTAGACTATTCTAACTATATGACTGTCTTTTAATGGTCATATCAGAAACAAACACTTGATCCAAATATTTGCAAACTTATCTGTGCCTCCAAACTTTAGGAATGTGTTAACCACGTATTAGTTTTTAAAATTTCTCTTGGCTTTGACGTTTCCTAAAAATCTTCCGTTGTCAACACCAAGTCCTCAGTCTGCCATCAACACTTCTTACACTGCTCACATTTGTGACTGATGATGCATGAAATAAGTTAATAACTGCCTGGAAACATGTGTCTGTCCCTGAAATTTGAGATCTTTCTGCCATGATATTTTGACTTCTACCTGTATGACATCTGGTGCTGCTTCATACCTGCTCAGTGCAACGTGAAATAACAATGCTTCATAGGAAATTAAATTTATAGAAGTTATAACTCTAGTGTATGGTTATGGAGTTAAAAAATTTGAAAATTTACTATCAACAATCATTGCCTTGCCATACTGATTTCAAGTCTCCTGCTAGTACGAATGCTTACTATGGAATACTCTCAAAACAACCACTTAATGGATTCATAGCACTAACTAAAGTCAAGATGGCCAATCATCTTTACATGCCTCAGTGTTTTGAGAAGAAAATGTCCTTTCAGTCATGTTTAGTGATCACTGTATTGGTTATAGGAGTTCCAGAGAGATTTACAAACGAAATGTTTGTGTTATGACACTTACTATTCCTCATTTATATCACTGCAGGTCGCTCTCATGGAAAAACAAGGTAATCAAGGAGGAGAATCTGGAATAGATCAAGCTTATATGGAGGTATACTTTTACCACAGTTTGATATGTTCCTAAAGCAAATAATTATTGTTTCTAATGCACAAAAGACAGAGGTAATCAATTGGCATGGTATTGTGGGTTTTGTTGATAATTGACACAATTGTGATTTCTATACCATAGGTGACATTGACTATGGCATTTTAAATGTTTGTTTTCTTTTCCTTGGAAAATAATTTCCCAGGAAGTTCACTTCCCCTCATTTTGAGGATACCTAGTGTAAAGCTGGCAGTGCCTAATTTCTAAGCATCTTTGCCCAAGGAATCAAAGAGATTCAAATCAGTGACCTCCCCTACATCGGGGGGTGGGGGAAGGGGGGAGATCTCACGTCTAGCTCATGACCACTTTGTTAATAAATGGAACAAGCAAGTACAAGACAAAAATTGGCAAAAAAGGCTTAAGCCATTCTCTGACGTTGATCTTCGTACCAACGATGGTATTATATAGTACAAGAATTAGTCACCTCTAGATCAAGATCTCACCAACAACTCATTGGTGGATAAGTATGACAACTCATAAAGTGATAAGAATAACAATTCATATGAGAGGTGATCTAGGACTTTGTGATTTTCTAGGGACCTCTACTGCATGGGGCTGCCCCTCCCCTTGCTATCACTTCCGAAGCTCTCTCCCTTATCGCTCCCTTTGGAAGCTCTCTCCCATAACGCTCCCGAGGCACTCCCTACCCTCTCCTATACTAGGTTGATAATTTGATGACAATGTTATGGTACCTCCCTTCTTTGCCAAGCTCCTATAAAAGTTGTTATGGTTGATCATTTGATGACAATATTATAAGTTATAACTACTAGATAATTGATGTTATATAATTTAATACACGTTTTCTATAGCTAATTCAACATCCTACATGTTTTTCAGATATAAATCCATCAAAATATATTAAAATGTATCTGAGGTAGATGTACAATGACAAAAGTCACAAAACTAGCAACCAACTATCTAATATCAATGCCCTCTCCCCCTTTTATGGGAAAAGGTCTGGGCGCTTTGCCAGGCTTGTCCCTAGCACTAGTAGGAGAAAGCCCTGGCCCTGCATCTAATATTTGACAACCACTGATGGGTGTAGGACTAGCTGCATCAATTGGTGTAGAAGGTGGTGTCGATGCTATCACATCACCTTCCATGATGTCTCTAGCCTACTCCTCCTCCTGCCCCTCATGATGCTCCTCTTCTAACAGTGCAGGTGCCTCCTCCATGATAGGCACCTCAATCTCCACCCCCCACTTAGACAATATATCAATATTGTCCAAGGAGATGGCATCCACATCCAGTGTTTTCTCTATTTGTCTCATCCATAGGCGGAGATTGTAATGGAGGTACACCGAGTCATTAAGATGTGGTACCTCCAACTTGTAAGAGGGTAATAAAAAATTTAACGAGTCTTGAGGGTAATAAATTATAATATGTTAGAGGGACATAAATAACATTAAATGCAATTGCTTTGTTGAAATTCTAACCTTTTGTGTTTCTTTGAGTGTATTTTATTTTGCTCACATCCTGAAGCAGTACAAGTTTGGCTAAGAATTATGCCGGCAAGTTTTCGTAAATTGGTGTCCTTACACCATAGGTTCGCCAACACACATCTACAACAAATAAGGAAGAAAGAGAAGTAAATTACATTTCATTACAGTGAAAAATTGAAATAGAAAATAAAAAACATAATTCAACATTCAAATAAAACACTCTAATGAATTATGTGGCATAAAAGTGGTCCTTTCACGAATAACATCATAAAATCCAAATAGTCTAGAACCATTCTGATACACTTGTATCTCGTGATTAATTGCATTGCGAGTGTCATAATTAGGTAGCATCCTATGAAGACAAGTGAGGAGCCCTTCCATCACCTCGCCATCAAAATTGAAATTGCATTTGTAGGAAAATGCGGGTTTGAGGAAGACTGTTCCTGCATGAATGGGTCGTTGAAGCATTTTAGTCCATCGACTATCAATCAAATCCGATAACATCATTTTCCTATTGTACCTAGGGGTGCCCTTTCCCACATAATAAGTTTGAACAATTTCTTTGGCCCAATCCATGGCCTCATACAAATAGCTCATTGTGGGATTATCACCATCAACTAGTCTTAGAACCTTTACCAAAGGTTTACTCACTGAGCATACTTCTTCTATTCCTTCCTAGAAGGAGTCGGTGTATACCAACCTAACAATCGTTGTCCCATTCTCTCTCTTGCCATAAGCACAATCACACCACTTATTACAAAGAAACGTTTGCTTCAACTCAAATTGACATTGAAGCAAAGATTGGGGAGTGCTGAAGTTGGTGGCAAAATGCATGATTGTACGACGTTGCAACCCTTTGTTTTTGGTGTGCCTCCTCATGAGGCTAAGAACAAGAGCATGGTTGTATATGAACTTGGGCATGCTCCTAGCCTGATCAATCACCTCCTTGATGAAGTGAATTTTCCCAATATCCTCTAGCATCAAATCAATACAATGAGAAGTGCAAGGAGTCCAAAACGGTGTTGGGTGCCTCTCCATAAGCATCCTACCAACAACCACATAATTAGTTGCATTATCTTTAATCATTTGCACAATATTGTGCACCCAAATATCCTGGATGGACCCATCCATCAACTTGCATAAGAGTGTTGCATCTTTTTCATGTGCCGATGCAGTAACTGATTTAATGATCATGGTACCTTTAGGACAATGTACCAAGAAATTAAGAAGGGTCCTACCCTTCCCATTTGCCTAGCCATCGGACATGATTGTGCATCCATTTTTCTTCCATGATTGCTTGAACTCCCCCAACCTAGCATTGATGTCCTTTTCTACTTGAATGATTGGCCCTCACAACTCCTCAAAGGTGGAACTTTTATACCTTGGGCCAACAACTGCAATGGCATCACACATTGACTACCAAAATGGATTTTTTTTGTGAGAGTGAGAGGTAAGTCACTCCAAAAAAGACTCGTCCAAATAACCTTGTCTGCTTCTGCATTTTCCCTTTTCTTTATGACTGATTTGATGGATTGTTTTGCTCCAACTCCAGTTCATGGAAGAAAAAAGGATGAGGACCTCTCGGTAGGTGAATCTGTGGAGCTGATCCCACTACCCTCACTGGAACTGGTAGAAAAGCTGCAAGCTTAGCTTTGTTTGCAGTGATCTCTTCATTTTTTTTATTCTTTTCATTAATTAAGTCGTGGGCAGATCTCATAATCTCCAGGTTCATTGCAGTACAAAGCCCAACATCATGCTCAAGGAGTTTAGCTAAATGGTATTTCAAACTAAGTCACCTGGTTCGAGTTTGTGTTCGAATTCAGAGACCTTGAAATTCGACAAGAAAAAAATTGGTGATAAAATTCAACAAAAAATTCGGCAATAAGTTCGATTATAAATTTTGGAAATTAAAAATATTTTATGTTATATATAAATATTAAATATAATAATGATATGTATAATATTAACTAATAAATATAATAATGATATAATAAAAAATATTTCATTTTATATATATTATAAACTATAATTGTTAAATGTAATAATTAAACATTAAATATATTAAATATAATATATATATATTAAATATTAATCACAAAAACAATGTCAATAATCACACTAAAAAGATGACAGACCGACGACTGCTAAATTGAAATTGAAATATCCATTTTCTACCGGTTCAACCGACCGTCGACAAAAGCAACCCGATCAAGTTTCGAACTTGTCGAACACCCAGGATTGCGAAGTCTGTCTCACGCTTAAAGTTACTCGGCATGATCCTCATCCATCCATCGATCGATTGACTTGGCAAACGTACCCCTCGCAAACCACAACCTACAGGCTGCTAGGAACGGACCAGAAACGTTGGTATGAAACCCTCGAGTCGGTTGCGAGCTCACATTGGTATGAAACACTCAAGTGCAAAAACAAAATTACAGGCGACGAAATTTAGGTTAGGGTTTACCGCATGAAAATCGGTGATTTTTTGAACAAATTCGGGCTGCCACAAAAATCGGCGAATTTTGATTTTGAAAGCGAAAATTCGTCGAATCTGGTGACTTAGATTTCAATCTGTTAATCACTCTCGTCATATGATGCCCACATAATTTGCAGTTCAAGCTTTGTTGGTTTGTCCCATCCTTGGGCTCACATACTGCCAAAATCGGGCCAAATGCTTTGGCATTTTTGCGAAGGTAATTGGCAGTTTGAAAATTTAAACCTAGGGCACGGAAACACAAAAAAATGACATTAAATCTTGTTAGAAAAAAATAGCATCTGTTTGGTTTAAAAAATTAGACCTCTAAATTTGGATTGTTAGCCATGAAAAATGAGAACAAGAGGGTGGATAAAGAATTAAAAATCAAGCTTGCTATTCCATTGAAAAAAACCCTTACATTGTGATTGTTTTTATGGGTATGAAAATCATTGGAAAAATGGCAAAAATGAGCAAAATCTAGGCAAGCAAAGAGGCAAGGAAAGAAGCAAGCTAACATGCATAGATCTATGGAAAAGATAGCATTAACATGGTGGGATTTAAATACATACTTGTGAGAGGAAGATTCAATCGGTTGGAAAATGTTTTGAACCCTTGCTCCACTAAAACAATCTTGATGGTGATGAAATTCGGTGTTGGATGCCTCCACAATGCTTGATGGTCTCCACAAGCTCTTCTCCTTCCTTCTCCAACAATCCACAAAAGCAAAATGCGAAAGAAAACCAAAAAATGGCTTTAAACCCATGAAATTATCGCCCTAGCGATTTTTAAGGTTGTAGCACATTTTTTTTAGAAAAAATTGTGATATTAATTTTTTTTAAAAAGTCGCGATTTTTTTGTGCCAAAATTTCGGGAGCTTGAAAAAATCTTGATTTTTTGAGAAAGCGACAAAAGATTGACAAGATAATATAGACAATTCTATTTAGATCTCTCACAGAAACAGGACTTGGAGTTCTGATTGCAAGGTATCTACACCTATTAAATAGCAAGAGTTAGGGGCTAACAAGCTTAGGTTATTAACACAGATATTTTGTCCATGCCAACCTTCAAAGGTACATGGACCTTATTCATCAATTTCTCTCTTAGTGCATTTCCTTTGCTATGTTCTCTTGCTATAATCAATCATTTTTGTTTCTCTCATTTTGGCTTTGTATAGTGTAGTTAACTTTATACATTCACTCCTTTTATGTGGTAAAAGTGGGTACTAGAATTGGTGATCCATGTTGATCAACATAGAATAAATTTAGATTGGCAAATTCTTGTGGAGTCTTAACGTCACTCGAACTTATCAACACTCATAGAGTTGGTGAGTGAGTCTCTGACCATTTATTTACTCTTGAAATCACTGAACAACCCTAGGTGCCTCGCCTTGGGTTATTTTTGGATTGCTTATGTTATTTTATTGTGAGCTTGGACAAGTTGGCATTGCATGGAAGCCATAGTTAGACTAGGGTTTTGTGTCAAAATATTGATCAGATTTAGTTATAAGGAGGAAAGCATGAAAAACAAAAAGACCATTCATGCCTTTGTTCATTCTTCTTGATATTTTGAGTCTTCTTACCTTTTTGTCCAAGAGTTTGTAGTAGTAGATTAATAGTTTCATGGATTAACAAAACAAGGTCTGGAGTAGTGATCATGTCTACATCCCCTCTCGTTCCTTGGGCTAGATTTGACTTGATTTGTACCAGAATTATGCACCAACATCCCTATTTACTGGAAGCAAGTTCATCTAATTTGAGGTTGTTTTTCCATTTAGAATTAGGCACCATTGTCTATTTTCTTATGATAAGTGTTTTAGGGCTTCTAATTGGGAAGGCGTAATCTTTGATTACCTTACTAATTTTCTTCTCTTTTGCTCTTTCTGTCACTCATTGAATATGGTACTGATCACTCTTTTAAATTTGATTTTAAAGTTCTAAGTTTCTCCTAAGGTTATTTTTGGACTAGTTTCAAAGAGGGAATAATATTAGTGAAAATGATGCTTTTCCTAAGTGGTCATTCAACATATTTTAGGTAAATTTTCCAAGTGACAAATTCTGAGTGATAAAGCACTTGATCATTACTTTGTCGTCACCTATCTTTTTTCTTTTGATGATGGGCCTGTCATCCACTAAGTTTCACTTAAGTGGATATCTAATGAACCCCAAAGTTGTGAACAAATTCTTTGTTCATTATCAATGCTTAGAAGTTCAGAGGACCTTTCAGGGCCAATTTTGGCACCTTTTTTAATTTTGCATGTTCATACCTTGCGAGGAAATTGTAATAAGTTGGTGTAGCATGATGAATTTTTGTAAAAGGCTTGGCCTACTTAGACTTAGCTATGAATGCGGTATTCTCGAGTGTTTTCCTTTGTTAATTATCGGTTGTTGCACAAACGACTTATAATTTTCGAGTTTTTCACTCAACCTCCAAAGCTAGAGTATTCGTCTTGGTGGTTAGGCCTTAGGATGTTATTAAAGTCTAGATGTCTATGTATATTACCATGGTAGTCACGTTTTTGAGTCATATGAACATTGCACTAGGCCCCCCTTAGGTTTTCTTTTAATTTATGAGAAAAATAATTATTCCCATAAGCTTAGGCTATTTTTTAATAGTTTAATTGAAAAATTTGTAATTGTTATAAAAGTGTGATCTAGAGGAGGATTTTGCCTTGGGGGTGCTTGTTTTCTAACTTGAAGCACCCACATTACTCCTAGATCCACTTTCCTAAGTGTTTAAGTGATTATTTTTCACTTAATTTCACTTTTACTCAAAAAGCTCAAAAAGTGAGAAAAAATAGAAGGAAGTGAAAAATATGAGAAAAGACAAATTCCTAAATCAAAGGAAACATGTCGGGGACATGTCAAGTGAATTGGAATTGTAACTTAGGGTGAAGGCGAGTTAGTTGGAGATAATCTAAAGACAAATCGACATCGAATTTTGAGAAGGCAAGTTTATCTACGGAAGAGGACTCGCCCTCTCTCCAAAGGGGGACACATGGGTTATTGTAATGTTCCATTTTGATAAATAGGGAATTGACTGAGGACATTTAATACTGGGAGCATATTAGAACAATTATTTAGTATTATTAAGTCATTAGTATAGTAAAGAGGGCCATCAGGGTTATTATCATAAAGCATGCAGAGCATGCAAGCTTTATTTCTTCAGTCTTAAAGTCAATGAGAAATTAGAATTGCATGCATGCAAAAGTAAAGCGCAAACCCTAAAAGTGACTTTCAAACCCTAAAAGTACATGCTAAGCTTTTTAAGAAGGGTTAGTGGACCAAAGAAGATATCTATTATTATTATTGTTGATTTGGAGTTTTTGAGCAACAACAACTAGTGCAGTAGTAGCAGTTGGGGTTGAAGATGGCGTCTTCAACTAACGAGGGTTCGGCAGTGAAATTTATCTGCCCTAGTCTCTTTCAGGGTAGGCCATCTAGGTCTACTATCAGGATTCACCGTACCCTTCCGTATTCATTGTTTCCGCATCAACATAACATCTTTTGCAGGTTCACGTTTCACAATTGGGATTTAGGTGGAAAACCCAGAAGGATTCGCTAGGATCTTTCAGCTCAGTCATTTCTTTACATATTTCACCATTCCCCTCAACAGGCTCAATACATCACATTGAGGGATTATCAGCCCATTGTTAACACACTCAGGGCATCCAACAACATCTTTTCAAGGGAAGAGGAGACGTCACCCTCTCCAGCAAAACAATTCGCTAGGGGTCTTGGAGGAGTCAGATCCTCTGCATGCTCCAACCAATCTCTTCGAGGAGGAGAGATTATCATCTCTACAAAATCTCAGCAGCAACAACCTCCTCCTTCATAAAAAACGTCAAGCTTCATCTGGAAGAGGATCTCCTTCCAGCTGGACGTCAACAACAGGAAGGGAGCACCATTATATCCCCTATTCAGCACCACATGCATGCAACATATCTCTGGAGTATTATCAACCTATTTATCAGTGGCAAGTGTACAACTTCTTTTTGAAACTTTCCATCCTATAATTTCTCCATATCCGCTATATTTTACGACATTTGGGCACGACAATGTCGCATGCAATTTTTATTCAGTCTTTTGGCACATCATTGAGTGTATGAACAACAACTTAGTAGCAAAGAATTGTAGAATATCAGTTTGGGATATTACAGTGGTATCAAAGCATGATCCTTGCCAGCTGTGGGCACATAGCAATTGAATAAAAGTGCATGTTGATGCATGCTTGCACACTCTAAAGCATGTCAGTGATGTTGGTGAAGTGCATGTTAGAACAAAGGTTTTTTTTTGCCAGCTTGTGAGAATATGAAGACAATGAGAACGATCTTGACTGGGAATTTGTAGAGGTTAGCAACACTGTAACACTTGCCTCGATATCAGGAATATCTAGCCTTGGGTGATGAGGTATGTACAACATTGTCCTTTCAAGACTATTACACCATCAAGTTGGGGATCCAACCCAAGGATTTGGATCAGGATTATCTTAAAAACATAGTTGGAGGAGTGGAGAAAGATGAGCCTGAAGGACAGGTTGATGGTGAGCTTGATTTGGAGTTAACAGTACATGATGAGGATGTGCATGAGGAGATAGAACTAAAGCCATTCTGTGAGTCTAGCGACACTAGCACATCCGATAGTCAGTTTGTGGACAAGTTGTGTGATGAGTTGGAGTTGGTACACTCTTCATCACCTACAGCAGGAGTCCAGACAATTTTGACAGGTGAGATACATGAGGTGCAAGGAAATGAGCACAATAGTCGAGACAGTGGGTAGTCGCACATGGAGGTTAGGGAGAGTTTATACGGGCGTGAGACAGAGCTCCCAGATGACAGTCACCGAAAGAAGATTGAACATGTTAAAGAAATCATTCTAGCAATGAATGAGAGGACCAAGATACTCCAGGACACCATATTACAACGAGATGTTGAGCTTACAGCTCTTCGAGTTGTATGTACCGAGTCAGCGGTCAGGCTTTCTAGCATTGAAGAGCAGTTAGATTCCTTGACGGGGCAGCATAGGAAACATACTATTGCATTTCAAAGCAGTCCTCTTCCGGAGTACATAGACAAGGCTTGCAGTGGCTTGAGTTCACATTTGCATAATGGAGGATGGTTTTTACAGGTTGGCCGTGAACGAGAAATGGGGTAGCAGTATATGAACATTCCAATTGAAATCAGAAGGGTAGAATGTCAGCTTGGTAGGATTATTCCTTGTGATGGTGCTTATGGACAAGGTCCTTTTTGGGGGTTGAATGGGAGAGAAATTAAGAGTTGGTGTCCTATTGAGTGGGCGATTCATGGGAAGACATTCCTAGGCAGGGGTATAGTCCCACAAGAGTCTTGGGATATTTGGGATGAAAGATGCACAAGTTTGCATTGGGATCCAGGTGGGAGACCTTATGAGGGATGGATACGGTGTTTATTGATGGGCTTACTTGGGAGTCTACAGGATGCTCCTTGTATCGATACTACGCAGGGTAGCGCTCGATGCATTTTGACCTCTGCAATTCTCAGATTGATTTGGGACCCTGGGATTACAGTGACTGACAGTTTAGTGATTCCTAGAGGATGCTTTCAGGAGGTCTCTTGTGATGGTACCTCGTTTACACTATGGTTAGTCACTCTACTTATAGGAGGCTTCCATGGGACATTTTGTGATGGTATCGTGCAGTGCAGTGCTTTGAACAGAGGGTGCTACAGATCTTCTAGGATAATTTGGAACCCTGGGATCATCCTCAGATTCATTTGGTTCAGTTGATTGATTGTGGATTTGCGTTGGCATCGCTTGAGGACAAGCAATCTTGGGCGAGGGAGGACTGTAATGTTCCGTTTTGATAAATAGGGAATTGACTGAGGACATTTAATACCGGGAGCATAGTAGAACAATTATTCAGTATTATTAAGTCATTAGTATAGTAAAGAGGGCCATTAGGGTTATTATCATAAAGCATGCAGAGCATGCAAGCTTTATTTCTTTAGTCTTGCATGCAAAACTAAAGCACAAACCCTAAAAGTGACATGCAAACCCTAAAAGTACATGCTAAGCTATTTAAGAAGGGTTAGTGGAGTAAAGAAGATATCTATTATTATTATTGTTGATTTGGAGTTTTGAGCAGCAACAGCAAGTGCAGCAGTAGCAGTTGGGGCTGAAGACGACGTCTTCAGCTAACGAGGGTTCGACAGTGAAATTTATTTGCCCTAGTCTCTTTCAGGGTATGCCATCCAGGTCTACTATCAGTATTAACCGTACCCTTCTGTATTTAGTGTTTCCACACTAGCAGAACATCTTTTGCAGGTTCATGTTTCACAGTTGGGATTTAGCTGGAAAACCTAGAAGGATTCGCTAGGATCCTTCAGCTCAGTTTTTTCTCTACATATTTCACCATTCCCCTCAGCAGGCTCAGTACATCACACTGAGGGATTATCAACCCATTGTCAGCACACTCAGGGCATCCAGCAACAACTTTTCAAGGGAAGAGGAGATGTCACCCTCTCCAGCAAAACAATTCGCTAGGGGTCTTGGAGGAGTCAGATCCTTTGCATGCTCCAACAAATCTCTTCGGGGAGGAGAGATTATCATCTCCACAAAATCTTAGCAGCAACAACATCCTCGTTCAAAAACATCAAGCTTCATCTGGAAGAGGATCTCCTTGCAGCTAGGCGTCAACAACAGGAAGGGAGCACCATTATACCCCCATATTCAACACCACATGCATGCAACATATCTCTGGAGTATTATTAGCCTATTTATCAGTGGTAAGTGTACCACTTCTTTCTGAAACTTTCCATTCTATAATTTCTCCATATTTGCTTTATTTTAGGACATTTGGGAACGACAATGTCGCATGCAATTTTTATTGTCTTTTGCACATCATTGAGTGTATGAACAACAACTTAGTAGCAAAGAACTGTAGAATATAAGTTTGGGATATTACAGTTATGTGGCACTCTCATGTTTGGTGTGTTGGCTTGGTAGGTGAGGGCGCATCTCTCTTGCTAGAGGTGGTGCCTTCTCCTTTCACCAAACCCCAACAATATCCACAATTATCTCAAACAACTCGTCCTCTAACTCAAAGTAGTGATGTGCCCCCTGGGTCTCCTCTAACTATAAAATCAAGCTCTTTTTTCATTGTTGGTCATGAAGCGTGAAACCTCTGGTCCTATTGTAACTTATGTTTATCATTTTTTGCTTAATGAAATAAGGGTTTAGAGGTCTCCTTTGTGTCTACGTCAGCTGGATGTTTATGGTTTCATGTGCTTTTTGAGGTAACCTAGAGTAATTTTTTTGCATCTTGTTACTTTCTTGTCAAGCTATAGTATAATGAAGGATTGAGATTAATCAATAGGATTGAATGGTGTTGTTTCATTGTTCAATTGAAATATCTAGATCTAAGATTTGGGATTTTGCATGCCCATTTGCTGATGAGTATGCTCTCCTTATTTTCAATTGAAGAATTTCACTAAAGTTTTGACATGTTTTGTGCAAGTGTGAAGGATTCTTCAGGGATCTCGGTGGATTTGTAAAGGATCTTGATTGTTTTCCTTATTCTCCATTTCTTTGAGAGAAACTTAGTCCATCTCAAAGTTACAAAGCATCTTATGCTTATTCTCCATTACTTTGAGAGAAACTTAGTCCATCTCAAAGTTACAAAGCATCTTAAATTGCTTATTTCCAAAGGGGGATTTCTTTTCACCTTCTTCACTCTTAAAACAAACAAACTCTCCCAGTTACTTGTTACTTTCTTTTATTCATTAGATCTACAAAATTCTAGAAGTTAATATCTTCTTTAGATTTGGTTTGTAAGAGTGATTTGCTTTGATCTAAAAGTTTATTAAAGTTCTATGTTTGCTCATTTAGATCTAGCCTGGAAATTTCTTTCGTTTTGCAAGCCTTTCAATGTAGATCTTAAGTTTGTTGTAAAGAGTGGTTTCCTTTTGATTATCAAAGTTAAATCTAGCATATAAGTGTTGTATTGGCATCCCCTTAAAGGCTATGCAAGATCCAAAGAGATTGGGTCTCACAAGCCCAATTTTCTTAGGTACTTGTTTTATTGTAGATCTAATTTCAGTGGTCTTTTTCCATTATTTTTTTTGTGGTGTCCGAAGCACTTTCAAAGCCTTTTTGGACATTTTTAACCATTAACAACTTGCTGGTTTTTTGACCTTCTTTAGTAGGTTTGAAGGCTTTTTGGGTGGAAAATTGATATATATAAAGTGATCCAGAGCCATTTGAACCATTTTTCTTCATCTTAACTTTTTCTTCAATAAGTTGTAGGCTTACTTTCTCCAAAATTATAAGGAGAAATAAGCATTTCTCCGCTTCTAATTGCATTGTAAATCTCATAATACATTTTTTGAGTGGGCTCATAAGAATCCACTCCCCATCACCCCTGGGGGGATTTGTGTGAGTGTGCATGCATATTTTTCTTTAGCTTTACTTTTGGTTAAAATTAACTTGAGTATCATAGATTTTAACATTTTACATTGCAAACTGTATACTTTGAAGTTTGTTTTACAATATCTTTATTTTGCAAAGTAAACAGATACTTACCCACTACTTCGGTAGCGTAGTAATTAGAAAACCATTTGCTTTCTTGTTTATTTATTTATTTTCAGTTTACTTAACCCCCTTGCTCCCTCGAGTACGGTTCACGGGCCTGAAAGATTTTCTTGGGTTTTAATAAACAAGAAAACATTGTTCAAAAATCGTTAAAATTAACAAGGCTCATTCCTCGTATGCTCTGTATCTTTGCGGCTTTGACCGACCAGTTGATCACATCTAGAAAGGGATTAAGTGATTATATTAATTAGTCTCACACTACGTTGTTGGGAGCGGGGAGCAGGAGCGAAAAGCAAAATTTTCAAAAGATTCCGTTTTGGGAGCGTTTTTTATATAATACATATTTTAATATACTTTGATGCATATATATTAAAAAAACATGTATTATGCCAAATTAGCTATAGAAAACATAGATATAACAATTTAATACACATGTAAGATATAACATCAATTATCCTAGGAGCTATGACTTGTAGCATTGTCATCAAATGATCAATAATCAACAACATCAACCTTCAAATTTCAACATATAATATTTGCCATCAACAAACTCTGTAAGTCTAACAGATAACATCAACCATGAAATGAAACAAAGCATCATAATATCATATCCAATACCAATGATTTCTAAGATCATAAGATGATAAGAATCAAGATGTAATCTACAATTTAACGTTCAAACTTCAAAGTAGGCCCTAATGTTTACAAAATAGGCCATAATCAACATGAAATACAAAGTATTATGATACTATCTAGTAATCTACTAAGTTTTCCTTTTGCCACGAGAAAGTTCCAATTTTTTTTCTCGTGTTCTAGGTGGAATAGGAGCTCCTGGAAGTGATCGTGGAACATGAGAAGAAGATGAATGCCCCCCACGGATTGTTGGATGTTCTGAAGCTAAAGGCAAAACTCTTGCATTTGGAAGCTCGCTAGTGGTTGGGGGTGGCATCTTTGATGAATGAATTAGATCACCCTCATGATCACCCAATAGTTCATCCTCCAATCGCTCTAATGCAATGGCTCCATCCTCCACATTAGCCTCCTCTGGATTGTTGTCCCAAGTAAAAAAACTTCTATCATTCTTGGCCGCTTCACAATAATGGGACAACAACCTCAAGTTGTAGTGCACATAAACCAAACTTTCGGCCCATTCTATATTCAAACTATTTCTCTTGACGTTGTGGATGAAGTTGTAGGTGCTCCAACACTTCTCCGCAGGAGAACTATTGACAACTTGTGAAAGCACCCTCACCGCCAATTTATGCAAATATGTGGCACCACTGCCATACATGTTCCACCAACGGATAGTGTCCAACCTCTCTCGATCTTTGGTTGCATGCAAGGTACCAAAGACTCCATGTTCACTGATGTATTGGCTCAATTCACTTTGTAATTGAGCACACTCCTTATCAGGGACCGACTTGTCTAATGCAAGCATATACCCATTTTGCACCTCTAGATCTGTGTGTGGTCTTTTCCTAACTCCACTGCCAGGTGCAGGTTGGGCCAACCAAGATGGAGAATAATATTTTTGGGTAAGGGCATATGCAAGGGCATGCAGTGGAACATTCAAATTATCCCACCTTTTGACCACATGTTTATGAATATGGTCATACAAGATTGCATCTCTTTGCTCAACAATGTCTTTGATATGACCAAGCATATTATCCATTTGGTCATACACCTTCCCAGTTACCGACTGATCTGTATCTGCAAAACGAATCATATTATAAACGAGTTTGGTGACTTGTAGAACATATTTAACCTGTGCCCAGAATTGACCATCAAGAACAGTGTCCTCCACCTCCTGAAAGTCATGCCTAGCAGATGCGCTTGCAGCTCTGACTTTCAATCCTTGCAATGAATCACTTGAGACCATACTAGCCAATGCCTCTCTTACCTTCAAAAGCCTCCTAAAGGTGAGGTAGTAGCTAGCAAATCTAGTCTTCGCAATCTTCAATAGATCCAACCTAGAGTGATTGCGAAAAATGTGGTGGGCCATGCTATGATTGGTGATAAATTTTATCTCTTACCTCTTTTGTACAAGGCATCGATCCATCGGTAACTAGGGTCCTTCATCTTAACAATATCATGCATCAAAAGGTTCAATGTGTGAAGCAAACACCCTGACCAAAATATGTTGGGATACTTATCCTCAATGATTGCTCTTGCTGTCTTACAATTAGCAACATTATCTGTGATGACTTGAATGTCATTGTTTGGTCCAATCGTTTGAACGGTTTCAAGTAAAGGTTGTGAAATATTAATACCAGTCTTGTAGCGATCTGAGTAGTCATGAGTTGAAAGGAAGACCGCACCACTAGTAGACACACCAAGAATATTTATCAATGGATTGCCTTTAACATTTGTCCACCCATCAGATTCAATGGATACCCCATAGTTGGACCAATCATTTGCAAACTTTCTAAGAGCACTATTGATTTTGGCTCTTTCCCTGTCAAGTCCCAAGGTTCTAGCTTTGTCATGCCCAGGGCTCCTATATCCTTTAGGGGCACCATTGATGGCTTGTACCATTTCATGCCAATAGGGTGAGCGAAGAACATTGAATGGCACACCGCATGCATAGAGAAACCTGTAAATTTTTGAATCCACATCATCTCTGCAACCAAGGTCAAGGAAATCTGATAATGTTTTTCGCATAGGCGAGAATCCACTAGCATGGGTGGATGATGATCTAGATCCACTACTAAACATTCTTTGTGGGGATTCAGATTCGACCCTTGATCTCTTGGAATTGTTTTAAGCAACCTCTTCTTCCATCTTATATTTGTTTCTTTCTTTAGCTGACACTTTGTCACATGTTTTGACTCCAGTGGCCTTACCTTGTTCACATGGCATAAGCCCACACAAATGCGTTCTCACACGGGTATATGAACTTGTTTATTACAATGGAGGCATGTAAACTTCGTGGTTCCACCCCCTCTCCCTCCCCCAAGCCTTGTAATATACTTCCACAAAGGTGTTGTGTCTTTTTGTTTTTGCCCCTCGTCACTCTCAATCTCCTCCTCCTCCTCCTCCTCTCCCTCTTCCTTTTCCTCTCCATGGTATGTGCCACTCCCTATCTCTTCATCCTCATCTTTGCCACCACCAAATCTATTTCCCACCACCACTATCATGAGAAGAATCGGAACCAAAAACAAAAACCACATATCCATCATGCTTGTTGATTCAATATGAGAATCACTTCTTGCCTACAATAGAATTACGGAGAAGAAGAAATTGGAAAGAGTAGGAAAAAAACACATACAAGATTTAAAATTTTAACATAGTGAAATATTTTTTTCAAAAACAAACAAAGATTGGGTTTTTAGAGCCTACCTCTTTAGCTCTTCAAGGATGGTTGAATATCTCTTTGGAAGCCTTCAATCTTCCTTCCAAGCTCTCACAAATATAAGCTTTCAATCTCCCCTTCAATCTCCCTTCCAAGCTCCTACAAATTTGCTCTCAAACAACTAGCAAAGCCACTCAAACCCCTAGCAAGATAAATGAAAACAAGCAAATGAGGAATAGAATGATTCCAAATGGAGTCCAATAGTGTTTATAAAAACTAATTAAACCCTAGCCAATCACTTAAAAACATTTTTTTTTGCAAAGATGAGAAAATTGGGAAAAAATTCCCTAACGCGCGGAATCGCTTAGAGAGCGTTTTTTTTTGGTCCGGAATCGTTGAGGGAGAGATGAGGAATCACTTTGGGAGCATCGCTCCCTCATCGCTCCCTCAACGATTTCGAGGATGGGCAGGGAGCTTTTTTTTCCCCCAGGAATCACGATTCCCAAAAACGCTCTCGGGAGGAATCAATGAGGAATCGCGATTCCTCATCGATTCCTCCTGGAGCGCGAATCAGGAGCGATTCGAGGGGGTCCTTAGCGATTCCTCGCAACGTAGGTCTCACATTCAATCAACCTCCCAAACGACAAAAATCCAGTGTCGTGTTTTGCTTTGTGTGGGGAAATTTTACTAAGAAGGTAGGAACAACTAGAAAGTGACCCTGGGGCCTTGTCAGGCTATACACCCTCGTGTGGTGTAGTGTTGGACACACCCCTGTGACTCCATTTAGCTAACATCTTCTTGAGTGAAGCCACACTAAGTGAGTCTGGAGATATTCCCAATACCTTTGTGGTATATCAGAAATCCCCTTCCCCACTAATCAACTCATCTTACAATAAAATTAAAACTAACCAAGAGCATTCGCAACACATTTCTTAGCCACTACAACAACATTACTTTTTGACTCCATTATTGACATTGGTATTTTTACTTGTATCATACAATCATTTGCTTTTAAAGCTTATTAATGTTGATGGGTTACATTATTTCATGTTGTCGATTTGAAAGATTAGTTACAATATCTTGTTTCAATCTTTATTTTCAAAAAATCCTAAACAACTGATTCGTTCACAAACCACTAAACGAGCTTAAATCACCCTTAGTAACTCTTAGGGTCTACCCCCCTTGGCTTCGTTAGGAGTTTGCCTAAATGGACGAGTCAAGATCAAGTGACTGTGCTTGACTCGAGACTTGTCCCTAAGGATGCACCCAGTGGCTTGAAGATTTCTGCCACGCCAATCTCGGGGTTCGTGAATGGAGGCAATAGGGCCTAGCTTGTGGCCTTAAACCTCGAGTTTCTAACAATTCCAGCGCAACTATCCGATCATTTGATTTGTTTTCTGCATAATAATCATGAACAATATAGGATAACAATTAACATATTCCCATTTTACAACTTCAAGTAAATGCAACAATTTACAAATCTCCTCTCATGCGTAGCTTTGTTATATATCCATCCAACATTTGAAACCATAGCCTTCGTGAATTCTTCTAGCCATATCATGACTTTAGAAGGAAACATAGTAGCTTCCTCTTTCCCTCAATCTTGAATCCTTCAACCTTTTCTTGTAGACTTCTTCCTCTAGGTCTCAATGCATGTTGTAGAGCCATTTATCATGATGAGCTGTATTTCTTTTGATTAGAATAATCAAATGTAGGACCTTCATAGGGTTAAGTAGAGGTTGCTCATGTTTTGCTATTAGTATGCTATTAGACCTTTGAGGAGAAACATCATATGACTGCAATATGTGGTTCAACGATAGAGATAAGTATGGAAACTTTTAAAGTTGGGTTTTTCCTCCATTAGAGAGTTTCCCCTCTATAAACCTTTGTATCTTTTGTTTCTTGGGATGCTTTGACTTATAATTGATACACACTTAATAATCAATGATGAGATGTCGTTTGAGATTATTTTCTATGTGATTGATTGATTTACATATGATTAAGATCTAATTTGATGATATAGTTATTTTCTTAGGTATTTTTTTTATGTTCTGTTGCTCTAGTGATAGATGTGATAATAGATTCTTATGAGCTTTTTCTAATCATGCCGAATAATCTCGTTTTTAATTCTTATGATTTGATTTGATATATATTAGTGTAGATATGCATTTATTTGATTAATAGTTATTGTTTTGTTGTTTGTATATGTTTACAAGTGTTTCAAGCTAGGGTTTAATGCTTACATTTTTAGTAGCCAACATTGTAGCAATGATTCACATCCATTTTCGCTTGACATGGTTTGAGTGATTTCTTGAAGCTATATACTGACTTCAGAAATTGAGATACAAACTTATCGCTTCGCTTAATCTTGAATCCTTGAAGATGTTTCATGTAGACTTTCCCTCCTAGGGTTCCATGAAAATGTTGTACCTTCACATACATCTGCTCAATCTCGAGTTCATTTTTTGCCTACTGCAAATACCAATGTCATATCTCCATTAAGGGAAAATGTATCCTTTTAGTTGATGCCCTAAACATGTGAATATCCTTTTTCAACTAGCTGGCCCTTATGCTTCTCTAGAGAGCCATATACTTTGGATTTCTTCTTGAATGTGCACTTGCAATTGATGACCTTCCATAATTCAAGAATCTTTAGTAACTGTTGGGTTTCATTTTTATTCAAGAACCTAATTGCCTCTTCCAATGCAATCTATGACTTGTCTACACCTTTGCAATTTAGTGCCTACAACATTGACCTAAATTCATTTGTAGACTTTGACAATGCAAAGATCTAAAGTTGCTTAAAATGCTTGCTTGCTCTTGAAGATTGTTGAATTATTATTTCCTTTGCTACTGACTCTCTTCCATGGCTGATTTCTTCATCTTAACCTTTGTGGACCTTAATTGGTGGGAACTTGATATTAATGAATTCATTTTGGGGTCGACTATCTACAACTCCGCTTATTGACATGGTGTTGTTTACTAAGTAATTGATTTGGTTGAGTTTTTTCCATCTTCCCATTAAAGACAATATCTCCACTTATATGGTTTTCATTGCTCTTTTGATCAAATAGTATGTACCCTTTCAAATCATTGTGATAAGACACAAATATTTAGTTCATTGACTTGTTGTCAAATTTGGACAACTTTTGACTTGGAATTGACATATAAGCATCACATGCATATATCCTCAAATGGGAAATAGAATGGCTTATTGTTAGAATATAATAGGAAAATATGAGTGTAATAAATATTAAGTTATTAAGTTATATAATAGAGTTAGGTTAGGGTTAGGTGGCCGCCTTAACCAACCTAATGATGTTAATTGATGTAGTGAGAGAGTCTTAGACGAAAGTGTGGTACTTTTGAATCGAGGGTAGCCCATCTTAGGCTCCTTTCTATGTATTTGCGACAACATCATAATTAATGTAAGTGGCATTTATTATTCTCTCCAATGATGTGTGCTATTGTTGGTGTTCACCCATATGAAATTTAGGATGTTATCAAAGCTATTCTAAACCGTGGAGCTTGTGAACATAGACAAAGGGATGGATATCGTAGCCTTCTGGAGTTTGAAAGGGGTGAAACACTTCGCATAAAGAAGGGAAAAGTACAAACGATGGAATAAATCAAAATTAGGAAAATTAAAAGGAAGAAAATGAATTAAACGACTTACATTTTCCTTAAGTACAACATAGGATAATTAAAAGATAGGTAAGAAAGGAAAAAAACTAAAATGAATCTCTTGAAGTTAAGGATTATCCTCCCTTTGATGTAGGTGTAATTTTGGTGAGGACATTTTATAGTTTCTCTAAGGTTTGGTGTTATATATTTTTGTTCCCTTAATGGCAATCCTTTTTGAGATATATGACTTATGTTTTATATTGCCTACTGGCATTATATTTATGATGGATGATTTAGAGTAATTGCTTTAGAAACTATGGATTTAAGCCAACTCTGCGTATTATTTATGGCCCTTTTTTGTTGTAAAAACATGCCACGTGTTTATTATATATTTTTTCCAAGGAAAAAAATTCTAACTTTATATTCAGGAAGAAGAAAGTTACATTAAAAAGGCTTTGAAGCCCTGCTACAATAGATTTTTAGTAGAGGGCCTATGTAGGTTCTTATAAGAGCGTGGCATAAAATGTTTGGAAACTTCTTATTGCATCCTCAAGAATTTAAGTGAGAGCAAGATTGTTGGTACCTTGTCAGTGCCAATCAACTCATGAGGCGTAAACATGTCACAAGCGTGATTTTGAATGTGAGTGGGGGGGATAACAACCCCTCGTATGTAATATACCAAATGCTGATATTCTCTAATGTTCTATGATAGTGCTGACTCGCACACTCAATCTCATACAAATTTGCAAAATAACTGTGCATGCAAACTTGCGATGCAAAAATGCCCTAAAATATAGCTCAATTAGGGTTAGGGTTTTGCCAAGAGAAATTAACACTTACCACGGATATTCTGGTTGATAATGACTCCAGAGATAGCTGCATGCATAAGGATCCGAATGGGTGGTTTAATAATGCTCTTTTCCTCTGGTGTTACCGCCCCGCAGTATTATAAAAACCCTTTAGACTGAAGGTGACGTTTTTGTAGGAGGAGAGGTTCGTTCGGGCTGAAACCTTATGAGCTTGTCCGTCTGCTGATGCCGGAGAGATGACTTAGCACATGCGGAGGTTTGGCTGCCTCTAAGTGCCCTAGCGAATTGATTGGCAGTTTTGCTGCTCACGCCCCCAACTGATATGTTTGGTTGATAGCTGCTCCAGGTGAGAAAACTGATGGCTGATAATCATTGCATACCGTAGCATAGGCCTGCTAAGAAAGACGAAGCTGACATGCAGAGGAAAGACTGGGTTTTGTGGTCCCAGCGAGTCCTTTTGTGTTTTCCCTGCTACTTTTGGCTGCAAAATGTGGATTTGCTAATAACCCTTCGGAATGTGCTGGATCTCCGAATACTGTAGTATATGATGGATGATCTATCCCAATAAGAGACTAGGGCAGATATTTCACTACCGAACCCTCGCTAGCTGAAGACACCGTCTCCAACCCCAACTGTCGTGGCTGCACGCTGTGCTGCTGCTCAAAACTCTAAAATCAATCAACAATAACAATAGGTGTCTCTTTCGTCCAATAACCCTTCTTAAATAGAATAGCATGTACTTTTAGGGTTTGCATGTCACTTTTAGGGTTTATGCTTCCCTTTTGCATGCATGGAATTCTAATTTCATGTTGACTTTAACACTAAAATAAGGCCTGCATGCTCCACATGCTTTATGATATGAACTCTTATGGACTTCTTACTACACTGATGACTTAATAATACTGAATTGATATACCTTTCTGCTCCTAGTGCTATTAGTCTTCAGTTATTCCCTTTTTATAAAAACGGAACATTACATCGTATTAACCACCCAAGCTAGTCACAATTGACTACTGTTTGTGTATTTATATTTGCATATATCTAGAATAAAGGAATCAAGTTTTACAAAAAAAGACATGGGAGAGCATGGACAATCAAAGTATGCCTTTAGAATGGGGAGAAGCTACATATTGTGTTAATGAAAAATTCTTAGGTGAGATAACTTTTTTTATAAAAATGAAGATGTAACAATAAGTAGCAATATTGGGATAGAGCAAAGTTTCACTTTTCCTCAACATTTTCTATTTATTTATTTTTTTTTTTTTTTTATGAACTAGACAAGTGGATTATATCTTAAGGTTGAGGTGATACTCATTTAACAGGATATGCAACGTGCTTTTATTCTATGTAGATGATGGGTTTTGATAATTGGATACAAGCATACTAACAAAAGCATTTTAGTGCTTTGAGAGATATGTGTAAACATGTAAAGCTACAGGTGGATATTAATATTACAAAGGCAAGGGTAAATGTTTTAACTTTTTAAGACACAATGACACAAAAGTCTATTTTGGTGGCTATAAAAGAGAAGAGGTCTCTTGTAATGTCATGTTTTTGGCATGTTGGGGAATTAGTTAATGACTAATGTCACTTTGGACAAAAAACACACTATTAGCAGGGACATGAAATCATTAGTGGAAAAGGGGACCAATTAAGCAATATCAAGTGACATGCAGAACATGCAGTGCGTAATTCAAAATGCATGTAGCATGCGTAATTAAAATTGCATGCATGGATAATTAAAGTTGCATGTGGCATGCAAAGGTAAAAAAATAGCAATAAAAGAAGAAACAAGCGAATGGCTATGGAGGCATTGTTATTATTCACTTTTGGAAATAGGTTTGAGAGTTCTATGAGCTGCTTTAGGGTTGAGGGCGAATTTCCTTAGCCAACATTGGGTTCGATGGTGAAATCTATCCATCCTAGCCAATTCAGAGGATAGGTCATCGAGGTCTATCATCGTACTTCAAGACTACAACATATTCATTATTCTTCAAGGATCTGAGAGGGTTTAGAGTTGCATAGTAAATTCATGAGGGCACATCATTCTGAGCATTCTTGAAGATGTATTAACTGGATCACAAGGGCATATTGTTTATCTATCACTGGAGGCGTCTTCTCTCTCTCAATTTCACAGGGTTGCTTTGAAGATTCATTCCATAGATGCGTATTTCCTTGCTACATCATTGAGGGCATATTGCATTCTTCCTACACCATACTAGGGGCACATTCTTCTTGCCTAGATCATTGTAGGCGCATTGTCTGGTCATTCTGTGGACCATATCATTTATCCATCTCATTGGGCGAACCCTAGTTAGTCTCATTGCTGCTTGTTGAGACTTGTGCTATTCTTTCTGGAGGCCTTATTGTTGTTCTGAGACCAAAGGAGGGTGTGAG
The DNA here is from genome assembly GCA_001517045.1 of Pseudotsuga menziesii. Classification (NCBI taxonomy): domain Eukaryota; kingdom Viridiplantae; phylum Streptophyta; class Pinopsida; order Pinales; family Pinaceae; genus Pseudotsuga; species Pseudotsuga menziesii. The sequence continues at coordinate 189,041 of LPNX010451557.1, forward strand.
GCTTTGCATGGGTGAATTGTTATTGGAGCTGCTATTACCTTCTGAACCAGATCTTATGCATGGCATGCATGTCTTCTGTATGATATCACACAACTCAAGTGCAGTTATTTGGTATGTCCATGCATCACTTTTGAGCTTGATTATCTTGTAGATCTGATTATTTGTTTTACCTGGGGCATGCAACATTATTATTATTCATGCAAATCTACTATTTTCTAAATTGTACATCAAACACTTGAATAAAATACAAAATATCACAAAAATCCCTACACAACATCATAGTAAAACGATTTGGTATATTACACCACTTCTTTTAAGTACATAGGTTTGAAAGTATTTTCTAATTATAAAGTGAACGTTGATTGAAAGTAGTGTTATAGATGGGATGTAAACCCTTTATTCTCTATAGAACAAGTTTAAGATACATTTGCGAGCTTCGAAAATGAGGAAGTTACTATTTAGAACTTTAGCATAGCCACTAATTTTATTCAACAAACCATTCTAAATTTATGGCTATAGAAAAAATATAAATAGTAACTTAAGGGCAGATTTATACTTGAAAATCTTATAAAATCATGGTAGGGTTTTGAGTGGGCTTAAAAAAAAACTCTTTTTTGAAAATTGATTTTGATAAGGCTATTGAATGGGACTTATAGCAGGCAAAGCTTATGTTATTTACAGAAGCTTTGACTGAGCCTTTACGTGGGTGGGTGATGTTGGAGTTTGTGCAACTTCAGAAGCTATTCTTATTGTCCTCCTTTGGGAGTTGAACTTGTTGTAATCATTCATACAAACCCTAGAAAGAACAATGTAAACCTTGGGGTGAAAAGCCAACAATAAAAGAAATAAAATAAAATTATAAAATATAAAATTATATTGCTCCCCCAAGTGAAGTCAGCCCCAGTTAGTTAAGATACATTTGCGAGTTTTGAAAATGAGGAAGTTACTATTTAGAACTTTAGCATAGCCACTAATTTTATTCAACAAACCATTCTAAATTTATGGCTATAGAAAAAATATAAATAGTAACTTAAGGGCAGATTTATTCTTGAAAATCTTATAACTGCATGGCAAGGTTTTGAGTGGGCTTAAAAAAACTCTTTTTTGAAAATTGATTTTGATAAGGCTATTGAATGGGACTTATAGCAGGCAAAGCTTATGTTATTTACAGAAGCTTTGACTGAGCTTTTATGTGGGTGGGTAATGTTGGAGTTTGTACAACTTCAGAGGCTATTCTTATTGTTCTCCTTCGGTAGTTGAACTTGTTGTAATCATTTATACAAACCCTAGAAAGAACAATGTAAACCCTGGGGTGAAAATCCAACAATAAAAGAAATAAAATAAAATTATAAAAATATAAAATTATATTGCTCCTCCAAGTGAAGTCGGCCCCAGTTAAGTTTTTAGTGGGAAAACAATATAAATAGCAGGCGTCCCTCATCATTTTCACACACAGCAGCACAACAACAGCACAAGTGAAGTGCGCAGTTTTCTGGGAGAGAAAGAAGTTCGCATACACTGCAGAAGAAGACTGTTTTCAGGGTTTCTATCTTTGGAAAGCATTTCCATATTTTTTCTTTTTCTTTCTTCATTGTACTATGATCTCAGAATTATTATCTCTAGACGAAGGCTGTTGGATTTTCTCCCATTTGGGTTTCCCAAGTGAAAAATACTTGTGTTATTGTTCCGTGCTTTGTCTATCTTCTAGTGATCCTATTGATAAATGCAATTAAGATATACATAATACTGCTATAATCTTAAGAAAATCTAACAGGTGAAAGCCTACAAACTATCCACTTTACAAGATGCCATCAGTCGAACTAACATAAGATGCTATCAGGCAAAGGTTATTACTGCCACTGTCTGGAACTCTGAGATGAAGGTCTCGGCACTGCCAGTTTGCTTGAGCTGAGCTAGCTCTCTGAAATGTATCTTAGGGCCCCTCTTATCAAACCGCTCCATGAGCCTCTGTGTGAAGTCACTGTATGAAGTGATGGTGTTAAAATATGTATCCCCTATATGTCCTGTAAATAACATAAGATATATGTCTTCCCTGGTGAAAAAAACACTCAATATACATTCCCTTTGTGCAATCTTCATAGGGTAGTCGAGTATGTGTTATAATTGGCCCCTATATGCAAGATACATCTCAGTTACCTCATGACATTGCATTACATTACATCACAACCTTGATTCACTTGATACAAATGACACAGTTTACATAATTCGCTTATACAAGCCATACATTGAACTTCATTTGGGTCATTAGCATCTTTTCCCCTTGAATAAACATTGTGCAATTTGAGGGGTAAGAATATCAAGTTGAGTGTAGAGTCCACTTTGTTAAAAAAATCCATTTACGAAGAAAAAAATGATAAGTGATAAGTACTAGTAGTTTTGACGATGGGCATTTAGTTTTTATATTATTCAATTTCATTTCTAAATGTCAGAGTTGAATTTCTATGGTTTTGGGCACCTATAGCCCAAGAATTTTAATAACTGGGATATGAACATAATGCATTGATATACCCAAACTAATAGACTTGGCAAGGGTGAGGAGCAAAAGTGAACTCATTCTCAGGAAGAGATCGGGAGTTGACTTGGGAAGTAAAATAAATTAAAAATATTCTAAATTTCTCACACAAGAAAGATGTTTTTCATCAATATGAAAGTTTAGCATACCTATATGATGCAAATTTTCAATTAATTCATTTCAAAGTACATAGATCATAGTACCTACTGCAAAACACCATGTATCATGGATAGTTGATAGGTCTGCTGGTTGTTTGTTGTGAAATCCGGTGAAAGAAACAAGCAAAATGAGTGTTGCAGAGGCAGATGTGGGAGTCAACTCGAATTCAGAGTTTTCTGGTAATTTTGGTACATACAACACCCTAGATAACGAAAGTTTCATAGCTATGGTGACCACAATAATTACATATGGAAACGACACATTCAAGAACTTCAAGCCTAATCAATCCCCGAGGAAAGGATAGAAGCATTACAGGAAAAAGTCATGGTTTGGAAAATTCTAATCTGATCTGGTTTGGGTTAGGCAGGTTCCATCACTGGTCAAGTTTTGGAACTGAGCATTGCTGAATATGTACTTGGCTACTGTGTAGTTGTTTACAGTAGAAAACGTGCAGGTATGTGGGTGTAATTGTAATACTTGATTATGTAATTCATGAATCAAACTTGCGAAGTCAATCCGACTTGCATTTGAATTGAGAGTCCAAGTAATACTCAGGAGTAAGAGTTGGATTTGAGCTGACTCAACTTGGGGCCTGCACAAAGAAGAGGCAGATGCGGGAATTGACCTGAATTCCGAGTAGTCTGGTAACATTGCCATATACGACACCACAGACCAACTAAAGTGTCATAGCTATGTTGATCGCAAGAATTACATATGTAAATGACATTCGGGACCTGATCCCTGGTGAAACCGTAGTAATAAATGCTCTTGTAACATTGTCTTCAAGCGTAATCAATCCTCCAGGAAAGGATACTAGAAAAATACATGGTTTGAAACACTCACTACAAGCTGATCTAGTTTGGGTTAGGCAGGCTCCATCACTGGTCAGGTTTTGGAACTGATCATTGCTGAGGATGTACTTGGCTGCCGTATAGTTGTTTATGGTGGAAAGCTTGAATATATGTGGGGTAATTGTAATATTTCGATACTCTTTTCAGCACATCAGATCCACATATGAGGGAAATGAATATGCTGTCTTGATCTTTCTCCTTACTTTGTACAGTGCAAAGCTTATTTCAGGTTGCTTTACCATTTGTTCTATGTTTGATAAGCCTAGTTATATCAAGATTGGAATTTTAGGAGAATAGTTAGAATGTATCATCTTATCTGTAATCTCTTTTGTTGCCTACTTTAGCTGATATTGACATTGGTACAGTTCTTTTTTTCAATTCAGAGTTGTGTTTTGCAGGATGATGAGATTGTGAAGGCAATGGCTCGTTTATTTGCAGAAATGGGGGATTCTTATGTTGAGTTGATTGCAAGTGGTAGGAAGTCTTAATCATCGTTATTGACTTGTATCTTTTAGCTGGCTGGTTGATATTTTCATTGAGGAGAAATATTATAAAAAATTATTTGTTTGTGATGTTTTAGTTTAAACATAGGATCAGCTACAGACTATGTTTGTTATGGTTGGTGGTAGACTGTCCTGGTAATTTATAATTGTATTATATTGTGCTCAGGTTCGACCGAATCCATGATGATTGTGGAGGCTCTAGTGGAAGTTACATCTCACCCCGAATATGACATTGCTTCAATGACATTCAACTTTTGGCATAGCCTCCAAACTATCCTGACAAAAAGGTAACTTGTGACAATATTAATATTGATGTGATAGTGGAGTTTGGATTTTTATTGTTTGCCGGTCCAAAAGCCTGAGCTAGATAATGCATTATCTAACATTATGATTATTGAATGCATCTTTAGTTCAGCATATGTCCTTAATTACGATTTTGTACAGGGAATATTATCGTTCATTTGGAAATGAAGCAGCTATTGGATCTGAAATAGAGAGGAGATTGAATGTTTTTCGTCCAACATTCGAATTATTAGTATCACTGGTAAGTGAACCATTGTTTTGTAAATTCATCATCTATGAGAAAATGTTATCATCTTTCTAAGTGTACATGATGTTTGAATGGGCCACAGCTATGAGGCTATTGAGAAAGAAATGCATCTAATGAATCTCTACACTGCAGATTTATGCCTTTTAGGTTGGTTTTCTTTCTCGATTCTACTTGCACTAATTTTCAATGCATTGATCCTTGCAGGTTAGTTTTCGAGTAATGTATCCCCAAGATTATGAAGACTTGTCGAGGGAGGATATTAGTGATTTCAAACGGACAAGATATGGTAAGAGTGAATGTTATTCCAATAATGTTGTTTAGGTTTCTAGCAATCTTGTGTCTCTGTTACGATTAGTGTATGTTCTATATTGATAGAAAGTTAAGTGACAGGAGACCTAATCTATTTGCATGGTTTTATGAATAAAATAATCAATAATAATCAATAGTAATAGATAATAACAAAACATAAGAACCAAGAGTTGCGACTCTTCAAATAAGTGTGCCTAAGCTATATTTAAAGCAGGCTTATCATTGTATTTTCTCATCCATTAATTATTCAATATTCAATTCTTCTCAAATATGGAAGTTGGATTCGCTTCTCTTGTCTAAAACACCGGATTTGGTGGTACATTGGTATCAGAGCCAGATCAGCTCCTCACACTTCCTCTACCTCCCACAGCCTGGAAATTGCCTCACTCCCCAGATTCACACATCCACGCTCATCCTCTAACCATCGCACAACTCACTCCTTTACCCTCCTCCCATCTCTTGCGATCTTATCCCAGTTCGCAAACCTTCACGCCAGTCCCACATAATCTCGCATGCCCTCACCTCCTTTCCCTTCTCTTCTCGCACACGTGAGTGCACCAACTCCTTTTGCTACCAACCCTTGACATCCATTCTCCCCCTCCACGCACTAGCCTACAGTGTGTGCTTACCATCCATTCTTCCATGCCACCAATCCGCCCTCTTACCACGTTGCCTCCCCATTCTCTCTTCTAGCCACACCTTCCCTCGTTGCTTCCTCGTCCATAGTTTCAACACTCTCCTCTCTCCTCATCAGCGTTACCCTATCTGTTGCCACTCCTCACATAGTACTCCATCGGATCCCTCTCCCTCACTACCTATCACCCAACTGCCTGCGCCTCCTCCTTCACGTGCCGACTCACAGTCAGCGCCGCTCCCCCCTTCCCTCTTCAGTCCAACGTCCCCACTTCTACGCGCATTCCTCCCTCCTACAACCTTATCCAATCCACAGAACCCTACAGAAAAAAACCAATATTAATAAAAATAAATATTATAATAATAATATTAATATTATTATATAATATTTTAATTTTATTAAAACTTTATTGCTCCAACTTATAATACAAATAATTGAATATAATATTTATTATATTTTTTAATTTTTATTTAACTACATAAAAATGATAGTAATTCTTATTACTATAATAATTATTATTAATTCACCACTTTCTAAAGAGATTTTCCATTTTTCCACCCCTCATAAACCAATATTGGGTCCAATTATTCACCGCCACATTTAAGAAGCATGACGATGGTGTTAAAATCCCAAATTGAGAAATTGGAGAGGGACATCAAGGCCCTTGTCACCAACCAAAAAAGCTAGAAGGAAGAAATGAAAAATAGCAATGCAACACTTAAGAAAAAAATCAAAGAGAAAGTTGTTCTAGTATTAGAAAGAAGAATTGATGACAATCTAGCCATAATGAATGAGAAACAAAAAGACTTGGATGACAAAATGAGTACCATGACACAAGACATGAACACCATAACACAGAACTTGAGCACCATGACGCAGAACCATAATACATTAATGGAAGTGTTACAAAAACTAATGTCTAATACAAACCATGTCAGCAGTCCATACATGTTAGATGCCTCATCTCATGTTTCCACATAGGAAACACTTGCCAAGAATCAAGAAGATTTGGAAAAAGAAATAAAGTTTGACAATGTAACGCTTAAACAAGAGACTGAAACAAAATTACTTCTAGATATGGAGGCATGATTAAACAACAAAATAGACGCTATCGTTAAGATAGTAGAGAAGGAAAAATCTAAAAATCATTGCAAACAATGAAGCAGGTCAAATATGTCGGTTGCATCATCTAGTAGCTTTGACCCACCATCAAACCGTAAAGCAAAAAGCAACCAATATCATCCTTCCATAGTGTACCCACCTAAGGCAAAAATAGAGTTTTCGAAATACAATGGGAGTGAAGACCAATGTGTTGCCTGGTTAAACAAAGCGGAGGAGTACTTCGACATATACAACATTACATCTGACAAAGAGAAGGTGAAATATGCGTCAATGCATGTGGAAGGGTACGCCTATAACTGGTACATGTGGTGGAAGGGCGACAATTTTTCCTACACTTGGAACTTGTTCGAAAATGGTTTTTTTTAAAAGGTTTCAAGGAATCGCAAAAGATGAATTTTTCAGAAAGATTACTAGATTACTACAGGAAGGAAGCATTGAGGAATTCACACATCAATGGGATTCCCTGTCTACATGAGTATTTGGGTTTTCTGACAAACAACGACTTGAAACCTATTTAGAAGGTCTTAAACCATACCTCCAAAAAGAATTAAAGATGCATGACATACCAAACGTAGAAGTAGAAAGACATAAAGCAAAAGCAGCAGAACGCAAATTGGGAGGAATAAAAACAAGAGTTGATAACAATTATCGACAAGAAAAAGAGACACAATGTAGATATTGTGGAAATAATTGGTCACCCGGTCATCAATGCCACAAACCTCAAACATATACCTATGAAGTTGAAAATAGGTCGAAAACATCCTACTAGTTACTTTGATAATGTCAGAAAAAAGAAGAAAAACACATGTCGATGCGGTGATGACTGGATCCTAGGCCATAAATGTAGGAATCGTCAGACAATACATTGCAAAATCATCAATGGAAAAGACGTACAAGCCTTTGCAGAATAAATCTTGTCGATTCCATTATCGACATAGAATCAGAGTGAAGGATGGCATCATAAAAATAAAGCTTTGAGGACAAAGCTTTCCTAAGGGGAAGGCGATGTTATGAATAAAATAATCAATGATAATCAATAATAATCAATACTAAAAGATAATTACAAAACATAAGAACCAAGAGTTGCAACTCTTCAAATAGGTGTGCCTAAGCTATATTTAAAGCAAGCTTATCATTGTATATTCTCATTGATTAATTATTCAATATTCAATTCTTCTCAAATATGGAAGTCAGATTTGCTTCTCTTGTCTAAAACACCAGATTTAGTGTGACACATGGGCATCTACTTGCCATATGCTTGGGAATGTTTCAGGTAGATGATTTATGGATTCTCATGGAGTGGTCGTGGTTTAATTGTATTCTTGTAAGAAGCATTTAAAACTAGAGAAGGAAACATGTGGGATTTTATATGGGTTCATGACTTAATAAGATGGCATATTTGGAGAGAATAATAAAAGTTACAATGTACTAATGCTGAAGTTGTCACATGTATGGGAGCCTAAGGGAGGATACTCAATAGAAAAGTACTACTCTGTCAATTTGTTCATCCCTCATTGCATTATTATAGCACCCTAGGTTGGTTATGATATTTTAACCTTCTAACCACTAACCTTAACATCTCATGTTACATTGGTCACGTATGTATTAACCATTGAAATTCATGTATATTAACATAAAGTTTGTATCATTTAAAAGATACATTTAATACTAAGTTGGGGTTCACTGTTTGCTCTTCCAACATCCTTTCTCAAAAGACTCCTCCAAACACTCTCAACAATAATTAAAACTATCCATGTCTTCGTTAATGTTAGAGCTGAAATAAAGCTCAAACTTGAAAACTGACATCTTCATCCCTGATTTAGATGAGAGATACTAATGTAGAACTTGATCCTTGATACAACATAGAATGCTATCTCATATGTCTGCACTCTCAAATAACATGAAGGTTACACAAGTCTCTCTGAGTCTTACAATTATACACCGTTGACCAACAAAACCAACTAGGTGGACAACGATGTACCATGCACATGTTGGATGTGCCTTGAAGATAAGAATGAAGTACTTAATGATTATATCAAGCGAGGCATATCTTCTTCTCTTTTTCTCTCTATGAAATTTCCGCACCCTTGCGGGGGATTTTGTAAGGATATGTCTGCATGAAGGTCTAGTTTTTTGTAACTTAATCGCCTAAGACTTGGTCATTAGGGAAGTCCTTTCATCGAGTGTTTTTTCACTTGGATAATTAAAATTTCTTTTTAGAGATTTTAATTATTTGAGTTTTTCACTCAAAATTACCTCCAAAGTGGTGAAAGGTGTTATAGTGATCGAGTCCATGGGGTGATTGGGGCCTAGGAATGTTCTATATTACCAAGCTAGACATTATCCAGAGTCTTGCGGAATTTCATTAAGTTTTGCATAGTTTTTTTAAATTTTTGGTCATTAAAAATTGTCACTCAAGACAATTTGTTGTAATGTGAAAGAGGGTTACTTGGTCCTTTTTAATGTTGTATAGGGGTATGGGTACTCAATACAAATGGCATGAGGCCCCCTACACCCTTGGGCCAAGTTTGAAGTCATTCAGACAAGTATTACTATGGTTTTGGTCACTTTTTCCTAGGTTAGTCATGGAAATCAAGAAATTGGGCATTTAATTAGAGAGCCAAATTTTGGAACACTGACTATAGTCACTTGGGGTGGCCAAGTAAAGGTTCTAATGTTTATATTAGGTTCCTAATACAAATTTAAGACCCAAAGGGCACCCCTAAGCAAGCATGTAACAAGTTTTGAGTTGTCGACTCTAGGGGGGTGCCCCCTTCTCTCGTTGATTGGTTGGGTGAGCTAAAGTCAATGGAAGGGGCCCCACTATGGTGGTTTCCTCCCTATTTGACAGAGCAATAAGGTTAAAAGCATTAAATTGGGGGTTTCTCTCCCCATATTTGAGATCCCAAACCATGGTTTTGCCCTCCTTGAGTAAATTCGCCCCACCCTCTTGGGCCCCCCTCTCTCCCTTGTGACACTTGTCTAGCATACAAAGAGCCTCTCTCTTTCATTTTTCCTATTTAAGGCGGCTTCCCCTCCTCATTTGGGTTACAAACATACACACACCCACTCTCTTGCTGATGTTCTCATTCTTTCTCTTGCGCTTGCTCTTGCTTGGGCCATTGCAATTTTGAACCATTTGGCTTTGGTAATCAAAATCTTTGGAGGAATCTTGTGTCCATTGTTCCCATTGATGATTTGCTTCCATGCTTGAGGAGCTACACAAGTTTGGTTGGCCAAGGAAGCATACTTATTTGCTTTGGTAAGATTTATGGTATTTGCATTCCATAAATTTTGTGAGTGTTCATTCTTGTAGCAAAAGAAGTTCATATATTTTCTAGTTTGAAGTTTATGATTTCTTCGCTAATTATTTGATTCTCACCTTCGAGTAGTTGTGTAGTAAAAATCTTATAAGTTGTAGGTTATTTGGATTGAAGAGTGGGATCCTTAGTTGGATGCCCCATTGCTTCACTTCTTGAAGAACAAATGACCAATTTTCTCTTTCTTTACGCAAATTTCTGCATTTTAATTTTAGTTTGTCGAGTGTTTCAAATCTGATTTTAACTCTTCTATACTCAAGTTCTTTCAAAATTATTCATTTGGCAACTGTGTGTAAATTTTGTATATATATTGCTTTAACATACTAACTTTCCCAAAGCGATTTTGGGCACATTTTATCATTTTCTGTTTGTTGGTTAGTAACAAAACAAGGAAAAAATCTATCAAAGCTCAGCCATAGAAGAGTTTTAAGGCCACCCGAAAGGAAGATGCTTCAAGGCCATCTCAAGAAAGGTGAAAAATACGGTTTTTCTCACTCTCTTTACCTTTTTCTTTAGGCTGAAATTTCAGCCTTTGTAACAAGTCCAAGAGAGTCTCGTGGACTTGATTTCTTGCTTTGCATTTTGAGTTAAATCAAGTCTCATTTATTTTCCATCCATTGCTAGCGAAAGAAGTTGAACTTGCCCACCTTTGGATAAGCAATTGTTGATTGGCGTGGGTTTAGATTAGTTAGAGTTTCATTTTGTTTTTATTTTCTTCTTTATTTTTGCCCACACCTTGCAAGTGATTTGGCTATGCCATCCTTGCAAAATCGTGTCGGCTAGTGTTTTTAATTCTTTTATCTTTAGTTGCCCACACCTTGCAAGTGATTCGGCTATGCCATCCTTGTGAAATCGTGTTGGATTGTATTTTTAATTCTTTTATTTTTATTTGCCCACACCTCGCAAGTGATTCGGCTATGCCATCCTTGCAATATCGTGCTAGCTTGCATTGTTAATAATTGTTAAATTCTTCATTTCGTTTGAAATAAACCTTGCCCCAATCTTCACCCCTCTTCACTCCCCTTGTCGGTTGTTTCGACCCTGGGTGACAAGAAAGGGAGAAGATTGGCGTGGGTTTAGATTAGTTAGAGTTTCATTTTGTTTTTATTTTCTTCTTTATTTTTGCCCACACCTTGCAAGTGATTTGGCTATGCCATCCTTGCAAAATCGTGTTGGCTAGTGTTTTTAATTCTTTTATCTTTAGTTGCCCACACCTTGCAAGTGATTCGGCTATGATCCTTGTGAAATCGTGTTGGATTGTATTTTTAATTCTTTAATTTTTATTTGCCCACACCTCGCAAGTGATTCGGCTATGCCATCCTTGCAATATCGTGCTAGCTTGCATTGTTAATAATTGTTAAATTCTTCATTTCATTTGAAACCTTGCCCCAATCTTCACCCCTATTCACTCCCCTTGTCGGTTGATCCGACCCTGGGTGACAAGAAAGGGAGAAGATTTGTGTAGGCTAGTTTAATAGGCACCAAGATAAGTATTTTCATTAGAAAGAAGAAAAAGAGGCTTGACTTGTGGAGTTGGTGGAGTAGAGGTCGTAGGGGGCTTCGTGGCACTTTGTGTCCTCCAGTTGAGCACCCACAAGTTTCGAGTTTGACCCGTGGAGCTAGATGTGTCTTTCTTGGATGGAAATGTGCGTGTTTTCCCAAAGACTGTAGGACCATATGCCTCTTACACCATTGGAGCCAGATGTGGGAAGCTGTACAAACTCTTATTTCAGCCCCAACATGCTTTGACACATAGCAACAACAATGAGCTTTGTGAGCTATGGCATAGGAGGATGTAATATCCCAAATACTGATATTCTACTGTTTCACTATTCTAGGGCTTACTTGTACTCGCAAAATGTGCAAGAATACTGAATAAAAATTTGCATGCAAGGTGTCGGGCCAATGGCGCTAAATTATAGCTAAACTAGGGAAAATATTTATAGAAAGAAGGTCAACACTTACCACTGATAATCAAGTTGATGATACTCCAGAGATAAGATTCATGCATATAGAGCTGGACTGGTGAGGTAATGATGCTTCCTTCTCGGTGTTACCGCCCAACAACAAGAAACCCTCTCCTCAGCTAAAGGTGATGTTTTTGGTGAAGGAGTTCCCTGATGGAGCTGAGATTTTGCCGGGGTATAGATCTTCCTGTGCCGGAGAGAATGATCTGTGCATGCAGAGTTTTTGACCCCTCTAAGCTGGCTAGTGAATTGATCCTCCTGTCTGGTGCTCACGCCCCCAGCTGCACGGATCTGCTGATAACTGCTCTGGATGAGCAAACTGAGGACTGATAATCACTCAAGTCAGTGGAGTGACCTTGTAGATGAAAACGAAGCTGTTATGCGGAAGAGGAACTGGGATTCAGAGACCCAACGAATACTTTGGGCTTTTACAGCTAAATCCCTGGCTGCACACATGAACCTGCAAATAGTCTTCCTGGGAATGCTGGATCACTGGATACAGACGAATAAGGTGAAAGCTGATTGTGGACCTGAATGGCCTACCCTGAAGGAGACTAGGGCAAATATTTCACTGTCGAACCCTCGTTAACTGAAGACGTTGTCTTCAACCCCAACTAGTGCTGCTGCTCAAATACTCCAAATCAACAATAATAATAATAGATGCCCCTTTGGGTTCAATGACCCTTCTTATATAGCTTAGCATGTACTTTTAGGGTTTGCAGATCACTTTTAGGGTTTTCGCTTTACTTTTTGCATGCATGGAATTCTAATTGCTTGTTTACTTAAACTGAAGAAGTAAGGCCTGCATGCTCCACATGCTTTATGATAATAACTCTGATGGCCCTCTTTACTATACTGATAACTGAATAATTGTTCTAATATGCTCTCGGTTTTAAAGGCCCTCGATCAATTCCCCATTTATAAAAAACAGAACATTACAGAGGATGGCTCGTTTGCATCATCGCACTTTGAGAATGTTGAAGGACATGGTTACATGATTGCCTGAGTTTAACTCGGAGCATAGTGATGTATGTAGAGGGTGTGCTTTGGGAAAGTACACCAAGACTGCTTTTCCAAGCAGTGATAGCAAGTCAGCTGGAGCGCTGGATTTGATACATTTTGATTTGTGTGGTCCCATGTCATCTGTTTCTCTAAGAGGTTTTGAGTACTATGTGATATTCATTGATGATTATTTTAAGAAGAGGTCTTGCAGAGGTTCCAAGAGTTTAAAGTTCTTGTGGAGAACCAGACTGGGAGGAGGATTCAGTCACTCAGATCAAATAACGGGGGTGAGTATACCTTCAAGGAGTTCGATGAGTACTACAAACATGAGGGCATACAGAGACAGTTGACGGTACCATACACTCCTGAGCAGAATGGAGTGGCAGAAAGGAGGAACCAATTTATTGTAGGAGCAACGAGAGCCATGTTACATGATCAGAGTATTACTTTCTTCCTTTGGGCCTAGGCTTGCAATACAACTGTATACCTTCATAACAGGAGTCCCCATCGTGCCTTGGGAAGGAAGACTCCTAAGGTGGTGTTCACAAGCAAGAAGCCCGAGGTTGGTCATTGTCGCATATTTGGTTGCTTGAGTTTTTTACATGTCCCTTCTGAGAAGAGGACAAAGCTGGGCCCATTGGAGAGAGTGGCATTTTTGTGGGGTATGATGAGGCTTCGAAGGTCTTTTGCATTTATCTTACTGCATGGAGAAAGGTTGTTGTGAGGCGGGCAGTGAGATATGAAGAGGAATAGGCCTTTAGGAAGTCCAGAGAGTCAGTGCAAAGAGAGTGTTGCCGCCTAATTCACACTTTAAGACACAGGAAAGTCACAACCTGCTATGTGTGTCCTTGGGGGCAAGCGAGAGCTGGGGACCACTGTCACCACAGTCCACAACTCCTCTGTTTAGGAAAGATCCCAACAGAGCCAAGGGGGGTAGTCCCTACAGGAAAACTAAGTTCCAGATTTATTAATTTATTACAAATTAAAGGGATCTTTTATTAAGACTGAGGCTAAGGTTTTGAGAGATGACAGTCAAACCAATGCAAGATGCAATAATTAAATGACAGTCAATCCTTTTATTTATAACCAGTGCCTAAAGAATGGAGTTAGAAAATGCAACTTTGAATGGATGCAAATCTAAGTTAATTATCCACAGATTAAGTTGTCTAACAATGAGATGAATAAACAAACAAATGATACAATAATGAATCAAGATATCTAAGCAATGTACAGATGATCTAAATTTATCAGTATAAACAAATGAAGTAAAATAGTTACAGTTTAAATAAAAGTTAAGCATTCACCACATGAACAAATTGCAGAACTGAAAAGTAAATGAAACTGAAAGTAAAGTGTTGGAGTGCAATGCTGGAGTGGAAGTGTGCTAAAATGAAAAAATGTTACAGAACCGGTTTTGCAATGTCTCTTGGTTTATTTTAGGTAGATTCTATTAATGTTTTTCTTCTTGAAATTAAGTTTTCGAACCGGTGGTGTGACTACCCCAATCCAGTATTTCTCAAGTCAAAGAGGGAATGCTGTTGCGCTCAACAAAGTGGGAGCAAAGCTCACCCGTAGCTCACAGGTCAAACCCCAATGCCCTGGTGCTCAACAAGGAGGACGTAAAACGCCTAGAGACCCCCCACGGTCTACTACCCCAAGTCGCCTCCGAGGTCATTGTTTTTAATCAACAGGAAAATTACTAGATGGATGCCTATTAAACTAAGACTTCTCTATCGCCTGTCGTATCTCGTGAGTATCCCGAAGGGTGATAACCGAGTAGAGGAGCAGGAAATAGTGAAATTGTTGTTGGTTAATTTTAGAAGTAAATTTTAGTCTTGATGATTAGCATACAAAGTTTATTTTAAACTATCAACAAGATCAACCAAGCGGTATCCCTTAT
>LPNX010451557.1:203940-228551 GCA_001517045.1 Pseudotsuga menziesii
ATAAAATGTGTTGATTGTAGTAGTGAAAGAAAGTTGTTTTAACTAAGCTAAGCCCCCACTTCTCCTGCTTTTCATATCCAACTTGAAGTCCCTAAAGGGAGATGACAAGTGGATAGAGGATACACAGGATAGATGGGTTGTATGATTACCCCTTAAATAGAAAATTAAAAAATTACTGAAACTTGAAAGAAACTGTAACTAGTTAAAGCAATGCCTAACCGCACAGCAATCTCTGTGACAGAGATGGTGGTCTGTCACAGAGATAGTGGGTAAACTGAAAAATAAAACTAGTAAGGAATTTGCAACTAGCTAAAACAGTAAACTAACCTCACAACAATTTTTGTAACAGAGATGGTGGTCTGTCACAAAGATAGGTGGGTAATACAGAAAATAAAACCGGAAAGTAAACTACAACTAGCTAAAGCAGTAAACTAACCTCACTTCAATCTCTGTGATAGAGATGGTGGTCTGTCACAAAGATAGGTGGGTAAACAGAAAAACTTGCAAATAAAACTAACTCTAAGCAACGACTTATACAAATTTACAGTAGAGAAATACCCCAAAGAGAACTTCTCATTTGGGGTTTACAATGTAATAGAAGAGAGAGAAGTGTAGTTTAGGGCCTCCTTTGGACCAATTTTTTGCTGGGTTTTTCTGGTCAATTTAGGGCAGCATCACCCCCTCTTTCTGTGCATAAAACCTGCAAAAAATCAGCAACTTACTTGCTGGAAATTACTGCAGAAAACTGAAACAGAAAGTTAGAATAATTTAGTGTAAAACCCAGAAATTTTACAGAAAAATCTGAACTTTAAAAATGGAAAAAACAGAAATTTTAGTGGTTGAAAATGAATGTTTTTATGGTGAAAATAACATATAAACAGCAGAATTTAAAGCCTATACTAATATATAATGGATGGGGGCTCTAAAACAAGGGTTATATTCACTATACAGTGAATAAAACCCAGTTTCAAGAAGGAAAAAGGAAAAAGGCCGAATTGAAAATTTGAAAAGACGAAACCCTTGGAGAGATATCCTTGCTTGGAAAACCTGCAAACAAATCTAGATTTGCAAAAATATGTAAGCCTAGTGATGAATGTCTCACAAATCCCTGCAAAATACTTTGAAGAAAAATGGTTAAACCATTCACAAAAGAGGGTAAAAATACTTTTACTCTCTAATCTCTCCACAAAATACTTTGTGGAGAGCTAACTAGACTAATACAAATATGCAAAACTAAAAAGATACAAGTTATTTCACAAGAAATGGATCATGAAGAATGTAGAATGTAGCACCATGTCCCTCCAAAGAATTTTTTTTGATTAAATGGCCCAACCAGGGCAAGAAGATTACAATAGCCAAAAGAATGTGAGAGAAGAGTGGGAAATATTCCGGCAGCATAACAATAGCATGAGAGATCATCTCAAATGAGGGAGTGAGACCCTCATTATATAGTTGAGGAGCAACCCCAACCCCTTGAAGATCAATGGCCAAGATTAGATCTCCACCACTAGATCTAGGTATTTGACTTTGCATCCTCCTCAGTCATTCTACACCCTTAGATTACTTTTCAATCCATGGCTTAGGTGCTTGATTCATGTCTTAATCAATCTACACCCTTAGATCTAGGGTTTTGACCAAGTGGGGCCTCCTTTGACTCAATTTTTAATTTTATTATTTTTAATTTTATCTTTAATAATTTGTTAATCTTTAATTTTTAAATCTTTAAATCTTAATCTTTTAGATCTTTAATTTTTAAATTTTAAATTTTATTTTTAAATCTTTTTATATAATCTTTAATCTTTTATTTTTTAATTTTTAATTTTTAATCTTTATTTAATCTTTTACTTTTATTTTATGATTTTCTATTTAATATTTTAATTTTTTAATTTTTGATCTTTTTATTTTTATTTTTTAATCTTTTATTTTTTATTTTTATCTTTTTATTTTTTATTTTCTTTAATTTTCTATTTTCTATTTTATTTTTTTAATTTTTTAATCTTTTATTAAGACAAGAGGAGCACCCCACTTGGGAAATCTTCAAAAATTTATTTTGACCATGGGGGGGTTTATTTAAATAAAAATTAACTATGATTAGCCACCTCCCAAACTTAATTACCATGGCCTTATTTAATTTTTTCCTTCAAAATCAAATAATTTAATTTTTCACCAAGGGAAATTAATTAATTCCCTAGGAAAAATAGACCTTGCTTAGCAAAAAATGGTCTATCTTCCCAAGTCCTTGTCAGAATGACATGAGACTTGAACCAATGGCTTAGGGGGTGTCATAGCATTTTAATTTGCATTCATAGCCCCTATTACAAAATGCCAAGGTTCAAGAGATTACATTATTACATCAGAACCTAGTTAATTAACCACCAATGGGTGAAATTAATTAACTAGAAAAAATAAATAAAAATACAACAACATAACGAAACTCCGCAAGACTCTATACAAATGTCTAGCATGGTCATGAATAACATTTTGAAACCTTAGCCACCCCATGGACTTGACCGTTAGAACGCCCGTCACCACTTTGGAGGATTTTGAGTGAAAAACCAAATCAATTAAAATTGTTTATACAACAAGATTAATTGGAAAGGGAAAAAACACTCGATGAGGGGACTTCCCTAACAACCAGTTCCATGGTGTGGCATCCATATCATATGACCCACACTAGCACATATAATTACATTAATTTTTCCACGTAGGGGAGCAGACATTTCGTTTTTACAAAGGGGCAATTGCCCTGCAGAAGTGAAAAATCCTTAGATTTTTCCAAGGTACAAACTACACATAATGTACATCTTCAATGTACATGAGGTTGCCACCTAGTCGAAATAGGTGGGCAACAGGGAGCAACATGCTCCGACACCTCAAGCAACTTCACAAGTACCTTCAGTACAATGTATAGGTTCATAGGTCTCCAAGGTGATTGAGCCGCAGGTTACAGGCACAAGATCTTTAGGTTCAGTGGCTCAACCAGCAAGTACTTTGGGAACAGGCTCTGGTTCTCAGGTCACAGGTTCACCATTTACAACTACCGGATCACAAGATTCACCAGTGGCTGGTTCACCAGTTCTTGGTCCACAGGTTTCAGGGCCATCTACTTTTGGTAGTTCTTCAGATGATGATAGACCAGTTTGGGGGAAACCTTCAGGGAAGAGGAAGGCTAAATGGCTTCGTGACACCTGGAAGGAAGCAGAGGCATTTCGATCGCCCAAGGAACTAGTGAGGATAGTAGTGATGCCAACCAGGTTGGGTATGGCCTTGGTTGCTAGTCTTCGTGATTCAAAGCCATCTACTTTTGATGCGGTCTCTCAACATCATGTTTGGTGAGATGCCATGATGGAAGAGTACCATTCCATCATGAAGAGCGATGCATGGGAGATTGTACCGAGACCAGAGGGGAAGTTAATGGTGACTTTCAAGTGGATCTACAAGGTGAAGCATGCTCCAGATGGCAGTGTGGAGAAGTTCAAGGCTCGGCTTGTAGCATGGGGGTTTTCACAGATTGAGGGAGTTGATTATGATGAGACCTTTGCACCGGTTTCCCGATATTCCTCGATTAGAGTAGTGATTTTCATCGCAGCAGAGATGGGTTGGAAGATCCATCAGATGGATGTGAAGACCACATTTCTCAATGGACATTTTTAGGAGGAGGTATATTTGGAGCAGCCTCGGGGCTTTGAGATCCATGGGAGAGATTCCCATGTGTGCAGACTGAAAAAATGCCTTGTATGGACTGAAGCAAGCTCCTCGAGCTTGGTATTCCAGGATTGATGCTTATTTACTATCGATGGGATTTCAGAAGAGTGAGGCTGATCCCAACCTTTTCTACATTATGGTTGGTGGAGATCCTCTCATTCTTTTGCTGTATGTCGATGATTTGTTTATCACAAGTGAGGAGCGCCTCATTGCAGTTTGCAAGAGGGATCTTGCTTTAGAGTATGAGATGACAGGCATTGGGTTGATGCACTATTATTTAGGGATGGAGGTTTGGTAGGAGCCTGGTCATATTTTCCTGGGACAAGGAAAATTTGTAGTAGATGTATTGAGGACTGCAGGCCGATGGCCACATCGATGATCGCCAACTAGAGGAAGCTTCATGCTTCTGAGGGAGAGTTGGTGGATCCTACTTTATATCGTCAACTCATTGGGTCCCTGATATATCTGGTTGGTCAACACCAAGCTAGACTTGTGTTTTGCGTTGAACACTCAGTCAGTTCATGGTGGAGACTAGGAGAGTGCACTGGGAAGCCGCGAAACATGTGTCGAGATACCTTGTTGGGATTGTGGATTATGGTTTGGACTACAAGAGATTGGGTGGAGTTGGCTTGGTTGGCTTCACGGATTCAGATTGGGCGGGTAGTGTGATGGACTAGAAGAGCACTTCCTATTGTTGTTTCAGGTTTAGTCGGAAGGAAAAGTCCGTTCAATCGGAAGCAGTGTCGGAAGCAAAAGTTGGTTGCTTTAAGTTCCGTAGAGGCTGAGTACATGGCAGCCAATCAGACTAGTTGCGAGGCACTGTGGCTTCGCAAGTTGGTAGATTTGTTTGATCAGGAGCTTAAACCCACAATGATCTACTGCGACAATCAGAGTTGCATTCTACTCTCTGAGATTCCAGTGTTCCATGACAGGTCCAAGCATATTGAGATCAAATACCATTTCATTCGTGATTATGTCCAAGGAGGAGCTGTTGAGTTATGGTACACATCCATTGATGAGCAGGTGGCAGACATTCAGACAAAATCCTTGGGGCGAGGAAAGTTTGTCTTCTTAAGGGACAAGTTGGGAGTGGTGCAAAACACCTTCCTCGGTAAGAGGGAGTGCCGATTTTTGTGCTGATTTTTCCAGTGTTCAACGGGGATGCGTCCCCTAGGGTGGGGAACGTGCCCCCTCTCTTCCCCACGCCTCTGGGACGGGGAAACTCCTGGGGAAACGTTTTCCCAAGCCCCCCTTTTGGGGGAAACTCGGGGAAACACGTTTCCTCCTAGGGGGGGCTTCTAGGCATCCCCTCGTCCCCCCCAAATTTTCATCTTTCACAATAAAAATAAATTCAAATTAAAATATTAAAAAAGTATTTAAAAATTAAAACATAATTAAACGAAAATTAAATTAAATCCTAGACTAACTTAAGAGTCTAAGACCTTCCTAAATGCTATCCTCTCACGATTTTATTTCATAATCATATTGCAACTAAACTTGGAGTAGTCGTCACTATTCTAACTTCTCTGTTCATTGTTCGGTATCTATTTGACTATTTCAGACTTCAACATTTGTTGCATTATCTTTTACAAATTTGAAATTTGAATTTAGATATACATTGCATAATGATAATTATGATATTTAGTTTTTAGTTTTTACATGGGTATAGTAACATAGTTCAGTATCATTTACAAATTTGAAATTTGATCTGCTAATAACTGATAGATGTACACCCCATAATGATGAATTTAGTTTTTAGTTTTACTTTTTACATGGTAATAGTTACTGTTGGGATTTATCATTTTTATATTTTAAATTAATTTTTATGACTCCGACGTCCCTTCGTTTCCTTGAAATTTCCTTAAAATTTGGGTTAGCTTCCACATGTCCCCCTTGTGCGTTTGCTTGCTCCCCCACCCTGGAAACTCTGTGGAACGTTGGATTTTTCCCCTAGTTATTTTAGCCTAAGTCACTAAAAGCAGAAACTAACATGACCCTTGCATTAAATCACTTGAGATAAGCATTTAATTCCACTTTAGAGATTAAAGTGACATTTTGATAAATTTAAGTGAGGCGAGTGAAATTAATTTCAGAGAGAATTAAATTAGCTTTTATTCTCATCCGTCCATCTAAATCAATGTGGGCCCTTGGATTAGATGTCTCTTCAACTTACCCCAGCATCCAAACAAAAAGGTAAGGGAAAGGCTTTTCATTTCCAACTTTTTCATGAGATTTGAGAAAGCTCAGAGAAAGACTGAGAGAGAAATTTTTAGGCACATAAATCAAGGAAGGTACAACAGCCCATACAACAATAAATGCGCATGAATTTCGAGGAAAAATAGTGCCACGAATTTCCAGATAGCAACACAAAAATCAAGGATGGTATGAAATTTGTATAGTGTCTGTACACCATTAATTGGGCACAAAAATTGAGGTTTGAGATGAGCACAAATTTCGAGGTAAAAATCGAAGTTGGAGCTATTGGCATGATTTTCGAGAAAGAGAAACTTCTTTGGGTACATTTTTTGACGTGCGTACAACCTGTTTTGGGATTGTCCGTACACACTTGGGTTGGCACGTATTCCAAGACAAATTTCAGGGTTTGGTGGTTGAGATAAGTTGTATTTTGCGTTTGCATTTTTTTTTGCTGAAGAAATAAAAAATAACTCTCTCAAACAGGTTTTCACCTTGTGGGGTTTTCCTGGGCAATTTGCCAAAAATATGATGTTTGAAATTTCTGTGTCACTGTCAATGAATTTCTGTCAGTGAATTTTTTCCTGTGTTTCATGTTTAAAATTGTTAATGTGAAGTTAATTCATTAACAACTGAAAGTTATTGGTTTGGGCATTAAACAATGACTATGTGACTGAAACCGGGTTGGGAAAAGACACCTAAAAATTAACATTTCAGGTCTGAAAGAGACTCTTGGCTGTAGTAATTAGTCTCACCTTTTAAAACTTTTTTTAGTTTTCACAATTTTCAATTGGAATAAACAATTCACCCTTCTGTGTATGCTCTTTCCCATCGTAGGTTCTCCCTGATCTTTGGGATAATCAAAAGCGAAAGTGTGCACTTTCTAAGCTTTCCACATTTAATAAACAACTCACCCTAATAAGAGCAACTTCCCCAATACATTACGAAAATCCGACATATCAGTCTGATAGTGTGGGCAAATTCTTCAGAGGATGCGGGAACCACTGGATAGTGACCTCGAGATACTGTCAGGATGCACTCTCGATTGATGTAGTGTTGGACACCTCCTAGAGATTCTGATCGAGCCCACATTTCCAAGTGAAGAACCACCTTTGTCATAATCCAAACATATTCCCAGTACCTCACAATATATCGGGAATCTCCCCCCTTAATTTATTCATCATCCCAATAAATTAAAATTGACCAAGACTCCAATGCAAAACATTTATGTTTCTCAGCAACGTCTTGTTTATTACTCCATTTGGTACAGGTACAGTTTTCAATATCAATATTTGTTTTCAAGTCATTTATGTTATCATTGCTATATTTATCTTAATGCTGTTGAAACTAAGTCTTATATATTTGCAGTAACTTGTTTCAGTCCATTTTTTCTAAACTCCTATAAAACAATCCCATCATAACTAATAACTATTTAAGAGCGTTAGCAACTCTTTTCTAGGGACCACTCGCCTTGGCTTCGTTAGGAGTTCTTCCTAAACGAAGGAGATGGGATCAGGTGGCAATACTTGACTTGAGATTTGCCCCAAGGACGCACCGAGCAACTTGAAGAGTTCTATTGCGCTAAACCTCAGGCGTGATTCCGGTGGCAACACACTTCCTTAGTATTTCAGTGCATTTATTAGGAGGGAGTAAACAATCTTATAAGATTGGATTGCTGTTTTATTTTCAACAATCTATTCTCAACAATTTGCATGCAGCTTGCATGTGTTAGACAATTTGCATGTTGTTTCTCAGCTGAGCAAAAGAGGGTGCATGCATTCAGTTTTATTAAGTTGTTTTATAATTTTTTGCTTAAGAGTAACTTAAGTTAGGAACATGCAGTCTAGTAGGTAGGGTGCACGCTTGCATGCCTCATATCATCTTCAGTTGAGGAGCTGTTGTGCATGTGGCCTTGCTGACTCGAGGCTGAAGGGCATGCCGTCGGTTGAAACAAGTTCCTCTAAACCGTATTTCTTAATAAGTATAGGTGTTGGTGATCTCAATTTGCTCCTCTTTGAAAACGAAATGGTGATTCAAGAGGGTCTTCTTTGATTCGTTGAAGATAATGGCCTTGGTTCAACTAATGAAGGTCACCTAAAAGGGCTAAGGAATCCAATTGCCTCTACAACCCCTGTGGAGATCAGGCCAAGAGGACCACATCTTTAGTGGAAAGTAGGAAAGAAATTAAGACATGGTAGAGAAGGCACCCATCGCTGTCTTGGATGTGCTTATGTGTGCAAGACTCCAAGTTGTCGATGCAGATTTCAAATAAAGTGGGGGATAGGGTGCACCCTTGCTTGAACTTAGTGGTACTCTTGATAAAATTTGTTACCTCCTGGTCTACACGGAGTGACGACTCATACAAGTGCATGATGGTGGTCAATAGGGTCTTGGAAATGCCAATGTCTCTGAGCCTTTGGAAAAATGCCTTTGTGGGAACGAAGTCGAACGCTCTTAGAAAGTCTACAAAGTAATAGTAGACTTTTCAAAGAGTGATGTCACGCCTCTCTGATGATGGCTATATTGTAAGAATGTGATCAATGGTTTGGTGTGCTGGTTGGAATCTAACATGTCCTTTGGCTCTAATTTGCCTCTGCTCAAACACTCTAGAAAGCTTCATATGGAAAATTGTAGCATAGAGTTTTGAGAAATTAAGGCCAATCACGATCCTTTTGTAGTTATTAGGATTTGCACTAGAGCTCGACTTGTGCATCACGTCGTGTGATGAAGGCTGTGAAATACCTTATTGAACCACATGGTTGAGCAAATCCACCATGCGACAATCTAGGGCATGATACCATGCTTGAATAGCTTTTCCTGGAACCCTTCCTCATTTTTGACATTGCTAGATCAGTGAGGCTTATAGTATCTTATCCAATATCACCTTCTTGACCTATCCCCTATGGGGGTGACTTACATCTTCGATACACGTGAGGAGTTGTTGCTCCAGGGCACAAACGATAAATCATCATTACCAGGTTGATAGATAGGCTAAATCATGACAGATTCAAGGCTGGGCTCATCCTTGCCATTGAATTACCTCACAGTGCCAGTAGAGTAGCCAACCTTCTATCAAGAGTTTCTTTCCTTTGACCTTCGATGGTAGGAGAGTAGGGATTCCTCCCTTGTTTGCTCCCCACCAGGATTGTATAGTTGGTTCCCCTCATTTTTGGCCACTCCCTAGGGGATAGCATTGTAGTTGCCTCAGCCCTTTTACAGTGATCTATGACTCTAACAACGAGCCTTCATTTCAATCCCCTTCCTTGTCCTCAACCATTACGAGTAACAAGGTTTGACATTATCTATTCCTACCTCATACAGCTGTGAGATCCCCATTCTTGGGTCTTTGATTGTATCGCAACATCTCCATTATCATTAATATCTTTTTGTCGGACCAATAGTCTATATTTCTTGGGTATATACTGAGTTTTTTTTCTTTAACTTCCTTTAGCTTCCTTCTTTCAACATTGTCTTAGAAAGTTAGAAGTTGCTTTCGCACTCCCACATTGTATTTACCATAGTTTTAAAAATCGAAATCGGACTCGGAATCGATTGAGGGTCAACTTGGAATCAGAATTGGAATCGGTAATGAATCGGTCATAAATCGACCGATTTGAATTTAATGAATCGGTTTGCTAAAAAATACATAAAATATTTAAATTTTAAAGAAACACAACATTTTCGAGATTATAATCCATGATTCCAAGGCATTGAAGACAAAATAACCAAAATATGCTCATGTATATACCATATAAGAGTCAATATATCAAAATGGCACAAAGTGTACTGTAGTCTCGAGTTTGGACTCTGTGCAATACATAAATGATAATACATGTGTGCTATAACATATCTATGATACTAGAACTAGAACAAAATATATAATCCATGAGGCCTAGGCGGCTAGCCCTATATAGTAAAGGCTATATGGCCTGTAGAGTCCAAAAAACATGCTACATAATCAACTACATAATACATCATCAATGATCATCATCAAACTCAGCACCACTGCTAGAACTAGAAGAAGAACTAGAAGGACTAGCAAAGGCATCATGATTTGGCTCTGTCTCAGGCTCCTCAGGATCAAAGTCATCTGCTAATGAAGTAGTAGTACTGGTTGAATGTCGACGTTGTCGACGACTGTAAGTACGAAGTCTTGATCGACCAGTGCTCGCCATGCCCGGCATTGCTCTCTCAGGATCTACACCTGTATGAACTGATGGCATCGACAATAGAGGATCTGCATCCAATGGAACATCCCAACTCTGGCGGTTGGGTCTCCACTACCCAATCTGAGGTTGGATCTATATCATCCAACACAATGGGATCCGTATCAGGTTTGTTGCTCATTAATTGGTTGCGCCTGAGTCGGAGGTTGCACTGCACAAAGACTAGATTGTTTAACTGTTTTTGCTCTAAACGGTTTCTCTTCTTTGTGTGAATCCGCTCAAACAAAGACCAATTGCGCTCACACCCAGAAGGGCTTCAGGTTTGACTCAGGACCCGAATTGCTAACCTTTGCAATAGTTTAGTATGGTTACCAAATGCCTTCCACCATTGTGCTGCAAATGTGAAGAGTCAAGGTAGTTAATTCAACAAATTCGATTGTGAATTTGGCTAAGAATTGCATAATTTAGTATTTACTATTTACAATTTAAGAATTGCAGTTTAAACTTTAAACTTTAAAAACAAATGTTAATCAAACAATGGAAATGTTTACCTAGTTGGTCCTCCTCTCTTGAAATCTTAGCCACATTATTGCGAAAGGTACTTGTGGCGTCGGTGAAAGAGTTCATCTGTCGATGTATCTCCAATTGATCCGCCTCATTTGGGACCATGCGCTCAAGGTAGGAATACAATCGATCTGCTACCTCCCTAGTCGGATCTGGATCAATATGCTCTCTATACTGATACCTTGGGTTAAGAAAATACCCAGCTGCATGTATAGGGTGACGTTGTTGATTGTTCCATCTCCTATCAATGATCTCCCAAATAGGCCTATACTTGGCCACTCTATCTTTGTATGTTGTCTTTATCTACTCCTTTGCTTGATCCATAGCTTCATAAATGTAGCCCATGGCCAAATTTTCCCCATCAACCAACCAAACACCTTAACAAGTGGCTCAGTAATTGCCACAACCTTTGCTGCTCTTTTCCAAAATGAAGAGCTTTTAATTCTTTTTTTGGTGTCTTTTCCATCTTGTTTGTGGGCCCATTGGGATGGATTCCATTCATCATTTGAAAACATTTTCTCCAAGTTCCGTGGTTGGGAAAAGAGAGATTGCAACGTGAGGAAGTGAGTTGCAAATCTAGTAACTGCAGGCCTAACAAGCTCCTTGCCCTGTGTGTGTCTCCTCATCAAGCTCAATACCCAACCGTGGTTGTAGATGTATTTGGTGATGCTTTTGGCATGTTCTATAGTGTCCTTGAGCCAATCCTGTTTGCATATGACCTCAAGCATGAGGTCTATGCAATGTGCCGCACATGGAGTCCAGAATATGGTTGTATGATTTTCCTCTAACATCTTACCAACAAGAACATAGTTAGAGGCATTATCTGTGATGATTTGTGCAACATTACCCGCCCCCACCTCCTCAACAACCTCATCCAAAAGACGAAATAACAGATTTGCATCTTTCACCTGATCAGATGCATCACGTGATCTTAAAAACATGGTTCCTCGTGGGCAAGAGACAAGAAAGTTTATGAGAGTACGACCCTTCTGATCGGTCCATCCATCTGACATGATAGTGCATCCTATTCTGACCCATGACTGTTTGAAATCGTTTAGGTATTCATCTATTGACACTATCTCATTTTGCAAAAGAGATCCCCTCAAGTCATGCATACTAGGGCCTTTGAAGCTCTTACCAGCAGCTATAACAACATCCCACATAGGTTGGTAATAAGAAGAGCGGGCAACATTGAAGGGGAGATCAACATCATACCACCATCTAGCTGTGTACTCATAGGCAACTTCTTTGTATTTCTTCTTTCAGTGGTCATCTAAGGTGGGCTGAACTTGTGTTGGAGGCAACCGAGAAGCATTGGCACTAGCAGAGGATGTAAAATAGCTTTGAATGCCACCCTTCTTTTTTGATTTACCCTGCTCTTGTGTAGTTTCAGAGGGTGCAACATACTGAAAAGGATCCCTAAGATCGGTAGAAGGGATAGATGAAGAGCCTTCAATTGAACCAAGACCATAGGTCCCACCCATCATTTCAGCAAGCCTTCTCTTCTTTTCTACTTCTTCCTCTATCTCTCTTTGCCTAGACTTACTCTTTTCAAACTTCTTAAATTGTTCTTGCATGTCAGCTCTAATCTGTCCAATAACATCTAGTGGAGCTTCACATGCCTTCACTTGGCCTTTGATGGCAGCCAAGTGTTGTTTAAGCCTGTAAATTCCCCCACCCTTAATCAACTTCTTGCAATACTTGCAATACATCACCCCGTCAACAACATCTGCATGGGCCCATGCAGAATCTTTTGATTTTGGGGCCATTTCTGATAGGCTGAAAGTTGAAACAACAACGAGCAAAATTATAAAATTATAAAATTATTGTTCAAGTCTTTTTATATAATATGAGGGCAAAGTTGCAAACTGTAAGTTAATTTTTTTGCATTTGGTAAACTGTAAATACAAATTTTAATTTTTTTATAAAACTTTAATAAACTTGTTACTTACCTCTGATATTGAAGAGTGCACTGCTTACTTGCCAACTCTAGCTCTCCAACTTGCTAAGTCCATGCTGTGTATGAGAGTAGGTTTCAAAATTCAGACTGTGTATGAGAGTAATTACTAATAAGTATTAACAGCAGTAGGATAGTCACTTCAGTCTTCAATAGCAATAGTCTTCAGTCTAAACAGAGTCCAGACCCCTTCTAGACAGTAAATCCTCCACAGTTTATGCACTGTGCAGTTGCCAGTAAATGATAAATCCTGAGCCTCCACTACTTGCCAGCATGGTAGCAGTGCATTGTGTACCCTTCTTGTGTGTCCACTGTCTCGAGTCTCCAACTGCCACGATAGGATGTAGGCTTGTAGCACCCTTCTTGTGTGCACGGTAGGCTGTAGCAAGTTAGCAACTGCCAACATGAACAGTCCACGACTCCACTCCGGACTCTCCTCCAAAGTTCAAACATCAAGCAAAAATAACAAAAGGTGGGTCACGTGAGTGAGTGTCTTGTTACTTGTAGTTGGGCTGGGTAGCCTTTAGGTTAGGGACTAGGTTAGGTAATGTTAAAAATTAAAATAAAAAACAAAACAATAAAAAAAATAAAAAAATAAAAAATGCACTGCTGGGTCGTAATTCGGCCGGTCAGACCGGTTCGGACCGAACCAGACCGGTTTGGTGACTGAACCGACCGGTTCGGTAATGAACCGGTCACCGATCCGGTTTATCTGTCGGTTTGAACCTGTTTGGTACCGAACTGGTGAACCGGCCGGTTCCGAAACCGGTTAGACTGGTTTTTAAAACTATGGTATTTACATTGGATGTGTCTTTTAGTCCCTTTGATCTACTTTTGTGGCCACTTTTTGGACATTAATACATTTTTTTATCTTATTATCTTATCTCAAAGACTGGCCTGCTTGTTTGCGATTGTTCTGGTCTGCTATGAGGCCATCTTCCTCTTCTCTCCATTGAGCTTTTTTTGATTGTCTGCTTTGCCCATGATGGATATACACAAATGTTAGGTTTGTCTCTCCCGTCTGAAAAGACATTTGCTTTCATCATCGCCTTATACAAGTCGTTGTTGTACTCTTGATCCTACTTGCAGCCTCTTCTTCCTTGCTTGATAGATACTGCAGCCTTCTTCCTTGCTCAGATTCGATTTTTTTTTAAATTCTTGATTTTTTTAATTTATCCTTTCCAAATACTTCACAATCATTTTTAGAAAAGTATATAATTTTCATGACGTTATCTTTGGAAAACTTTATGAATTTACGAAACTTGGGTTTGTTGAGGTCTTCTTGCTCTGCTGGATTCCCTCTCCAGAATACACAGTTAGCACTCTCTCATGTTAATCACTCCCCATTATTATTATTATATAGCACTCTAAGTTCGTTATAATGGTTTAACCACCTAATTACTATCCTTAATACGCAATGTTACATTGGACATGTATCTATAAATCACCAACATTAATGTTTACTAACATATTGTTTACATAATATAAAACACATTTAAATACTAAGCTGGTGTTCACAGTTGCCTCCAACAAAAAACATAAATGTAAAAATAGATTTTTTTTCATAATGCCCATAGCAAGTACATTGTAGCCGAGGTGAGGCTTAAAATGTCAAACATTCAAAGAGCCAATATCCAACTAGTTCACAAATTAAACTTAACTTAATAAACTTTTCAATATCTAATGCTAGATATCGCAATTTTTGGTTCATTAAGACATCCAGGATTCCAATTATTGTGCATTAATACGTTACCGGACATGAAACTTTTCATTTTTCATTTTAACCATGTGGATAAATTGAAACCTAAAGCAATTCAGATACTTGCTGGCAGTTGTTATTAGCATTTGAAACAAAGATTCTGGCTGGAGCAGTGATGTGGAAGAAAGTGGAATCAATTAGTGAAAACATTAAAAAGAAAGTGCCATACATAGGATAGAAATGACAGGTAACATTTACATGTTGGCCAAAAGAACTAATGCCTCATGGGTTTGAAGTTTCAGTCTGTATAAGTAGCCATATGGCTATCCTACATGTAATTATTTCTCAATCCATGGTCACATTGGTCATGATTATGTACTACATGGATTCTGTAATATTTAATTTCAATTTGAAATGTGCTGCTGAATCAAAATAGGAAAATATTTCATGTTTCATTCTGCTTGTTTTTGTTTCTGTTATTAACCACAAAAAATGGGATTTTTTTTATTGCTTAGCTGTGGGGGATATTTTGATGGATGCTTCTTCAGTTCTGGGTGGAGAAACTACTCTTAAGCTTCTCTCAAATAACTTTTTCCAAGTAAGTCTTCATTATCCATCCCTAGTGGAAAAAAATTGTGCAGGCACAGATTCGGAATACATGTATATTCAATAGATTAAGCAATATGTGTATCAGTATGTTGTTGATGGCTTGAAGATCAAATTTTCTGATTTTGTCAAAGGTGGGTTATATATCTTGTGATAAGTTGAGCCAAATTGAATGCTGACAGCTTCTACTAGGAAGTTTCTGGAATCACCAGTTCCTATGCGCTGTATTTCTATCATCTTATCACATCATGTTTTACTCCAATCAGTGAAGTATGCCATTAAATTTCCACACTCTGGCTGTTTTCTATCATTGCCTTTTTTTTTCCAGGTAGTATATCCCAGGGGAAACCTCCCAGGCATGCTCCCTCATTCTGAGTATGGTAGCTATGATAAACCCTATATTGTTGAGGGCACAAGGTCATGTTAACAACTCATGGATAGATAATAGATAGCTCATCAACAATCAGCTCACTAAGAGCAAACATGTCACAAAGTGCGATTTGGACCTAGGTGGGGAGGGTAACAACTTCTTCTCACTACCACTCGAGCTACGCCCAATTGACAGTTTTGTGTCATCACCTAAGCTTTGGAAATTGTCAATGAAATATGGGCTGTTATATTGAGATTCTACATATGGGTATCGTTGCAGTTGGACTTGGTATCCATGGTCTCTTAATGGTTCATAAGATGTCACATGTATTAAATTTGCTTGGGGTGTATTATAAGATGATCTTGAGATGCAGAGGTATGGTTTTTGGATTGGACTGTAGTAGGACGCATGATTCTGGTAGCCTATGTAAATTCTCCTTCAAAGCACAACTAGGGCTAAAATAGTATATTTAAATTTAACTGAAATAACCACACATGAACTTCTTTACAGTATGCAGCGGAATATAAAACTGAGAACCATTTAGAATGCCAATCAAATCAATAGAAACGACACAATTTTTTTGGGTGGAAACCCCCGGACAAAACCCAAGATGGGTGTTGTCTGCCGAATCCACACCGCCAACATAAATCTTTTGGACTGCTGTTTCCCTAAGTGGGAAAGGTGTGGCCTTGGGGGCAAGCAAAGAGCTAGGTACTGTCACCTGATCCCAGCTCCTCCGTTTAGGCTAACTCCTAACGAAGCTAAGGGGGGTAGTCCCTAAAAAGGTTGTCTAAGGCTCTTTAAAATGTTTTTTAATGATTCTTAGATGGATGGTGTGTATTAGTGTTGTTTAAGAGTTTTTTGATATACACAATAACCAATTACGCAATCCATGTTGCTACTTGCAAAACATGATCTGAATAATAAGACGGAAATTAAAGCATCCACACATGAAATAACTTAGAAATAAATGGACAAATGGTCCAAACAACAATAATGCAAGAATTAAAAGACTAGTGCCAAATGGAGTCGGAAGTGTTGGGGATGCTAAAATACAAGTCTTGGATGTTTGTGAGATCATTTTGCAAATGCTCTTGGTTGATTTTATTGTGTATTTTAAGATAAGTTGATTAATTACGCGAGGGAAATTACCGAAAATATTCTAAGTGGCCTTGTTTGAAGACATGTTGGACAATCCGGTTTGCAGCGAGGCATTCGATAACTTTCCAACCATTGACAAACAAGGAGAGCTACCCTGCGTCCACAATAAAGATTTGCCCACTTAGAATATTGTGCTTAATGCGGGGTGGTAAATTTTATTACGTGTGAGATTGGAATTACATTTGTGAATTAAATAGCTACAGTGCTTCTAGGTATACCGAATGGGTAAAGCATACACACTGTAAAATGGTAATTTCTAATTTTAGGGGATGTGTAAGTTGAAGATTTTATTAACATTTACAACTCTCCGACAGAGAGCACTCTTGATCCGCCTTATGACGAGATTCAAGAGATTTATTGAAAACAAGAAACAGATGCAAAAAATGAAGTAAACAAAGCAGCAAACTCTCCGATAGAGAGCACTCTTGATCCAACTTTTGGTGAGATTCAAGAGATTTTGGATTCTTTTTATTACTTAACAAAATGATAAACAAAACTAATCTAAACCTCTCCGATAGAGAGTACTCTTGATTCATTTTTCAGTGAGATTCAAGAGGCTTTGGTTCTTTTTACTTTTTGCAATTTATAGAAAGCAAAGAATGCGAAAGTAAAACTAAACTAAACAAAGCTTTTCTTTTCTTTTTATGAAAGCAAAAACAAACTAAACTACTTTAAACAATTATTATGCATGCGAAACTAAAACAAAAAAAAAGAAAGCAAAAGAGGTGATACAGGGTTCCCCCAACTGGGGGAAGGGGGGTGTGGGGGCCTTTGTCTCACTTGCTTTTTATTATACCTTTTACAATGCTTTAAAAAGAAAGGGTGCTTTTGATCTTTGAAAAAAAGAGGTCAAAAGGCCCAAAAATACTTGGAAAGTAAGGGAATGAAGAAGGGGGATGGCATAATTAAGTCTGGATGCTTCGGCAAGCCTAGGACTCCAAATTTCGGCAGCATATTCTTCTTTTTTTTCGTAGACCTGCTAAAAACCAGCAAGCTAACAATGCAAAATCAGTGGGTTAATACTTAAAAATACATAAAAATACATTAAAAAACTCTAATACTTGTCGAAAAATAGAAAGATTTTATCACTTTAAGTACTAGGAAAGGGAAACTAGATCTAAGCTTCTGATCATGAAATAAAGTGTTTTTAGATCTAATTTAAACAAGTAAATTAAATTATGAACTTTAGCGTATGATTTACTTGTGTAATGAAAGTAATCGGACATAAAAAGATTGTAGTTTTAAGGAGAAGAAAAACTGTTCGAGTCTTGAATATTTTTTTTGCAAGATTGGAAGGATCCTTGATGCGGGCATGGAATGCTTATGTGTTGGTTTCAACTTGTAATCCAAAGCAAAGGAGATGCAACTGACCTTTCACTTGGGATAGTAATTTGCACACTTATCGAGCTTGTACACAATGAATTAGATTTGGTACAACCCACAGTTAGAAAACCAAAAGATCATGGGTTATAACCGACTAAAGCATGAACTCTTAGATTTCTAATAGTAAGGAAATAAGTAAGCAAATTGACAGCCAGACTATTAGATATGCAATGCAAAACAATTGAACAATATTACCTCACTAAGAAATCACCACATGCATAACTTGCCACAGATCATGAGCCTCCAAAGCCTTTCAAATTTTATTCATAAGCAACAATACAATGATACAAGAGTAGAGGTTCTTTGCTTCCGTTTAGAATGAGGAAGAAGAGCCTCTATTTATACAAAAACCAAGCCCCATGGGGGAATTAATGAACTAAAGATCAAGCTCAGTGTTAAGCCAAGCTGAAGTGAACTTGAACGGAGCTAAACTAGAGTTGAAGTGAAGATGAACCGACCCTCTTCACCCAACAAGTGCCAACACATCACCAAAATCCCTCCAACCGAGCGAGTCTCCTTCCTCACGTGCGAGTGGTACGACAATTTGGCGTGAATGAGGAAATAAACGATGACGAAGGATTGAATTTATTTAACCTAAGGCTTTTGAACATAACATACGCCACATCCTTTTTTTTTTATTCAATGCGTGGAGAGGGGTCCACCCTTCCCACTCGCATCCATTCACGACTAGCATGAGATCCATCCTCACGTCACCCTTCATCTCCTAACCATCACGATATGCTATGCGTTTACTATACCATTTTTAAAATGTTAAATTAATTCTTTAAGTGGATGGGTCCCCCCAATCCCACTCATAACTACAACTCAAGCTAGCGTGAGTCTTCATGTCATGCTAACGTCACACTCCATTTAAAATACACCGTAACCACTTCTAAAACAAAGTTTGGAAAGCCATTACATTATGAAGTGGGTTGAATGGCATAAGGGACCCACCTCCATGTCATCCCCACCTTTAAAATATTATTTTTTTGACTTTTTGAATACTTTGAATTTTGGGCATTTTGTCCAAATTTAGCATTTAAATGCTATTCTTATGCTCTGTTAGCCAAATGACGTCTTTTGGGATGTTTCAACTGGTCGAAGCATAATGAAAGTGGCCTGTGGGGTAAAGATGCTGCTCCGGTCTTGAAAATGAGCCAAACCACGCCAAAAACGGATTCCGGATCATACTTTTTTTACATTTTGAATTTTTCCATTTAAACCATTAAAAAATGGTTTAAAAAAAAAAAAAAAAATTTCTCGGAATCAAACGAAACTCCAGGGGGATCTAATACATGTTCATATGACTCAATTCGCATGTCTAGCAGGTTGAAAAACACTGACACGAAGGCTCTAATAACCTTCTAAGGCCGAAACACCAAGATGACTACCCCAACTTTGGAGGTGTGAGTGAAAAACTCAGAAATTATTAGTTGTTTGTTCAACAACCAATAATAACCAAGGGAAAAATCAATCTGGGCTAGTTGGCTTGATGCTTAAGTTCGGGAAGCCGAGCCTTTTATAAAAATTTAAATGCTAGGACATTTTTTACAATTTCCCCAAGGGGGTATGAAGATGTATTTACAAATTTTTTTCGAACAAACTCCCAAAAAAAGGTTGGCGGACTTCTGAACTCTGATCATGAACAAGTGTACTTGTTCTACTTCGTCGGCCTTTGAAAAATCCACTAAGTGCAGAATTAGTGGATAACAATGGGAAAATCGGTGCAACAGTATGAGAGGATATTTTTATTAAGAAAATACAGAGCTTTTACAATATCAGAAAATTGATTTATGCCCTAGATAGCAAAATCGAAACACCCAAAATCACTGAAAAAACCTGTGAGATGGCACGGTTCCAAGGAAGCTTGCTGCTGTACGACACTGCGGCTGCTGTATGGTGTATCTTCGCCAAAGTCTCCTGTCTCTCTCCTCTGCAATTTAGGGCTGCCTTCCTAAGTTAGTGCTCCTTCGTCGTCTTCGCCAAAATTCTCTCTCTCATTTCTTCCTCTATCTTTGTCGAAATGCAACTATGTCGTCTCCACCAATTGATCTCTCTTTTATAAATTTAGGTAAAGCGAAAACCTTAATTTCACTTTCACTTAAAGTCAATAAACAATTATATCACTTCAATTATTTTCTAAATTAAAATTAGGAAAAATAATAATTGGCTTCCTAATTTAAGTCTTCTGTATGCAAGGACACATGCATGCAGGAAGACCTTTCTTGTTGCTGCTAGTTTAACAACTTCTGCCTTGACCAATGTCCCTTTAATTAGGGATATGGCTTGACCTTGTTTTGGAAGAATATGGTCTGTTAATACTTTGATTCGGTGGATGGGGAAATGCCTTTGGCTAATATGTGCATTTAGGTGCTCATCTCCATTGCAATTATCAACATTATTATAGAAATTGAAGGGACTAGTGTTAGACATGCATTTATTATTAATGTGATTCCTCTTGTACAGAAAAAATACAACTTTTGTAATCACTGACTATAGAATATTAAAGACAGGAGCGGAAGCTTTGATGTCCCTGTACAAAATGGTTGTTGAAGACCTTTAACAAATTTGGCAATGCATTTTTTCTGAAGAGCGTTAGGCTTTGGACACCCTAGTATGTATGGCATGGTAAATTCATCTTTGCCACAAGTAAGGTATTTTGCGAGGCGGGATCTTTACTTTGCTCTATCTAGGGCCAAAGGCAAGCCCATAATTCATAATGGACTCAACAAAGAAGGTTTTTTGTTCTTTTCCTCAATGGGTACCTTTCAGTTTCTGAAGAGTTGTTTTGAAATGGAAACAACTTTGTTAGGGCGACTAGCCTCATTTAATCTTTCATTTATTTTTTTTGGATTTATAATTGAATTTACAAGATTTTTCTACCAGGGAACCCACAAAACATCACCATTGTTGTCTTCTAGTGCTCATTTGATGTTGATTTTCCTAATGTGCTTCCCTTGCAAAAAAATGCTGCCCAATTGAAGTTATGGTCTGAAGACGCAACCTTTGTACTCCAAATTCTCAAATGATATTTTGGTATCCAAATGCAGTGTAAAACATCTCAGCTGAAAAGTTAAAACTCTCACTTGCAGTCCAAAACACTAAATGGGATGAGTGAAGAATGGTGAAAAAATTCCATTTTTTTCTTTTGATAGAACCACACAAGTATAGGAATGATTCCATGATATTATAAAAGAATTAATAACTCTATTTTGGCAAGAACAATAGGTGGCATGGGACATGAATTTTTTTGTCTTCTATTTAAGAATGATGTTTCAAGTCTCAACAAAGGTTGGAGACTTCAGATTCTATGAAAGTCTTGCTCAATCCTGTCGACTCTGAATCTTGTTCAGGTTGGCCTCATCTCTCAGATTGGCCCTTTCTCGTTGTGACGCTAGTCAATTGCATTCCTCACACAGGTCATCTATGTTTTTGTCTTGCACTCCCAGTCAATGTGAGATCTTTCTCTACTCTCCGACCTTTGTTTGTCTTTTCCCATAGTTAGATTGCTCGTGTTGGGCTACATTCCCTCCTTAGCTGACATCGAGGGCTTCCTCGGCTTGCATCCAAGTACTGGTGGAATTTGTGTCTGGTTTCCTTCACTAGTGACACTCTGGGTTTGCTTATTGTTTGGTAGGCCTTCCTCAAGGTCAGACTTTGAGGATCCCTTCATCTCAGATTGTTGAAAGCCTTGGACTGGATCCAAGAATCCTGCTATTTCTTATGGCCAAACTATTGTTTGCTCTTATTGGTGGGTTTGTTCTATTATTTAGACCTTTTTGTGTTAGGTATCAAATTCAAGTCGGCCCTGGTGTCTAGTTGGCCCTAGTGTATCTAGTTGACTTCAGTTATCGTGTTTATCTGTATAGTTGGGTTAAGCATGACAAAACAAGGTTGTAACAAGAACAAGAACGATAGTTTGTTAGTGTCATTGGGATGCATTCTCTCCACGGAACAGTAATACTGAATACGTTAGATCTAAAGGTCATCTCACCCAACTCCTCCATATTTGTGTTATCAACCTCTTTCAATCTATATCACATTGTGTCAGGTGGTGTGTGTCAAAATGGTAGCCATGGTGGAAGCATTGCAGTTGCAAGTTTTTGAATGGATTACACAAATTGCAACATTTGAGTCCCACCTGCCAGAATAAGATTGGTGATTGCCAAACTCAAACAAACTTAGGTTTGACAGGTGGCATAACTTAAAACCTGTGTAGATGCACATGATTTATTATAGAACTCAAACACGCCCTAACTTCGGAGTTCGGGTAGGTCTCCAAGGTGGTTGAACTTGAGTAGAAATGTTCAAATCTGGAATTGCAACTCTTGGGCCAACAACAAATTTTTTCAGAGTTTAAACCAAGGCTGTTGGGAGTTAAATGGATTATTCAGGAAAATGATATTAACATCACCATTTGTCCAGGCAACAAGAGAAATTGTGAGTGTTGATAAATCCAATCAATTATTAATTCTAGAGTCGGCTAGAATCGAAAAGGAGAACTCTATGGGCAAAAAGGAATATGAAGTTAAGGACTTACAACTAACAATTAATGATTATAAATTCACATCCGAATTCATATTACATCCATATTTGATAAAGAGGTTGACATAATTCCTGGTTCAACCTGGCTAGAAACACTAGGTACGTTCATCTTAAACATGGAGAAAAAAGTTTTTAACATTCTCCTATAAGAAGAAGAGAATAACTTTGCAGGACGTTACAATGAAGCCATGCTCAGATGTGTGCTCATCAGAATACCTAAAGGATATATCAGAAGTGATCCTTCAAGAAATCATAAATCATTGAAAAAGACAATACAAATGGTGCAGGATCGATAGAAAGAATGTTACAAGGTCATCATTGAAAAAGATAAGGATACTTCTCGCCGAAGAAATCATAATAAGAAACTACTTGCAAAAATAATGAAGTCCAAGGAGAAGAGCAATGTTTTCAAAAGTTAGAACAAGAGAATCAAGATCTCGAGAAGGAATTTAACAAGAGGTTATTAGATAAATATCAAGAAGCTTCTAGCTTAAGGAACCTTAATAAGAGGCTGCTTGAGCAAATCAAATGATTAAAAGAGGAGCAGTCAGAAAACCAAGACCTTCAAAACAAAGTCTAAAAGTCACGATGAAGAACTATTCTTAAAAGTTCATAATTGATAAAGCCAGTGAATTATTGATTCTAGATTTAGGTATAATCGATGTAGATTTTTCAGCACTATCCCAACCTGGTTTCCAACTCCGTTTTAAAACATTGTTTAATGCCCAACCCGATTTGTTTTACCGCTGCAAATTAGATTTTTTTTTCTCTTAAACAAGATAGGACGGAAACACAAGAAAAGCTTCTACAACATTTTCACTAACAACAAATAAACACATTTAACCATGAAATTTCAGACACAATATTTTTGGTCAAATGACCCAGGAAAAACCCAACCTCCGGGGAAAACCTGTGAGAGAAATTTTTATTTTCAGGAAAATAAATTACAGCAACACTCAAATTTTTTTTCAGACCAACTAATCTCAACCGAATGAAAATTTTCTGCCTCGTTTTCTGTTCCAAACAGAAAAATGCAAACCCAAAAATTTTCTGTTTTTTGCCTCGATTTCTGTGCTGCTGTACAGACTGTATGGATTGACCGTACGGACTGTCTGTACGGACCTCGAATCCGTGCCCAGGAATTTTTTTCTTGAAAATCATGCCCATAAATTTGCCTAAAAAATCGTGCATACTGTATTGAAAACTGTACTGTACGGACCAACAATAAATGCTGCTGTCCTTTCCTCGATTTTTGTGCCCTCTCTTGTTGCTATCCTTTCCTCGAAATGCGTGCCAAGAGAAAATATTGCCGCTACTGGTATTTTCTCCTCTTTCTCAAAAAATGGCTCTCCTTCTCTCTCAAATGCAAAAGTGCCTCTTCACTTGGAAAGTTTCCCCTTTGGTGAAAAAATTAGGGTGAGTGAAAAGCCATTTAATCCTAGGGCTCAGATTAGTCTAGATGAGTGGTTGTGATTAAAATCACCTTTTTCCACAAAATAATTAATTTCACTCACTTTTTAAATATTTCACTTAAAGTGCACTTTTTCCCTAAAGTGCAATTAATGCTCATCTCAAGTTATTAATATAAAGTCCAAGTGACTTTTCCCCTTTTCCTAGTGACTTAGGCAAATGTCACTTAGGGGAACACTTCCTAGGTAAAATTTTACACTCCCTCTTACCGAGGAAGTTGTTCTTCACAACACCCAACTTGTCTCTGAAGTGAATAAACTTGCCTCTTTCAAGAGACTTCGTTAGGATATTTGCAACCTGCTCATCAGTGTAAATGTACTGCAATGACACTGCTCCTCTCTGAACATAATCTCGAATGAAATGATACCCGATCTCAATATGATTTGACTGGTCATGAAATACTGGATTTTCAGAGAGCTGGATGCGACTCTGATTGTCACAGTAAATCATCGTAGGCCTCAGCTCCTAATCAAATAAATCAACCAATAGCTTGCGAAGCCACAACGCCTCGCAACTGGACTGACTGGATGCCATATACTCAGCCTCTGCAGAACTCAAAGCAACATACTTTTGCTTTTGACTGAACCACGACACTGCTGCCGAGCCCAAACTGAATCATGTGGGTCACGTGGCAGAAATATTCAAGCCACTTGGTGTGTCCTTGGGTGCAAGTCTCGAGTCAAGGTTGCCACCTTGTTCTTGACTCCTCCGTTTAGGCTCAACTCCTAACGAAGCCAAGGGGGGTAGACCCTATTAAGTTACTAAGGCTAAATTACTTAGTACGGTGATGTT